>JAWWEY010000021.1:209255-220773 GCA_035582745.1 Loriotus luctuosus | reverse complement strand
CGGCCCGCCCCGCCCCGCCCCGCAAGAGGCGGCACTCGCGTCTTTACAAAACAGTTTATTAAAAATAGGAAATGATAGAAATGAGATGCAGGAGCCGCGGCTCGGCCCCGCCGCGCGCCAGGACGACACTGGAGCCCGGGGCCGCTGCAGCGCCGGGAGGCCCCGGTAAGGGCCGGGAGCTGCCGGGGCCGCGGGGCCGCAGCCCGGGGCCAGCACACGCCGTGACCCCGGCGGTGCGAACCGGTAAACAAAGTGCAGCCGGCGGCGGGAGCGAAGCGCCGGGCGGGGAGGGGGGACGAGCTCGGCCACCCCTGGGCCCGTGGCGCGGGAATGGGGGGAGTGACCGGGGGTGCAGGGCTTAGGGGCTCACCCCTGCTTACCTTTAAATTAAAAAAAAAAAAAAAAAAAAAAAAAGAAAAAAAGGAAAGAAAAAACCCATTTCTGTGCTGTGCAAAAGACACTTTGTACAATTCAAACAGAACAAACTCCATGCACATGAGTGGGGCTGCAGAACGCCCCAAGCCAGGCCTTAGCTCCGCAGCACAACCTGGCAAATCCCAACAAAAACAGGGCTGGAAATAATACTGATGCGCAAAGTCCCCTTTAGGAGGCGGGCAGGGAGGACTGTCGATGAGCCCAGCCACGGCACATGCAGGATGAGCTTCCAAGCACTGCAGCTGGGGTCTTGCGGGTGCCCGACAGCGAGGGCAGACACAGATGGTCGCAGGCAGCGAGGCCACGCTGGCTGCCCGGGAGCCTCGGGGCTAAGATGACACAGTCACGGCCGTCAGGGCTCCGTTCCGAGTGTAGTAGAACTTGCTAAATGCCTCTTCAAGTAAACAGGTGAGTCTGCTCTGGTCAGCCTGGGCAGACAAAGGACAGTGAGGGGTAAGCCCCATCCTCTCAGAGCTGAGAGCATGGCTGGAGACCCCCAGGGCAGGGACCTGGCTGCCCCCAAAAAGGGCACAAACCACTGAACTCTGAGGAAGGAACACAGGCCCACACCCCACCTGAGTCCCTGCTTACCTCGCTGATGAATCCAAGCTGGACCAGTTCAGCAGCCAACTCCTGGATGTTGTCATCTACAACACAAGGAAAGGTGTCAGTCCTTGCTCCAAGCGTGCTGCTGGCCCAGTGCCCCTGGCAGGGGCAGAAGGTACTTACTGGGCTGAAGGTCACAGCTCAAGTGTCGATTCAACTTGTCTTCCAGTTTCAGCAGCAGTGTCAGCTGCAGGGCAAAGAAATTCTCATGAGGAATTGCAGTCCTGCAAGCTGCCATGGCAAGCCCAAAGCAACCCTAGAAATGCCCCTCGGGATGGGAACCACCCCTCCGGAGCCCCACGGGGATCTAACAGAACAGCCACAGCCAGTTCCATCCTGAACTGCAGCTGTCAGCACCATCCAGGGCCTGGGGGTGGGCCAGGTGCCAGGTCAGCAGCAGGCACAGCCCTGGGACAGGTTCTGGGTCCTATGGTGGCAGCTGCAGCACTGCAGGTTACCCCAGGCCCCAGCAGCACATCAGAGCCACGAGCCCTGCACGGCGCCCCGGCCTCCCCCTGCTCAGGCACAGACACGTACGTGGTGCTTCACGCCCTCCTCCACGGACTCGATGTTGCACTGCATCAGCACCACCTGCAACAGAGGCACAGACCCCATCAGCACTGCCCCACAGCCCTGCCTGGCCATGGAGAGCAGGGCTGAGCCCCTCCTCAGCCAGGCTGAGCCTTTACCTTGCGGGTCTCCACCTCGGCGGGCTCTGGAGTTGGGGTTTTCACCGACGGGGGAGCAATGGGAGATTTCACCACCACCTGCTGGGGCTGCTGGGGCCGTGGCATCCCAAAGGCTGTGAGGGGATAGATTCCATTCCTACAAGGAAGGAGCAGCATCTCAGGTTATACCTCTACAGAACTTTTCCAGTCTCGCACACAATGGAAGGTGTCTTAAAAAAATCCCTCTTACCTCACATCCTCCAGGAACTTGTCCAGCTCCAGCGCTGGAGATTGTGAGAAGCTGGAAAACAAAATGTCCTGAGATGAGAAATTGTCTCATAGTACCATCCACTTGGGTCTCTTGGGGTGCAGTTTCAAATCCCCATGTCCTGGGCTGTGTCCACAGGCAGGATGGGCATGGACAGGCAGCCACTGGTGTGCCAAGCTCTTCTCTTCCCTTAAGGACATAACCACCTACATGAGCTGAGGGTGAGGCAGCAGTTATGGCAGAGCCACTCACAGCCCTCAGACCTGTGCAATGCTGTTATTTGGAGGGTGGCCCAAAGACACTGCCCCTGGTGAGCTGTTTCACAAATACCTGCCATACCGGGTCCCTGGTTGCAACAAACACTTGGAACAGCCAAACCCCTGTCTCAAGGCTGCTCGGAAGCATTCCAGAGATGAGGTAAGGACTGCAAAACTGCTGGAAGCCTGACAGGATGTCCTCAAGTGCTCTATGGGCTGCACACCTGCCTCAGCTCCCAAACCACCCTCCAGCCCCTCCCACAGCCCCAGCAGCTGGGATCATCCTATCCTCTGACACAGCAGTAGGTTTCAACAAAAACTTCCAATTTTTCTCTAGCAGCTTGGTTTGCATGGCCGTCTGATGAACCATCCAGAAATGATGCTGACATTTCAAGTGATTGCTGCTTTCTTTCCCTTTTCCAGCACCTCTGAGGTATGGCACCACCAGAAGGAAAGTTCCAGGCTGGCACCCATGGACAGCCACACCTGCAGAGGCTGACATCCCATGTGTGTGAGGATCTCTCCTTACAGCTTTGGTTGTTCACTTGTTGTCCTCCATTTTGGAACTATATCAAAAATATTCCAAAGGGAATTTCAAACTACATTTCCTAGCACTATGACAACTGGAATGTCAGCTTTTGGAAGGGTCTCTGTGGCTCAGAGAGCTGCTTATACGGCTGGAGCTGTTCTTCCTTGTCATCTTACTCTTGTTCAGCAGCCTGAGCATCCCAGAACTCTGGGCTCCCTGGAAGCACCCTAGGCTTCTCTGGGAATACAGTATTCACATCTTAGTCTTCAGCTAATCCCTTGACTAGCCAAGGCTTTGTTATCCAAAATGCACATCGCTTTTTTGGCACTCTGCTTGCTCATATGTATTCCAGTCACTCCCTTAGGGGCCACCCTTACAGTGCAAGTAGTGCTGTGTGTCACTGACAGCTGCCTCAGCTGCCTTTCCCTGAGCACAGTGTGGAATAAGATGCTCCATTAGGAAAACACTGAGGAACCCTTTCTCTGAGGTGAGAAAGTGACTCCATCTGGTAGTCTGTGATTGGTCAGAGCACCTTCCCAAACTTCTCAGCCATGTTTTGCTGGTGTTTGCTCCAGCTACAGCATGTTCATTTAATCTGTCCATTTGGGGCACAGTTCATCTCAGCTGCACAGAATCTACTGCCAGGAAACAGGTGCAAGGTCTCCTTCCACCCAGGAGCAACCCTCCCCAGAGGTGTGTGTGCCCAGACAGGGACTGCTCCCTCCCCTCCAGCTCCAGCAGCTCCCCCTGGCCCCCAGTCAGTGGGGAAACACCAACACTGAAGTGATGGGCAGCATCCCAGTGCTCACACCAGGGCCCCAGCACTGCTCCCTGAGCAGCCCCCTGAGCACCCCATGGGGACTCACATCATCTTGACTCCTTCCCTGTCCTCGTGGTTGATCTCTGCCAACACTGCGTTCATGTCAAGGTTTTTGGTCATTTCTTCTAAAGCATTTTCAGGAATCATATCTATTAAAAAAAGGAGTAATTTGCAGCAATTGCAGTTCCTCTCCAGCCTTAGAAAAGCAATGAAAAGTGCAGAGATGCTCTCAGAGCAGGTCGGACACCACAGCCCTCCCAGCCCTGTGTTGGACAGCCAGGAACCTGCAGAGCAGCGGGGCATGGGGAGGGTGTTCCCAGGTGCCAGCTCACTGGGGGGCACTGACAGCTCAGCAAAGCTCTGCAGAGCCCTGACCCACGTGGGCACGTGGCTGCCAGGCTGGTACTCACGCTGGTGCCCCACGATGCAGTGAGCAGCCAGGAGCTTCAGCGAGGGCACCTCAAACAGCGCCGGGTGGAACAGGAGCTCCCGCGCCGTGGGGCGCCTGCCAGGGTCCTGCTCCAGACACTTCTGAATGAACTCCTGGAGAAAAAACCCGCGTGAGACCACGAGCAGCAGCAGCAGCAGAGCATGCAGAGCCCCGGGGCCGTGGCTCACCCGCTGCAGGGGGTCCTCCAGCAGCTGGATGGCACTGTTGATGGCTTCCTGCGGCACGTAGGAGGACTCCCCGTTGCCCTGGATCTCCAGCACTGCCATCTGCAAACACAGAGCAGAGCATCAGACTCCACTGGCAGTGACAGGCTGCACGGCAGACAGGCTCAAGGAGATCACTGCCAAGCATGAGATCACCACAGCCAAGCTGTTTGGGGGTACTTAAGGTCGCATTTGGAGAGACAGAGAGAATGGCTGCCTCATTACAACAGCTTGCTCCTGGTACCCCGAGACTGCCAGGGAGCCCTGGGAACTCTGCCAGCAACAACCTGGGCAGTAAGTGTCTCCATTTTGAACCTCACGATCCATTGGCCTGTCACTCTGTTTGGTAATTCCATAATGAAGCAGTGACTGGATCACTGCCAGGGTCTGACAGGGTCCCTTCTGGCTGTGTGAATAGCTCTGCATCGCAGAACAAGGGCAAGCACACAACACGGCAAGAATGGGCTCCAGCCAACTACACAGACACTCATTCCCAGCTAGGAAAGGCTGGAAAATATTGCAGAGTGTCTCTGCATTCAGCTTCAGTTTTGTTTCTGAAAGTTGTGTCTTTCCACAGTTCTCTTCCTGCTTTGCTAATGGAATGTGCAGCACAGGTTGAGGGTTCCTCGTGCTGGCTCTTTCTGACAGCTCCTCTCAGAAAATACTCCTAACAACAGCTCCCATTACCTGGACTTGGACCTACTGACTGCAAGGACAGAGGAAGCACAAAGCTGCTACAACCACGTATGTCAGACTCACTGACTGCAACCAGCACGTCCATCAGATGGGCACAGGCTGGCCCAGACAAAGTGACAGACTGCAGCTGTCCCCTGCCCCAAAGAGCCCAGGCAGTGGTCACACACATGGACACTACATAACAGTCTGCAGCAGTGACTATTCCCTCCAGCCAGTGAGTCTGACCTCAGGACTGGCCAAGGCCCGCTAAGTAATTCATTACCCGTTAGGAATTTGGGAAGAACTGCAAATCCCTGAGCCATTTACTCCTTAGTGAGGCACTTGGGGGAGCCTCCATAGGGATCCCTCCAAGGCAAAGTGCACTTGGCTCTGAGAACAAAACACACTTGTCACTGAGCAAACCCACCCATGGCCACAGCCCTTCCAGGGCTCTCTCTCTCCTCAGATTCATCATCTCTGTCCCAAAGTCCACGTTTGACACTCACCTCCAGTGCACACATCCCAAAGGAGTAGATGTCCACAGCAGTGGTGACATTGGCAACTTCTGTAACACAGAAATGGCATTGTTATGAGTCAGCTCTGCATGCAGCAGCACCACCCTGCACCAGGCTGGGACAGCCCTGCAGCTTCTCCCTCCTCTGCTACCAAAGAACAGAGGAGCTGAAGCATTTGGCTCAGAACTGTTAATGTGGCATCTGTCAGGAGCCTGGAGCTGAGAACAAGGTGCAGGACAGCTTGGAAGCATCAGTGAGGACAAAAACATCCCCAGGCTTGCAGCCACAGCATACCTCCATATTCTGGGGCAAAGAAGTGCAGGTTCTTCTGCTCCTCACGACAGGTCTTCACGTGGTTGTTAATTGTGTCCGGCGCCACTAGAAGAAAACCAGGAATGCTTAGGATGCAGGAAAGCACATCCCATCCCTGATGAAATCCCAGGGAACGCCTGCAGCTCCAGGCCCGTGGTGCCCAAAGGGGCAGAATGGTGGCATTAAGGTGAGTCTTCACAGCCTTCATCTCTTGCCACCTGCCCTGACCCACTACATTCCTGCACTGTTTCCTTGGCAGCTTAGCATCACCCTGCAAGGGCAAACCTGGAGACCACAACTGCTGCCCACCAGGAGGACAAGCTGGGAACAACTCCCAGCAGAAACGCTGGCTTCAAACAGATCCACAGCATTTGTCACAAGCAAGTCACTCATTCAGAAGAGCAGCCTGAGGAGCAGCCAGAGGTGCCAAGGTCACTGCAGTTGGTCACCACCTCAGAGTTCAGGGAGGATGGACCTACCACGCAACTCTTCCACGTTTCAGGAGGATGCTGGTGCCAAAGCACCTCCAGACAAGAATCAAGCCAAGCTGCTGAGGGAAGGGAGGTGACTACCCAGACAGCAGAACCTCCCAGCAGCCAGCCCCTCCACAAACCACTCGCAGCTATGGGGAGGAAATAACTTGCAGCCACAAGAACAGTGAGCCGAGCATTAGTATGGACCCCCATGAAGGATAAGCTTTTGGGACAGCCACCTCTGCAGAGACTGCAAACAACTCTCTGAAACTAAGCAGCTGTCTGCCAGGGAGAAACACTGAGGTGAGCAGGGAGCACAGAGCCAGCACCCATTAGAAGCTCTGCTGTCACACTGGAATGTGCCCAGTGCCACAGTCCCATGTCCCACCTGGACAATCACCATCAGAGATGAATTTTAGAAAAAGGTTCAGCCAAATCCAGTGTCTGAGCAGGACAGGTGATAGGAAGAGGTGTGAAGCACAGCAGAGGGTAGGGCAAGCAACCTGGTTTTGACAAGCTGAACTCAATCTGGGCACTCAATGGGCACTCCTACAGGAACATGCTGTAGCTGGTCAGACTTCTCAAACCCTCAGGAATGTGCAAAAGGAGTTGGCCAGAGTAAGTGGCAGCCTGTGTGCCCCCTTGTTGCTAGCAGTGCCAGCCAAGGAGGCAATGGTGGCACTCCTACCTAGCTGTGCCCACAGCAGGTTCAGCAGAGCTGCCTGGGCATCCAGCCCTGCTCCAGAACACTCCATGCTGCAGAGGACACTTCCCTCCTGTGCAGTGTCCATCTCACACCCTATCTCTGCCTTTATTCTGCACTCAGAACTTGCCCTTGCAGGCAGAGAGGATCTCCTGTCCCACAGCCCTGCTGGCCTCCTGCAGCAGCCCCTGGGCTGTTTGGGTTCTTGTGAGCATGCAAAGCAGAACAGAACTGCCCTCCTCAGCCACGGGCCAGTGCCCTGGCCAACAGAAAGCAGGGGGAAAAGCTGTCAGTGAAAGGATCAACAACTGATCTCTGAGATTGTCCCCGGCTCGCTGTGCAACCCAGCAATGGGATTGTACCACCAGGGACCTAGAAATTATCCACTGACCCCACGAGCACCCTCTGCAGCTGTGCCGGGGCGAGCACAGGGCCACGAGAGCTGTGAGGCCACGTTATCATCCCCTGCACTCACATGGCCTAGCCACTTCCACTCCTGCAAAAGGCTACAAGGCTGCACAAACCCACGACGTTGGAGTTTCCTTGCTCTCCACAGAGCCACGACAAAAGCTCATTTATTAGGGAGAGCAAGGCCCAGAAAATAAGGAACTAGGAAGTTATTTGGCATAAAAAGAAGCATACAGCCATTAAACAAGGAGTCAAACAGGAAGAAGTGTCATATTTATGCTGATCACAGAGTAAAAGCTCCCTACAGCCCTCAGATCTGTATCAGGGATTGCAAACAGTGTTTGCAAAACGTTTGCAACACTGAGTCACCAGAAGGAACAGGATTTTATCACTTTTGGCAGTTGAGTATCATTAGCTGAGGGAGCAAATAGATTCAGTGTATAAAAAGTTCACCACACACTGTTCCCAGTGCAGATAAAGCTTACACACACATGCACACATCCACTGACTTGGCTTCCCAGCAGGAACCAACCTCTGCTAAAGCACTGCCCATGGCTCCCTGCAGAGAAAACACTGCTGGAGCAGCACCAGTGCTGCTGGCAGGAGAGAGTTAATGTCACACTAAACTGGAGAAGGCTACTCTCCAAAGAACTGAACACAGAATCAAAATCATGGCATGGCTCTTGTGGGAAGAGACCTGCACAGGCCACCTTGTCCAACAGCCCTGTTCCAGCAGGGACACCCAGAGCTGGCTGCCCAGGACCACGTCTGGGTGGGTAACTCCAGGAATGGAGACTCCATCCCTGCCTTGGGCAGCCTGTGCTTGTGCCACCACCACACTGAGAACGCCTGGGATCCAGAGGGACCACCTGGGCTCCAGCCTGTGCTGTGGCCTCTGCTCCTGTCCCTGGGAGTGCAGGGCTCACCTGCACAGCCCTCTCCGGAGGTGTGACACACCCCAGGGCTCACCTGAGAGCCCTCCCTGCAGGTGTCACACACCCCAGGGCTCACCTGAGAGCCCTCCCTGCAGGTGTCACACATCACAGGCTGCTCGGGGCTGTCCCCAGCCTGTCCCTGTCCCTGTCCCTCGTGTCCTGGGCACCCAGCACTGGGCCTGGATCTCCAGGGGGGCTGCACTGAGCACAGAGCCAGGACCATCCCTCCCTCCTCGGGCAAAGTTTTGCCTAATGCAGCCCAGGGCATCAGCAGCTACTCACTCCTGGGGCCAGGGCACACACTCCTGTCAGTGAGCACAGAGGGACAGGCTCACACTGTGTCACACTGCTCGTGAAGCAGCAAGTGGTATTTTTACATTGAAAAGATTACTTAAGAGTTCTAAGTTGACGTGTCTGACCACATCCATTACATGGAAGCAGAAAGTAGAAGCAGAGCAGGAAAAACAAGAGCAGATAAAAAAGAGCTGTAAGATTAGTACCTGTCAATCCTGGCTGCATGCAGGCTCTTAAACAGTGACTTAGGAGCCTATTGCACTTTAGCTGCAAGAATTCATGACACAAACAACTTCATCCCTAACAAAGTGTGTTGGGAGATCTGCAATGTGTGCCCAAACCAAGTTTCACATTCTAGACCAGAAGAATGAAGGTTTCACTGACCATGCAAACAAAGCCCTGCTTGGGCTACACCAATGCAATGTTGCTATGAAAAATGTATACATGTTCACATCACAGTGCAAGAATTACATGCAATCAGAAAAAACAAGAGCAGACATTCACTGAAATGCTACAGACTGAGCTACTCTGGAGGAGCCATCTGCTCCCAGAGGACAGACGTGCTCTAGGAAAGAAGTCCTCAGGAACACCACTGTGAAGGTGATCTTCTGCTGTGAGCAGCTCTGCTTAACAGAGGCAGGGACTGAACCAATATCAATGTACACTCTAAAATGCAACTAGGGCCCACAAGATCAAGAATTTCAAGTACAACTTTCCCAAATTTCAAACTCTCCATCTTTGATTATCATTGTTCCACAACGTGCCACCCACACAGCTCCAGACCTAACCCACAAACCCATCCAGGCTGGGAGGGAGCTCTAGGGAAGACAGCTCACCCCTGCTCAGGCACAGCCAGCACCACAGGCTGCCCCTGCTCATTGGTGTCTGAGTGATCTTTTCAGAACTGCTGAGGTTCACAAAGCCTTCAACCCAAGGGCCCTGGAAGGAAGAGACACCTGCAACTGCTGTGCTAATATGAGAATGGGTGAATGAAGACCTGGAGGACTACAATTCACATCCCCATGCCCACTGGGAAAGTCACATAAAAGCAGAGAAAAAACAGAGCTGAACAAAACTGAAGCAGGAATGCCCTCAGTGCAACACAGAAATAACAACGACCTCGGAAAATGGATGTTCCATAACCTGGAGCACTAAACAGAGACATTGAAACCTTTTAACTGAAAACAACAACCAGTCTAGATGACCATAGTTTCCTGGTGTTTTCATGGATGAGGTCAGCCACAGCAGCACACAGAGGGTACTCTGAGCTAGGGAAATAGGGACTAGGAGCAAGAGCTGGCTTTTAAACCTTCTGCAAAATAAAAATGAGTTTATTACTATCACAGCATAGAAGGAGGAGAATCTTTGCCACAAGGCCACCAAGGTCACCAGTTCCTCCCACTAAACTGGACCTTAAAAATGCCACCAGCCTCCCCCAGACACACACACACTGAGCACAGGGTCAGCAGGAGGCAGCTGGAACTTCAGCAGGACAGAACCCATGGACTGCCACTCACCATGGCTGCCCCTCCTGCTTTAACTCTGTGCTCACAGACAAACCCGGGGCAGCTCTCTGCAACTGTTTCTGCCACTCCAGTAACCAGAGCAGCAGCAGCTACAGCATTGCAGCGTTACAATTGCATCATGTACCATTCCCATGAAAATCAGCCTCATGCTGTTCAACCCAGTTTGCTCAGCAGTTCCTCAGGAACAAGCCAAGTGAGAAGTGCCTTCACTTGGAGACAGGCTCACGGCAGTCAAACCTTCAAAAGAAAAACCACCCCCCCCAAAATAAGTAGCCTGGATCCAACCTTCAACTTTCTTCTAGAAAAACGTTCCACTCAAAACGATTTCCTTGCCCAATCTCTTTCCCAGCAGCACCTGTAGTCACAGAAAAATCTTATTATGAATTTATGCCTTCGTTTTGCCAAGTTTCTAAGGAACCAAAAATGCTTGGCTTGACAGACAATGTGCTTGACTCACACATAAAGCTGTACAGTTAGAAAAGCTAAACTACATCTATTCAGGTTACATTTTCCTAAATCAGTGCTAACATGCCATTTTTATGGCAGATTTTTGTATGCCTGATGACTTAAATTATCCATTATTTTCCTTTTAAAACCACACCTGCCATGGTTGAAAAAATAAAAAAGCCAGATCCAAGATATCCTACCAACCTCTTATTTCTGCATCACCTCAGGCATCTGTTGAGAATGTTGAAACCAGCATGGCATTGAAAGATCAGGCAACAAAATCCAAGGGAGTGAAGTGATGACTAGAATAAGATTAGTTATGAAAGCATGTCACTCACAGCCTCACCAGCTCAATGCTCAAGCAAAACAGGAGCCTCACACCCCAGATTTAGTGTTTTCAAACCCAATCACTGCTCAAGATGCCCAGCTCTCCTATCAGCAGTACCTCCTGCTACAACAGAGTGCTAGAACAAGTTCACAGTCCAGGAAAGCTCAGTGTTCCAAGGCCATCTGATGCTGTTCCAGCACAGGTGAGGCACCACAGCATCTCCCTGTGCCTGCAGAGCACTCAGCCAGGCTTCTCCTGTCCTCCTAGAACCAGGGCCTTGGCTTCTGCTCACAGGGTGCTGATCCTGGAGGAGGGGCTGGCCAGCCCTCAGCCTTCTGCCCTCAGCCTGGCTCAGCTCAGCTCAGCTCAGCTCAGGCTCGGCTCAGCCCAGGCTCAGCTCAGCTCAGCTCGGGCTCAGCCTAGGCTCAGCCCAGCCCCAGCCCCAGCTCAGGCTCAGCTCAGGCTCAGCTCAGCCCAGGCTCAGCCCAGGCTCAGCTCAGGCTCAGCTCAGCCCCAGCTCAGGCTCAGCCCAGCCCAGGCTCAGCCCCAGGCTCAGCTCAGGCTCAGCCCAGGCTCAGCCCCAGCTCAGCTCAGCTCAGCTCAGCTCAGCTCAGGCTCGGCTCAGCCCAGGCTCAGCTCAGCTCAGCTCGGGCTCAGCCTAGGCT
>JAWWEY010000021.1:197193-209155 GCA_035582745.1 Loriotus luctuosus | reverse complement strand
AGCCCCAGCCCAGGCTCAGCCCCAGCCCCAGGCTCAGCCCAGGCTCAGCCCAGGCTCAGCCCCAGCCCAGCCCCAGCCCAGGCTCAGCCCCAGGCTCAGGCTCAGGGCTCAGGCTCAGCCTCAGCCCCAGCCCAGCCCCAGCCCAGCCCCAGCCAGGTTCCCACTGTGTGGGCTCGTTCCTGGGCCAGCTCTCTGGCTGCTGCCCTGCCAGCCTGCAGCCACCCCCAGGGACACGTGCCCTCCTCAGGCCCCCAGCCCTGACCACATCCCCATCCCCTCAGCCACACCAGACCCCAGAGTGAGCTGTCCAGGAGCCTCTGCCCCGCTGGCAATGCAGGGTGGCACAGCACATCCTCCTGCCAGCCTGCAAGGCACAGAGCCCATCTGGGCAGGCCCTTGCCCTTTCCACCACTTCAGCTGATGGTTGGTAGGTTCCCAACTCAGGAGAAACAAACTCTAACCATCGAGATTAACCCTGATGGCAAAAAATACAATAAATCATTATTTTAAATGTAAACATGGTGTTCTATGCAATAGGGTTACAAATTGCAGCACTCGAATCCTTCTCTGGCTCCCACCAGCCCAACTCCCTCCTCATATGCACAGATCTCCCCAAAACCAGAGATTTATCTGGGGAAACAACAATAGCCAAGCTTACTTCAATCCAGACACTCATTTGGATCCCCAGGGGGGATCTGGCCATCAGGAGCCAGACACATTCACTGAAACATTCATCTTAAAACCAACACATCTAAGGAGGTCAAACTACAAGCAAGCAATTGGATAGCCAAGCACACAGTGGGGGCTAGTCCAGGGCTGGGCCCCAGCCAAGGGCAGCAGAGCAGCAGCAGGGAAGAGCCTAATGGACGTGGGAAGTTCAGCTGGGAGGAGCTCAGAACAAGGCATGGCTGGTTGACATGCAGGAGCTGGCATGCACGGGGCCCGTGGGCTAGCACACGCTAAGAACATGGAGAGGGAGGAAACTAACAACCAGGGGACTTCACAAAGGGCAGTGCTCCCTCTCTGTAAGGCTCTGGCCAAGAGCACGAGGAACTGTTTGCATCCCAGTACAGAACATGAGCTCTCCAAGCAGGATGCACCTGAGCCAAACAGCTTTACACACAGCCTTATAGCAAGGGAACACTGTAAATACATCAGTGTGTATGTCTGTGTGTTACAAATATAGATACACACACATATATATATAAATATATATATACAGATACACACAGAGAGAAAATCATGTACATGACATAAGTGGAGTCACATCACAGGAGCGGAGAAGTTTGCTCACCATTAGCAAATATCCTATGAAAGACTGTTGTAACAGAGCAGCCCGTGAGCGGGAAGTAAAACGAGATAAAGTCAATGAGTTGGTGAACAGCAAAGCACTTACATCCATAGAGACAGCTGGGTCAGAGTCAGGGCACACAGGGACAGGACTGAGCACCGGGCCCTGCCTCCAGCCACCTCTTCAAATCAATTTACCTAAGGAACAGCAGGGCTTCCACCTGAGAACCACACTGGGCAGGGGACACAAGGCATCTCTGACCAAGCAGAAGATCATGGCTCACTGAGACCAAGAAGCCAGAATTTCTGTTCTTCTGTCAGTGTCCTACAGTCCCACCCGCCCCACCCCTTCAGCAGAGAATTCCCTTTCTCTACATCCCAGCAGCTTCTGGCCACAGACCTCAGCAGGAGAACCCACACTTACACACGTGATGCCACAGCAGAGCTAACACCCATCAGAGTCCTGCCCTATGGCCTGGAGCTGAGGGCAGACCCTGAGCAGACACAGTTAAATCAGACTGAGGCTCAGGTCAGGGGTGCTGCAGCCAGGAGAGACACACAGCAGCAAGGCCTGGGGGCACGAGGGGGAACTCTGCACTGCGCTCCACGAGCCTCCTGTGTGCTCCATCGAGGTCTCACTCAGCAGATGCTGACACACTGCCATGTCTCAGGAGCACCAGAGGGCACTGAGACCCTCCAGCCTGAGGCCTCCCTTCTGCTGGGGCACTCCCAGAGCTGCCCAAAAGGGTTTTAACTCAAACACATCACTTCTTTCCACCTGTGAATGGTTCTCATGCTGCCAGTGGGAATTCCAGGAACAGCTCCCAGCAATGCCAACAGGAGCAGGCAGCAGCACCAGGCACACTGTGTGAGTGTACACACTGTTCTTGCCACCCTGAGAGCAGCTGCAGCCCCAGAAGACACCTGGCAGCACATCCCCCTGTCAGCCAGCACAGACACCCACGGAGGCACCACTGTGCTGCCCCTGGGCTCTGGGGACAGTACACAGGGCACAACTTGGACTTAGCACAAGGAATGCTTTCATCTGACCACAGCTCCACAAAGCAGGTGGGACATTCCAGTCTCTGGGAATACCAGTGGCAAGGTTAAGAGCTGTCAGTGTCTTTCCTATCCTCATCACGAGTTCTCTGAAGATCTCCACTCATTTGAAACATTCTTCTTAAATCTATAAACTCTGCACTTTATGGAACTGGAGAATAAAACATTAGCAAATGAATGGATTATGGATGGCTTTTGCATTTAAGCATTATGCAAAATCTTTCCTCCTTCCCAGTCCCTTTTTCTCCCACAGCTGACCCCAAGCACACAGATTCACATGCTCAGCAGAGAAGCAGTGACCAGTGCAGCCAGGGCACGTGCTCCTGCCTCTGAGGGAGCAGCAAGGAGCAGAGGGCTGTTCCCACCCTGAACGAGTGTCCCAGGGACACCATCGGGCATTCCAACGTGGTGCTGCTCTCCTGGCACGCCCTGCCCCAGCAGGCAGCAGGATGTCCTGCAGTGCACACCAGCAGCTGCCCTGGCCAGGTTTTTACCCCACATTCAGCAAGTATTCTCTTTGCCAAAGCCACAGGGAGAGGAACGTGGGGAGCAGCATCCAGCACAGTACTGGGGACAGAGACAGCAGCAAAGCACAGCTCACAGTGCACTGAATCCTTGTTCCCCACAAATCCACAGCAATTCCTGTCCTGCTGCTCTGAGTGAACACAGGGAAGTGCTCAGATAGCAGCCAGCTGTACAGAACAAGGACAGGAGGCAGGAAACGTGAGCCTGGCACTGTCAGTGACCCTGGAGCAGCTGCTGTTCCAGGCCCAAAACTCAAACCCAGCCCATGTGGCACTGCAGAGGCAGCAGTGCCAGGGAGAAAGGCTCAAGCTCCAACACAACCAGCAGTCCTGGGGATGCAGCTTTGCCTTTTCTGGTTGGGTGGGCATTGCAGGAATAGGAATACATCCTGCAACACTGCCAACTCTAATTCCAGCCTGCACTGGAGCCACAGCTTTCCCATCTGGAGGATTCCTCTTTTGACCACAAGCCCACTTGCAATCACTTCCTTTTTTATTTAGGAAAGGACCAGAATCTTTTAGATAAATTACTTCACTCCTGAATGTGAGGTGAGGCAGGCAGCCCACAGCTGTGGAGCAGAGAGGTCAGGAAGAGCTGCACATGAGCACTGCAGCTGCAGCCACACTGCAGCACATCCTGCAGCTGGAACAGCACAGACACCCACTTCTCCTGCCATGAGCACACACACACACACGTCCCTCCTGCTGCACTTGGCAGCAGCAAAGCTTTGTGAAACTGAGGAGAGCCAAGGTGCAACAGTGCTGGGGCCACCATTCACCCACAGCTGAAGAGCCACCTTCCTCCACAGCCTGTGAACAGCAGCCCTGGAGCTGCACTCTGGGAATGGCAGGTCTGAGGAGCTGCAGGATCTCCCTGTGGTGAAAGCCGTGGCTGCAATGCCAGCTCCATGGGTTTGCTTTTACAGACAGCACTGGCTGCCCTGCAGAAACATGGCAGCTGCATGGTACCTACTAAAAAAAGGGAATTTCTTGAGCCTCAAGTCTTCCCATCAGTCTGAACTGAGTGTCAGGGAGTTTGCCAGCATACAGGTACTAGATGTACTCACTCTTTGAAATCTCTCCCACTTGGACAAAGTCAGGAAAGCACAATAAAGCCTGTGTGATGACATGAAGACATCAGCTTGTGTGAAGAGCATGTCCCCAAGTTTACAGGCAGGTCAGGAGCAGAGTGCTCCTTCTGCCACGATCCTGTCTCCCTGGTACAAGCACAAACCTGCTACCTCAGCTCTGGAACAAAACAACAACACAGGAGTTCTTTGATGGGAAGAAAAGCCACAGGTCTGCAGCTGATGGAGAGGTTATTTCTGGATGACAGGTGATGCAGAGCATCCTCCCTGTACACTGCACATCAAAGCAGAACTCACACAGACAGTAGCTCCAGGAAAGCACAGACCTATTCCTCAGATCGAGAATACTTGCCGAAGTTGAACACCAGGTAGCAAAGCTGTCCCTTGAAAGGTCATGTCAAGGTGTGAAATAATGCATCCTGACTGCAGACAGATTTTTGGAGACATGGGAACAGCAGGAAAAACCAGAGCATGCAAGGATGCTCTGCACTGCCAGGAGCATCACTGCTCACTTATGAAATAAACCGTTTTGGCACAGGGTGACTGCTCCAGCAGGGCACGTGTGTGCCAAACAGGCTGAGGGCAGCTCAGCAGCCTGAAGGCAGGCCCATTATCCCATGGGATAATGGCATGCTGGATAAGCCACTCGCTGCTGCCAGTCTGTCCACTTTATTTCAAACATGGGCTGCTAGAAGCAGCACTCCTGTGGCTGCATGAACACAGCTCCCCAGGCAGCTCCCAAAGCTCCACAGTGCTGGGAGAAGAACTCTGTGTATCAGCATGAAAATCTGCAGAGCAGATGAACGCACAGATTATGTGCTTACAAAACCTCCAAGTTTCAGCATCATTTCCTGTGTCAGCCCCTTGAGACAAAAAGCTAAAGAAGAGGCTAAAGAAGAGTCACTCCCGCACCTGACAAGGGTCCAATCAGCAGTGAATTCTGCTCCCAGTCCCTGGCACATCTGACGTGGAGGTGGAGAAGCACATGTACACACATGGCTACTGTGCCAGGGAGCCTGGAAAGGAGCAGGTGCCTCTCTCTGGGCAGCCTCTGATAAGGCAGGGGCACCCCCAGCAAGCATTACCTGACCCGATTTTGATCAGCCCGTTGTGCTGGATGAAGATGGTGTCACAGGTCAGGTTGCCATGGATGATGGGAGGATCACAGGAGTGGAGGTAGCTGCAGATGCAGAACAGAGCACTGGTCAAGGCCTTGAACCCCTCCCTTCACACCCTCCCACGCCAAGAAACCTCAGAAGAGAACAGGAGAGCAAAGGGCACATGGCAGGGATTTACAGCAGCTGGGAGATACAATTCAGTGACTGTACATCAGCCTCTGGCTGAGAACCAGGAACAAACAGGAATTGTCTCTAATGAATCTCCAGAACATGGTGGAGGGGAAGAGAAAGCTTTCTCCTATCAGTTCCCATGAAACTCAGGGTACCAGAGGTAAAGACACGATTTCATCCAACCCAGTACTGCTGAGTGGACTCTAAAAGGGTTACAATTTTATTTTTATACAAAAAATATCAGAGCCTTAATCTGTCCCTACTCAAAGGGGACCAAAGAGGCCCTTAATGCTATACACACACAACTGGGCATGCTTGTCAGCAGGCACAAATAAAGCTTTTCAGTGCTGGGTCCCAGGTACACTCTGGTTTTGCACCTCACTCTGCCTGGGTTTATGTTAGCAGCTAGCACAAATGAGGACAGTCAGTTCCCAGAAGCTTATTAGAACCCAAACTATTCACAGTAGCTGTAATTTAGCCAAGTGGCACCAGAGTTTCCTCTATGGAGTGCATGCCATGCTCTGTCATCCAGGCTACTGTTTTTCTAAGGTTCTAATTAGCTACTCACCAACTCTAGCTCAGGTGGAAAAGAGTTTTTAAAACCCACACCACATTCTACTCAGTCGTATTGCACTCAGATGGCTGCAGAAGGGCTGCACCATCAAGAAATGTACACACACATCTAATAACACCATGCCTCAATACCCACGGACCCACTGCCTGTAACAGGCCTGCAGCCTGCCAACACTGTGGAAGTTTCTCTAAGCCCCCTCACATGGAACCTGAATTCCCTGTCATCTTTGCAACATCCTCCTGACCAAGGAGAAACTCAGATTATAAAGCTGGATACTCTGGAGACCTCCCTAATACTTAACTGCCACATCAGTCCCAGTGGCTGGGACCTCAAGGTCAGTACCCAACGTACCTGAGAGCAGAGAGGATCTGGGTACACCACCGCTTCCATGCCTGCAG
The DNA here is from genome assembly GCA_035582745.1 of Loriotus luctuosus. Taxonomy (NCBI): domain Eukaryota; kingdom Metazoa; phylum Chordata; class Aves; order Passeriformes; family Thraupidae; genus Loriotus; species Loriotus luctuosus. The sequence goes on along the minus strand of JAWWEY010000021.1, from coordinate 202,933 downwards.
ACACAAGAGGAAAAGGAGAAAATCATCCACGAGGAGCTAATCAGCTCATCTGTAGTTCTGTGATTCACAGCCCACTCGTAGGAAGTAATACCTGCCTCAGCTTTTACTCAGTGCAGGTGTAAGGATTCAGTACTCCTATGGTCAGCTTGTTTCTACAAACTCCCATGGGTCCAGGAACACACCTGTCCTCCAGTCTGCTGTGTACAGACACCTTCCCCTGTTCCTGTGAGGACCCCTGGACAGGGCAATGCCTGTGACACCTGGGCAGGGACACACCCGTCACACCTGGGCAGGGACACGCCTGTCACACCTGGACAGGGCCGTGCCTGTCACACCTGGGCAGGGACAAGCCCATCACACCTGGACAGGGACAAGCCTGTCACACCTGGACAGGGCCACGCCTGTCACACCTGGACAGGGACACGCCTGTCACACCTGGACAGGGACACACCTGTCACACCTGGACAGGGCCATGCCCGTCACACCTGGACAGGGCCACGCCCGTCACACCTGGACAGGGCCGTGCCTGTCACACCTGGACAGGGCCGTGCCTGTCACACCTGGACAGGGCCGTGCCCGTCACACCACATCTGAGAAGCTGCAGAGCTGCTGGCAGCAAAGCAGCCAGCACAGAGCTGCTGTCCCAGAGAAGCTGCAGCTGAAATCAGTTACAGGGACACAGGGGAGCTGCAGCAATGTGTTATCACCAGGTCTCTCTGGGATCCTCTGCTGAAAGGGCTTTCCAGGGGCTGATGGCTCTAAAGAGTTATGGTCACACAGAAAACAGGAGTTACCTTTTCATTCATAGTTTTGTGGTTTTTCTTTGTCTTCTTCAGGAACTGTTTCAAGCTCCCTGAAGACATGTACTCAGTGATGAAGATCACCTGTGGGGCAGCAGGACACGTTACCCTCACCTTGTTAATCACCTAACAATGAGAACCCAACAGGCTGATGGCTGCACTTACCCTGGCCTTGTTCTCTTTCACATCAGCCCAGTATTTGTGGAACTTCACAATGTTGAGATGATCCAGCTGAATCAAGTTGTCAAACACTGCTTTAACCTTTTCCTTAACATCAGAAAGACAAAAACATGTCATATCAGAGACCACATCAAATATCCTTCTTTCTTCTTGGGTCTTGGTCCCGTCAAACACTAATGTGTATGTCAAGCCCCTCTGCCAAGAACAGGCAGGACCCCATTTCCTTCTGCACTGCGTCTCACAGAGTGTGCTTTGATTGCCAAGTCTAAATGAACACAAGGGCTTATGGAAATAGCACAACGGTCTTCCAGGACATTTCCCACACAGGCCAGGCTTAAGCCAAATTTGCTACATTTGGACAGCACAGCCTTCCACACCCAGCCAATAATCAACACAAAAAGTATCCATAATCCCACCCCAGGGCAGGGTATGCTCCTCACATCCTGCTGGGAGACACATCAACTCACTTCCTGAAGCTTGAAGTTCTTCCGCTCAGAAAACTGAACTTCATTCCAGACAACCTCCACGCCTTCCTCGGTGTCCATGGCCAGGTAGGCACTGTCAATGCCCGGGACATTGCGCTGGTTCACCTGCAGGGAAGGGTGGAGACACCTGTGAGCCACACCTGACCACTGCCATGCTGGAAAATCATCAACTCTGCTCATTAACTTCTAATTAAATGAGGATTCTAGGACAGGATCTGCACATTATCTTGGAGCAGGGCATATCCCAAACATGAGTCACTGCAGAGCACGTGAGCAGCAAGTCCTGAGCACACTGGTGGGAAAATCTCGTGCACAAACACTGTGGCGCAGCAAAGCTGCCTTCCACCAACAATATATTACATTTTCATGGTTCAGGACACCTGCAGCTCATTCCACCACAAAAAAACCACTCCAACAACACAAAAGGGATACAGAAATGTCTCAGTAACTCAGATACAACTTTGTGAAGGAATCCTCTGAAAGGTGATGACATCTGAAACTCAATCAAAGTAGAGAGGAACAAGGGGAAAGCTGAAGCTTCAGAGGTGGGAACCAATGACACAAGGGAAACCACGAGAGTAATTCCTTTAGTTAATAATTGTAAACATTGACCCAGCACAAGTACATCTACACTGAATACTAAAGACACAGATGAGCACTCAGAAAGCAGTAAGGTACGGGGAGGGGATTGAGAGTTTGGAGCCCAGCACGAGGATGGCAAGGGCTGTGGGAGGACATAAGGCTGAAAGAGCTGCAGAGATCAGAGGTGAACCCTGCTCCCAGCAGCAAAGCTTTCTGTAACATTGCTCTTCTTCAGATATGCAGCAGCATTCAAAGATAACATGGTCTCTTCCATCCAGCAGCCATGGCATTCACTGTAATGCCTTTGCCAAGCAACTTCACAGGCACACAGCAGTCACAGTTATGGTGGATATCCCACTGCACTGGATTCAAAGCACTTAGAGAGGACAAGAAGGTAGAATTCACCTTTCAACTGTCAACCAGCAATCATTACTGTTCCCATCTGCTGACCACACACCAAGAATCACTTCACAGATCCACAGGACAAACTGAGTTGGAAAGGACCCCCAAGGATCACTGCAGTGCAGGTTCTGGTCCTGCAGAGGAAAGCCCCAAGAATCCCCCCTGTGTCTAAGAGCACTGTCCCAACACCCCCTGAACCAGGCAGGGTTGGTGCTGATGACCAGGCCTGGCAGCTTCCAGCTGATCCAGTTTCCCCCTGAGGTAACCTGAAAAATCCAGCCTCATCTTCTATCACCTCCAAAACATTTCAGAGCTCCTCCTTCTCACATTGTGTCACCTTCCTTTCCCTCACTAGGGACCCCATCAGCATCCTACTGCTGGAAACTTCTCACCTTATAGAAGAGCTCCCTCAAAACTCCCTTCTCCCTTGGCAGCCACTTTCCCATGATCGAATTTACCCAATTTCATCATTCCAGCTGAGTTACTCCATTCCATTCCAGTCCCTCCATAGCCTGACCACACAGAGGGACAGGCCACCAACACAGGTGGGATTCTTTATGACCTCCCAAGGGACTCTGAACAGGCCCAATGACATTTAATACTCTGGCACTGCAGGTGGCACTGCAGGGACAAAGGGTGCCAAGCACAGTAAAATCAGAGTGATACAGAGCTCTCTGGCAGTAAACTCAGCAGTAAAGGAGAATGACACAAGCAGCTGCAAGGCGTGGCACAGGCAGGAATAGGGGTACAGGCTATAATTACACAAGGAGAGCCTGAGCTACAGAGGACAGCTATGGAAAATCATCACAGGAGGTGACAGCCCAGTATGAACCACCCCACCTCCTTCCACTGGAGCTGCCTACATAACTGAGGGCTGAAAGGACTGAGATTTGGTTTAGGAAGGTGTTCATATTGATCCTAAAAACTTTATTTTTTAAATGTATATATATGTATGTAAACATACTGACACCCACAGGCCAGGCCTGTTATGTTTCAACATTAAAGAAAGTTGAAGGAATAAAAAGAATTAAGGATAGAAGATTTATTCCTTCAAATTCTAGAATAACTAGTACTTTGGGGATGACAACAGCATAAAATCACCCAGCACAATTACTGAAGCTAACTTCAGGGAAGGTCAAAGAAGCCCAAGGCAGCAGAAAGGCAGAAAGGTGTGTGCGAGCAGTGCAAGGACAAGGTAACAGCCACCACACTGCCACCCAGTGCCCCTGCATCCCTTTGGATTCTCCTTCTTCCTCCCACCTGCTACTGTTCACAGCAACACCTAAATGATGGAGCCCAACAGTTAAAGGCCCTTTGCTCAAAGGCATCCAGTTTTAGTGGATTGAGTAAATCCTCAAGTACCAGCAACTGCTGTGAATCTGCCCCGGTGATGCAGCTGGGGCTGTGGATCTGTCACATCTCCCACTTGTGGCCCAGCTCCCTGAGCGTAAATGATTTCCATGACTCATAGGCAATATCCCAGAGCACCAGATGTGACTCAGGACACCAAACCCAGCTGACATCACCCATGGCAATTCTGTTCCTCAGGAGATTCAACAGCTTGGGGAGAAGAGCAAAAGGGGAAAAAATGCAGACAGACAAGTGAAAGGCAACAGCAGATTCCTCCTGCCTGCCAAATCCCTACTGCACATCCCTTCCCAAGCTCAGCAAAGCAGAATCCTGAACCCTCAGAAAGCACTGGGATAATTTATTACTCTGGTGTTTGTCCCAGACAGCCCCAGAGCAGGCAGCTCCTACACTCTGAAGGAGGAAGTGTCCTGAGCCCAGCTCAGCCCGAATTTCTGCAGCACAGCACAGGAAGCAGCTCTGCACTACAGAAGTTACACAGCTCTGAGTCCACATAAGCAAAACGCAAGGAAACTCAACAAGAATTTCAAGTACTTAAAGGAGTATGGGTGAAGTGGCACAGTAGCTCTAAGGCGGAAAAAGTCTGGAAGTTAAATTTCCCTTTGGAAACTTATTCCATTGTCCAATGCATATTTTTTTCTATAGCTCTCAAACATCTGTGTATCTGTTGCTGAAAGAGCACAGACTTTTGGACAGACATTCTGTAGTTCACATGATCTGTCAATTAAACAAAAAATAAAACCAGCCAAATCACAAGGCACAGTGATGATTTACAATCTAGGGATAACAGGTATAAAACCTGGGGAAAAGTCCACAATAACTGGAGTATCAGTGCAGAATGGACTTGCACATTGAAAAATAGCTGGGGAGTGGCAGCTCACCAGGTTCCACTCTCACAAGAAGCCCCAGGTCTGGTTCAGAGCAGCATGAATGTGTTACCCAGTTTCCCTGGCCACTTGTTTAAGTCAGAGAAATGTGAAAGCTCTGTCCAACCACCTGGGAAATGGCTGGGCCTACAGATAAGAGACCCCCAGAGCCAGCAGCTGGGCCATGAGGAGCTCAACTTCTCTTTGAGCTGTGGGGAAACTAAAAGCAGCAAATTTACCAACAGAAATTGAACAAAAAGGGTTCTCTGGGATCTGAGGCTAATCCAGAATGCACCACAACGAAGAATGTCAGGTCCACTGCAGACAAAGGGAAAAGAAATCCAACAAAGCAAAGAAACAATGCTACTTCATGTTTTAATTAAACTGACACATTGGCCTCGGCAATTACAGTCATGGTAGTGAAAAGCTGAAAGGCTTTATTTCAACAAGAAAATTAAAATAAGCAGTGTAATTTAGCTGCAGCAAGGAAAGGAAGGTATTGATTATTACCATGGCTGTACAGACCACCTCATGCAGCAACTAAACTGTAAGGAACAGACAATCTGACCATCAGCAATACAGTAATTGGTTCTTCCAGACATGCTGCAACAAGTAACAGGATCAAACACATCAGCAAGAAGTTAGTCTGTTAACCCAAGGCACACACCTGGACCGTTTAAAGACAGAGTTGAAAGTCCTCCATGTGCTGAAGTTGTTCTCCCTCACTCCTGCCTTCACTGCAGCAGCTCAGGAGCTGCTGTGCTCAAAGCCAGGCCAAAGCTGACACTGTGAGTCCCTGTCACCATGAGACTGACACTGTGAGTCCCTGTCACCTGCCATGGGTCCTGCCCTGTGCTGGCCTGCACAGCTGAGCCCTGCTGGGAGCCAGGACACTCTGCCTGGAGCCCTGCTGCCAGCCAGGGCTGCATGTGCTCTGCAGGAAAGGGACAGGCCTGGAACCCCTGCACGGTGTCACACTGCTGTTCTACAGGCTGTCACCCAGTGTCACACACACCTTGTTTGTGTCACACTACTGTTCTACAGGCTGTCACCCAGT
>JAWWEY010000021.1:165781-185735 GCA_035582745.1 Loriotus luctuosus | reverse complement strand
CCCTGTGCACAGAGCTGGGGGGTGTCAGGGACCCAGCACCCCTGTGCACAGAGCTGGGGTGTCTCAGGGACCCAGCAACACCCCAGGGACCCAGCACCCTGTGCACAGAGCTGGGGTGTCTCAGGGAGCCAGCACCCCTGTGCACAGAGCTGGGGGTCTCAGGGAGCCGTGCTGGGATGAGGGAGAGCAGAGTTCCCCTGGTTTATGGTGTGGTGGGGTCACTCAGCCCTCCCCCAGCTGGGACAGGGCTCTGCCTTCGCTCACCTGGGGCTGTCCCTGGTACCTGAGCAGAGGCTGGGCGATGCCCCCAGCTGCAGGTCTGGGTTCTGCCCTACCCAGCACCTCTGGTTTGTCCCTGCTGGCACAGGCAGCACTGAGGCCATCACTGTGGATGTGGTTTAGTTGGGTTATCCCTGGAAGCAAGCAGATGGCAGGAGCTGAACCTGCTGCTGACTGCTTCTGAGCCTGAGAGAAATTGAATTTCTGGGAGAGAAGTGTGTTTTAAGAAGTATTTGGAATATTGCTGGCAGCATGGACACATTCAGATATTTGAGACGGCTGTCTTGGAGTAAGCCAAGTCAGTTTTCTTGCTTTCCAGTACTCTGTGTTCTGCTGTCTTACCTTGTTGTGTTTTGTCATTCTCTTCCTGTTCGTTGCACTTTTGCTCTTCTGCAAGGCTTGGAGAAAGCCCTGAGCAAGTGTTTGTGCTCATTGCTGTGGTTCTGTGTGTGTTGGTGAAGCCAGTCAGAGTGTGCACCTGGTGAGACACAGGAGTTTTGGGTGTAAAGGAGCTTTTTGTCACCTTGTCCTTGGGTTTTAGGAGCCTTCAAGTGAGGTGGGTGCACAGGGCTCTGAAGAAACACTAGCCTAGTCCAGAGAGGTTCCTTTGGGAGTAAGGAAATGTTTGGGGCGGGTGAGGGACCCCAAGGATAAGGATACAAAAAGAAATTGTGTTAGGTACTAGGAGCAACAGAGAAAAGGGCTGAAGTCAGGTTTATGGCCCAGAGGAGTGCTCTGGGATACAGTGGGAGGCACAGGATGTGCTTGGCTGGGGCTTCTCCAAGCTCTGCTCCTGCTTTGACTGTTCCCCCGCAGTGAGACACCAACGGCCCCACTTTGCAGCTTCACTCCTTTCCCAGGCTTAGGGCAAAAGCCCTTGCTGCAAAAACTGAGAGAGTTTGGTTCAAAATGTGGAGATGTGTTAAATGAGCACTCAGGTGAATTTATTCATTTGCTTGCTCATTTCAGCTGAATTGGGTGTTTGATGTTTCTGACAGTTTTTCACCACTGTTCCAGTAACCACTCGGGCAGCTGGGGAGAGTGAGGGATCCCAGGGTGGCCGGGGCTGCCTTTGGCAACCTCTGTGAGCTCTTTGAGCACACGGGATGAGTGAGAGGGCAGCCCCTGCAGCTCCCTGGGCAGGGCTGGCTGCTCTGGCAGCACCTGGAGGCTTCAGAGCTGCGCTGGTGGCCTTGGCAGTGCCAGGACCTGGCTGTGCCCCCGGGCAGAGCCCACAGCCCCGGTGCTGGAGCCGGGAGCGGGGCAGGGCCAGCCCCAGGGCACTGGGACCTGAGGCCCCCCTGCCCGTGTGCCAGCCCTGCCCGTGTGCCCTCGGTGAGGGGACAGATCAGGACAGGCCCCGAGGGGCTCAGCAAGGGCAGCATGGACTGCTTTTGGTGCCAGTGCTGGGTTTGCCCTGCAGCAGCAGCATTTGCATCTCTTTAATTACACTGCTGTTTGGTCACCTGGGGCACGTCCCAGTTCTTGTGTTGGGGGTTCCCTGTCTCACTGGCTTCTGTGAGTGCTCAAAAAGGTGAGCACTAACATGCTGCTTCTTGGTATCTCAGTTTTCGTTTGGTCTCCAGTGAGGGTGGGGAAATTTCCTGCATTGCTGTTCAGTCATTACTGGTTTTGAGCTCAGATGGTCACTTGCCTGTTCAGAAGCTCTCTTCATCCCAGTGCCAGCAGTTCCATTCCAAAGAGTGCTGCATAAACCCAGAACCTCACTGTTCCTGTTTACTGAGCAAGGAACAAAGTTCTCTTTTTACAGAAAACTGCAGCTGTGGAGAGTGAAGAGAGAGTCATAGCTAAAAAAGCAGTAGAGCTCGGTGGTTGCTGGGCTGTGATCTAGTTGTGTGTGTAAATTTTGGAATATTGCTGGCAGCATGGACACATTCAGATATTTGAGACTGCTGTCTTGGAGTAAGCCCAGTGTTTTGGGGCAATTGTAGCACATTGAAAGTGATGAACTACAGAAAAGATCACATTGTTGAACATATTACAGGATACATGTTCTTCCTGACCGCAGAGTGTGGGATGTGTCAGGTGGGGAGGGCTGGATTGAAGGAATGTCTGGGGGTTAGCTGGGCAGGGGAAGGGCCTAGGAGAAGGGTTCAGCCTGGCCATCTGTTCAGGCTCTGCATTGCAATAGCCAAGGTGGGTTTGCCTGCCCATAGGGGAAGGGATTCAGGCTGTAAAAATCACAGGGGTGCCTTCCTCAAAGGTGGCTGCTCCACAGAGCCCTTGAGAGAAGGGCTGTGCTCTGTCCATGGCTTGTGGGGGTGTTGAGCCTTGAGCTTTGCCCAGAGATGGGAATGGAGCTGGGCCAGGGTCTGGAGCACGTGGCTGAGGGAGCTGGGGAAGGTTCAGCCTGGGGAAAAGGAGGATCAGGGGGACCTTGTCACTCTCTGCAGCGCCTCGGCGGGAGGGTGCAGCCAGGTGGGGCTCATGGACAGGAGAAGAGGAAGCAGACTCAAGCTGTGCCAGGGCAGGTTCAGGTTGACTGTTGGGAGCAATTTCTTCATGGAAAGGTTTGTCCAGCCCTGGCACAGGCTGGCCAGGGCAGGGGTGGAGTCCCCATCCCTAGAGGGGTTTAAAAGCAGTGTGGATGTGGGACAGCACTTTGGGTTGGCAGTGCTGGGGCAATGGTTGGGCTCAGAGGGCCTTTCCAACCCAAACGAATTTGTGTTGCTATGATTTTCTGTGGGTCTAGTGCATCCCTGTAGTTTCAGACCTTTGCTCTCTCTTTCAGGATGCCCACAACTGCATTCCTGAGCTGGACAGTGAGACAGCCATGTTCTCTGTCTACGATGGACACGGAGGTAACTGCATCCACTCTGCTCTGTCTGTCCTTCAGTGGGACCCCTGGGACATCCATCTGTTGTTAGGAGTTCTGCTCCTTGATGGAAGCATTTTCTTTCATAGATACCATCAGCAGAAGTTCTGAACTCTTAGGGGTCCTGGGAGGAAGTTCAGGGTTTGATCTGAAATTGAAATCAGATTTGTATTCCATCTTTTATACCTTTTGAGAATGGCTGTTTTTGTGAGGAATAAGCTGGGCAGGAGAGTCGCAGAAGAAAAAGTGGTAAGAAAAATCACCTGAGATTGACTCTAGGCAGTGTGTTCTAGTGGATGCCCAAGGAAAGAGTGAAAATCAAAACAGGCAGATCCATTCTCTGTAAGGATTCCTTAACTGGAGATTGCAGCCATTCCATCCTGGAGACATGGTGGAGTCTTCTGGATGAGCTAACTCTTCACAAATTTATCTGATTGCATTTTGAGAAGGTTTCTATGTTTGGTGATTGTTTACACTGTGCATTTTGCATAGAATCATTATTTGAAAAAGATATGGCTAAATCTGCAGCCTGATAATTTCACTGCAGTATCCATGACACAAAGAATGACTGAATACTTTTACTTTTGAACTCCATATCTTTTTTTCCAGTCAAGAGGAGTCCAAAGCTTCTCTCTGCTTGTATGACTGAATATTTCTATTAAATATTATTGCTAGTATTATTACAGAATTTGCTCTGCCAGTATAATGTAAGAGCTCAAGATCCTGCTGTTAAATCTTGCAACTTATTTTGATTTTGATAATCCTGAGTGATCCATCATGGGTTACTGACCTCTTTTCCTGCTAATTTATGTAGATGTTTAACAACATAGCTTTTCAAGGAGCTCTCCCAGTGGCCATCCCCCATTCTGAAAACTGCTCCTATCTGTCGTCCCTGCTTTTCTTGTGGCAGTTTAGTGTGGAAAACGTTTTATGGTTTATTTGAAGGCTCTTTGAAAACCTGTGTGCAGAACTGAACTGCCTGTTTCCTCCTGTTCATTGGCTCTGTATCAGTGTCCAGTTTGTGACTGTCACTGCTACCCATGTAGCAAGCAGCTCTTCCAAAGAGGTCATCCCACTCTGAAGAATGTATTTCATATCCTGAAATTACTTTTTCCTGAACTTCATCTTCGAGTGTGCAGAGACCCATGTGGAGCAGTCACTGGTACCCTGAAGGGTCCTTTTGAGAACATGGGGATGATGAGTTGGTGCTGAGAGGCAGAGAGTGACAAGGAAATGGGATGTAGGGGTCAGGAGCCACTCACCTCAGAAACTCTGTGTGTGTATGTCAGGCAAAACTAAAGACAAGGAGCATCTACCAGAAATGGGTCAAGACTGAAGAGTATCAAACCATCTGCTCTCCTCTGAGCTCAGTGTGTTGGTTTCTCAGCTGCCAAGGTCTCACACCATGTGCTGGGTTTTAGAGAGGCTTTGGACACTCATGACATTCCTGTTCGTAGAGGACATTAAGTATTGTGTTTGGGGTTCTTAAATACAATGGGGAAAATCTGAGATAGACATGGGATGGCAAAGCACTGGCATGAGTTTCTAACTCATGTTTTAGATTTCTAGTGATTGAATTTCTACAGCTTTTCCTGGACAAGCCATATCAGGAAGGATATGGATATAGTTTAATCTGAATTACAAGAACAGCTTTTGCCCATCCCCTACTATTGTGTGATTTTATTGATGCATTAGTTCTTAAGTTTGAAGCAATTTCTCAGGTCTCTCCCATGTAAGAGTAAGGTTTTGGGTGGGAACCTTGCTGAGCTTTATTAGCTGGCAGAACAGAAACTGAATTTGTCTTCTCTTGTATACCTTGCTCGTATCTCAGCCTGAAACACTCCAGTAAGCTTCCTGCTCCAGATAGGTTGGCAAAGGTTTTGATTACTGTCTTATTTGGAAAAGGGTGAGTTTGGGGGGTTTTTTACATATTAGCATTTTCCATTTCATTGATCAGTTTTTCTCTTATGTTTCCCTCTTGTGGACAAGGCTTCCAGTGCTTGAAAGATGCTGCTGGGTCACTTTTTTGTCCTCCCCAGCTCCTTTTTGATGTGCTCTGGCCTCCCTGCCCCCAGATTCTGGAGGGTGATATTTGGGCACTGTGCCCCTTGAGTGAGGGGCAGGGAGTGTTTACTCAGTCCCTATTGCTGTCTACTTGTGCTTTAGCCTTTGTTCTAATAATGTGTCTTCTCAGCTGCTGTGTCACTGCTCTGTGTCTGGAGCAACTCTGGCCTCTGTCCCAGGATTTACCTCAGGAATTCAGCTGCTCAAGAGCAGCTTCTGTCTGGAGGGAGCAGCCTCTTTAAATAGTTTCTGCTCTTTTACAGGTGAAGAAGTTGCCCTGTACTGTGCCAAGTACCTCCCTGAGATCATCAAAGACCAGAAGGCCTACAAGGAAGGCAAATTGCAAAAGGTGAGGAGCCAACACAGAGGAAAGCCCTGTGTTTGTCCAGGGAGCTGATGGAGTCTCCATTCTTGGAGCTGTCCAGAGCCTGTCTGGGCAGAGTCCTGGGTGTCCCTGCTGGAGCTGGGTGTTGGAGCAGGAGAAGCCCTGGGTCCCTGCCAGCTGCAGCCGTGCTGGGATTAGTTACAGTGTGCAAGCTGAAGAGACTGGATTGCTCAGCATGGCAGGCAGGCATCCTGTGGGGAAGGGGCAGCTGCCCACTCGTGTCTCTGTTCACACACAGGCCCTGGAAGATGCATTCTTGGCCATTGATGCCAAGCTCACCACAGAGGAGGTGATTAAGGAGCTCTCTCAAATGGCTGGGCGGCCACAGGATGATGAAGATGAGAAGGAGAAGGTTGCTGATGAAGATGATGGTAAGTCAGATACCAGTGCACAGACAAGGCTGCGGCTCCAGGACAGGGATGTAGAGCAGCAGGGTCAAGTCTCCTTGGGCACAAGGTTTTCTGTCCCAGTTTCTCAGTTAAATTTTGGCTGACTTGAGCTACTGCCCCTTAGCATTGTCTGTGGCTGTGGGGGGAACCTTTATCCATTTGCAAGCTTAATGCTATGGATAACTGAACAGCCTGTCACCATTTTCTGTAGAGCTTCCTCCACGGGTTGCAGGGTTCCAGGATATGTCAAGAATTCTGAGCTGGACTCAGATGTGGAAGGGGAATGATGTGGTGTGCAGTGCTCAGCTCCCCCTGGCTGGTGGCAGCCACCAAGTGCAGATAGGATTGAAGCAGAGCCTGGTCTTCTCAGCAGTTCTTCTTCCCACAAAGAAGCAAGTGCTCCACCAGCAAGTGGCTGCCAGCCCAGGACGTGCTTCCTGGGGTGGAATCCTGTGCTGCTCTCACCAAGTACCTTGTGACCAGCCTTGAGACAGATGCAAGGTGATCCTGTCACCTGAGCAATATGTCAGTCTGGAAATGCTGAAATTGTTGGTATTTTTTCTACAGCTGACAGGAAGTGGGTGGGTGGGTTTTCTTTCTTTTTGTTCTGTATTTTCAGGAGCATTTGGGATATCTGTAATTGTTTTCCTTTTGGGATTAAATAGCAAAGCAAACTATATGCAAGGGGATGTCAGTAGGGAGCAGTGTTTGGCCCATGGTCAGTGGGGAAAGTCATCTCACTTTCTGTCTGGTCCCACTTGGGAGATGGCCAAAGCTGTGCTCTCACCTGTTGTACCTGTCCAAATGACAGCTGGTGGGGATGCCTGGGGTGTTTCAGCTGTTCTCTTGTTCCTAGATGCAGCATTAATGACCAAACCTGCACATGGCAGTGCTGGCTCTGCTTCCCTGCAGCTCCCAAGGAGCTTGTGCTTGGGCAAGTGAGGCTCTGCCCCTGGGCACACACCTGATGTGCACACTGTGCTGCCACCAGCCCCCACGCTGATGTAAACACTCTGTGGTGCTGTCAGTGGGCCAGGAAGCACAGCTCTGGGGCTCTGGGGGCACTGGCAGGCTGTGCTGTGCTCAGAACCATTCCCATCCTGCTCACCTGGAGCTGTGGGAGGGCACAGCCTGGCTGTGTGCTCAGAGCCAGCCTGGGCAGCACTGCTGGGGCTCTGCCAGCAGCAGCCTCAGCACAGGAGCCAGCGTGCTGGGGGTCCTGCTCTCTCACCCTCTCTGTCCTTGTCCCCTCCCTCTTCCATTTGCAGTGGATAATGAGGAAGCTGCTCTGCTGCACGAAGAAGCCACAATGACCATCGAGGAGCTTCTCACACGTTATGGACAAAACTGCACCAAGAACCTCAAAGCCAAGTCTGTAGCTGCAGCTGGGGATAGCGCTGTGGAGGGGACAGGCAAGCAGCATGATGGGGAGTCAAATATGAATGGAGAGGCTGACCCAGGGGAGCTTCCCGACCACAAGGAGAGGAAGAACGGGAAGCCAGACGAAGAAATCACGGGTATTTCCTCCACCTCAGACAAAGCCAGCGCTGGAGGCAACAGCCCTGCTCTGCAGAAGCCTGAACTAGGCAAAGGTGACGAGGCCGTCACCTCTTCCACTGGGGAGGCCGGGCCCTCCTGCTCCTCCACGGGAAAGCCCCAGCGCACAACCAAATCCAAATTTTTTGAGGACAGTGAGGATGAGTCAGATGAGGTTGAGGAAGAGGAGGAAGACAGTGAGGTAGGAAACAGCACTGGAACAGAGTGGCCTTCTGGCTGGGCAGAATGCATTGCTTATGGTGGTGCTTGAGACGAGCCTCTGGCTCATCCTAGGTGTGTCCCTAGGAGCAGGTGTTTCAGGCTGATCCTTTGAGGCCATCCCATGGGAATGTTTGGGATTTTTGAGCTAACCCCGAAGGACACACCCTCATCCTGCAGCAGCCATAGCTGATAGCCCCTGGTCCTGCTGCATGCACCATCCCTTCATCCACTGCTGTAGTGATAGCAGCTGCTCTGGTTGTAGCCATCAAGTGTGGGGGACACGTGGCAGGTCACCTCACACCTCGGGGGGACTGACCACTGGTCCCCAGCATGGAGGGACCAGCGGGGGGACGGCACCAAGGGGCCTGTGTGACTCCTGTGGTGTCTCTCCTTTCTTGTAGGAATGTAGTGAGGATGAGGACGGTTACAGCAGTGAAGAGGCAGAGAATGAAGATGATGAAGATGACACTGAAGAAGCAGAGGAGGATGAGGATGAAGAGGAGGAAATGTTGTTACCGGGCATGGAGGGGAAAGAGGAGGTGCAGACCCTGGTTTTGTGTTCTGCAGCTTAGCATGGAGCCAGGGGCACTTGGGAGACTCAGCTAGGGGTTGTTCCTGTTCAGGTGGGGACAGAACACCCTGTGCACTCTCCTGGGGCTGAGGGAGCTGCTGGCAGCCTGGGTTTGTGCAGAAGCTGAGGGATGGGCCTGGATCTGGACGGCAGGTTGAGATCAGAGGCTGATCCTGCTGCTGGGTGTGAGGTGCTTGGAAAGTGCTGTGGGGGGAGAGCGTGGGCAAGAGCAGGAGGGCTCTGCTGGCACCACTGCTCCAGGGCACAGCACCACTCCTCACTGGGCAAGGCTCTTCAGCCTGTGATGGTGCAGTCAGGCAGGCCAGGGACCCAGGGGGTCAGGAAAAGGGGACGTGGCTTCCAAGGTGCCAATTTCTTCCTTTGGGGAAATGTCCTGACCTGAAGTGAGGATGTGCTCAAGCTGGGCTGGGGTTGGAATTAGCACATCAGAGCAGAGGGTACAGACCTGTGGAATGCCACAGAATCCTGACCCAGCACACTGCACAGGACTGGGATGGAGGTGTTGCCTACCCCTGCCCCTCGCTGAACACACTCCTGGTGTTTCCCACTTCCCTCAGGCCTTCTCCATTCCTCCATGTGTGCTTACCCTGGGATCTGGGACACTGCTGGGGCTGTGCAGCTGGTGCTGGTGTCCTTTATGACCTGACAGGGAGCTAGAGAAAGAAATCTCACCAGAATTGTGTCCTGCAGCCTGGCTCAGACAGCGGGACCACGGCCGTGGTGGCGCTGATCCGGGGCAAGCAGCTGATCGTGGCCAACGCCGGCGACTCGCGCTGCGTCGTGTCCGAGGGCGGCAAGGCCGTGGACATGTCCTACGACCACAAACCAGAGGATGAGGTGGAGCTGGCCAGGATAAAGAATGCTGGTGGCAAGGTCACCATGGACGGGAGGGTGAACGGCGGCCTCAACCTCTCCAGGGCCATCGGTGAGCAGGGAGGCGCAGTGCTGGCAGGGCTGGCCTCAGCAGAGCCACGCTGACAGCACTGCCAGCCACTGAGGCTGTGGAATGATTCTTAATGAGATGAGTGGAACCTCTTCAGTGTTTGATGGGAGATTTCAGTCTAATTGGAGAAAACAACCGTGAAGCAGTTGGACACTAGTGGAAAGCAGCATCTGACACATCCCAGGCTGCTGTGCCAGCAGCTGGGTTGTCAGAAACCACCTCATGTAAACTGTCCCAAAACCAGACTGCTGCCTCTGGAACAGGACTTTTCCTGCTTACTGGGTTATTGAGGAATCTGGGTGTGTTGCTTCCTGGGGACCTGGCTTCATGACAGTTTGAGCCCATTTATTTGTCCGAGTGTGTACAGGACACAAACCAAAACTAGTTATCTAGGGAGACACTGGCACTCCCACCTGCTATTTTGTGGTGGCCTTGAAGTCCCTTCATAGGATGATTGCTGATAAGCTGCTAGTCAGAGCTGAGGGCCAGTTTTCTCAAGGAACTTTGAATCATACAATGAACCCTGGAATGGTTTGGGTGGGAAAAGGGACCTTAAATCTCAACCAGTTCCAGCCACAGCCATGGGCAGGGACACCTTCATTAGAGCAGGTCGTTCCAGGCCCCATCCAGCCTGGCCTTACACGCCTCCAGGGATGGGGTAGCCCCAGCCTCTCCAGAGGTGACACACAGAGCCTCTGTGTGCTGTTGGCCCCAGGAGGTGGGGAAGGGGCACTTGATTTGGGTAGAGACAGGCTGAGCTGGCCAAGACCCCTCTTCCCTGGGCTTGCCAGAGCTTACACCTGGAACCTGCAATGGTTCCTCTGCTTGGTGGCCCACAGCCTGATCCCAGGTTGTGGGAGCACCCCCTGATGCCACTGGGAATGCCCTGTGGCAGGGCACAGCACTGCCTGGGCCCAGACATCTTCCTCCCCACCACAGGGGATCACTTCTACAAGCGGAACAAGAACCTGCCTCCAGAGGAGCAGATGATCTCTGCCTTGCCTGACATCAAAGTGCTGACAATAAACGATGACCACGACTTCATGGTCATTGCCTGTGATGGAATCTGGTGAGTGCTGAGGGAGCTGTTGTGCTTCTGGGGCATCACTGCTCCAGCCTTCCTCCAGAGCTGAGCCTGAGGAAGGCCTGTTGGACACTGTGGGATGTGTGTTCCCTTTGCCTGCCTTCCTGACCCCTCTGCCCTGCAGGAACGTGATGAGCAGCCAGGAAGTGGTGGATTTCATCCAGTCGAAGATCACCCAGAAGGATGAGAATGGAGTCCTGCGGCCACTCTCCTCCATTGTAGAAGAGGTAAGGGGGGGAGCTCTGCTGTCCCTCCAGCAACATGGCATTCCTGCATCCCTGCTCTGTGCTGGCTCTGCCCTCCTGGTCCCTCAGATGGGTTCCCTGGGCACTCCAGCCAGGGTCTGACCCCAGGGGTGCTGTGCAGCCCAAGGAGTTTCTTTCTGCCCACATTCACAAACCTGGGGCAGCCGAGGCCATCTCTGCCCCTTGTCTGGTGGGAACAGCATTTGACTCCTCCTGCACAGGTCTGGCCTGGCAGCCCCTGACCACTGTCAGGTGCTGGAGCGGGCCCAGTGCCCCAGAGTGGTGTCCCAGTGTGTGTCTGCTCTCTGTGCTGACTTGCCCTGTCCCTCCCCAGCTGCTGGATCAGTGCTTGGCTCCAGACACCTCAGGGGACGGCACCGGCTGCGATAACATGACCTGCATCATTATCAGCTTCAAACCCCGCAACACACACCCCCCTGCTGAGAGTGGGAAGCGGAAACTGGGGGAGGCAGCGGCACCAGCAGAGGAGAACGGTGGGGACAGCACCAAGAAGGCCAAACTGGAGTAGCAGGGCCCGCCTGGGGACTGGGCTGTGCTCACCAGACTCTCGTTTCTTACCCATGCTGAACTCAAGACTGCAGGTCTTGTCCTTTTTTTAGCCTTAGCAGAGGCCTTGTTTGTCCGTGTCCTGGTGGGGGGTGGGCGGGTCTGGTTAGCGAGGGCATGTCCACTGTTCATCCGTAACCATTCCAAAGAGGGAGCCGGGATGAGCCGCGCCCGGGAGCGCCGTGCCGCACGCTCCGTGCCGAGAGGAGCAGGAGGAGGATGTCCCCCCATTGTCTCCATGTGGTTGTTGCCATTTCTGTGCCTGTGAATTTCTGTTTGGAGGGGAGAACTTTTTCACTGTTGAGGTTTTTTTAATCTGCACCCGATTATTTAAGGCCCTTTCTGGTTTTTTTTGTGAAACAATCTGGCGATGGTGCTGCAGCCACGCCGTGTTCAGTTGTACACTTTCAATCAATACTTTTTCAAACTAAAAGACCAGAAAATACAGGTGTGGTCTTGGTCCTTGGTTCTTTCCTGGAGGGGGAGGTGAGGAAGGTGGGCTGGGGAGGAGAACGTTTGTCCCTGTGGTCTTGGATCACTGCAGGGTTTTGGCCTGTGGCTCCCAGTTTCCCCGGGATGGCTCTTCTGAGGCGTCTCATACAGAGTGGACGTGAGCCTCTGGAGAAAGTCTGTGTCTGCTCAAGGGATAGGGGCACCGGGCTTGCCCCTGAGCTCCCCTGCCCACAGCACCCATAGGGCTGCACCTTCTGTCAAGGTGTGTCAAGAGGCAGCTCCTCCCTGATGCACCCCTCAGACAAGGGCTGTCAGTACCTGTGGCTGCTCCAGCAGGAGTGAGGCCCGTGGGCTGTAAAACACTGATGGAAGGGTGTGGGCCATACAGGGGGGCTCTCCCTGTGTAGCAGACAGAGCCCATTGGAAAAGAAGAGCACTCTGTGCTGGTCTATTATTTCTTTTCTTGTTACACACACAGCTGGCTCCTTTTACGTGCATTTCCCACACTTGTTCTTTCCCCCAGTCCCTCCTTCCCCCATAGCCTGGAGCTGTCCCACCTGCCCCAGGATTCCAGGGAGCCAGAAGCTCTCTGGGCAGCAGACCCCATTGCTGCCAGGGGGGCCCCTGGACCTCAGGCACCCCTGTCTGACCATCCTGGGCTCCTGTGACAGCCAAAGCCACCACTGGAGGTGGCCAGGGCACCTCCCTGCACAGCCCCAGGGTCCTGTGCTCCTCTGCTCCTGGTGAGCTGCCAGCACTGAGCCTGCCAGGAAGGCACAGCACCCCTGCATCTGTTCCCTGAGCAGCTGCAGCAAGGCAAGGCAAACACCTGCAGCTCTGAGGGCCATTGCTGTGGCACAGGACCCGCCACAGAGCATTCTGAGTAAAAATCAGCATGATGAAACATCAGGAGAGCACACAGAAAATGGTCTACAGGTTACTAATGTGAGGTCACCACGAATCAGAGCCATTTTGGGGACTCCACAGAGACTGGAGACTGCATCATAAACCTTAATAACCAGGAACAAAGTCTAAAACCAAACCCTCTGGAGATGGATGCCTGGCAGCAGGAACGGGATGACAGCACATGGCAATTGAGGCAAACTGGTTTTAATGTTACCAAGCAAAGCTGCCTTAGCTCAGGCTCTCAGGGACTGCAGAAATAACTAATACTTTAGGGCTGCTTGTCCCTGTGACTATCCATTCTGCTTATTCAAAATCCAGAGTAGCCTTGACCAGGATGTTGATAGCAGGGAGGAAGCGTGAGGTCCCTTCCCAGAGTGACCCTGAGATAAACCCAGCTGGCAGCAAGCGGAAGTTGTGCTGAGAACAAATCCACTTTTGCAAAGGAAAAAAGTCTTCCTGAGAGGTGTCCTCAGGCAGCCCCATTCCAGGGGAACATGGAAACAGCCTGAGCAGCAAATCCAGCTGCAGCACTGGGGTGTGTGAGGCCCTGAAGCACCAGACTCACACCGGGCTGCAGGGGCCCAGCCTGGACACTGCAGGCACCAGAGCAGTTCAGGACTGGGCAATTCACTGCAGAGCCACCAGGCAGGGTGGGGAGCTGAGGCTTGGGGCTGCCAGGGAAGGAAGGGGCCAAAGGTGCCAGCAGAGGCAGCACCTGGGCTGGGGAGGGACAGCCTGAACTGCAGAAGCCAAGACAGCAGCCCAGGACCAGAAGGGTGGAGCTGATCTTCGGAAAGGGAAGGTCTGTAGTGCAAGGCACTGCCAAAGGCACAGCCCCGTCACGTGGGAATCCCAGAGCAGCTGGAGGAAGCTGGGCAGGTGAGCCAGCTCACAAACCTCACCTGCCATGGAGACAGGCTGGGACAGCTGGGATCTTCAGCCTGGAGAAGGATCCAGGGAGACCTTGGAGTCACAGTGCCTAAAGGGGCTCCAAGGAACATGGAGGGACTTGGCCAAGGGCCTGGAGGGACAGGCAAGGGGAAATGGCTTCCCACTGCCAGAGGGCAGGGTTAGATGGGATATTGGGAAGAAATCCTTCCCTAGTGAGGCCCTGGCACAGGTTGCCCAGGGAAGCTGTGGCTCCCCATCCCTGGAAGTGTTCAAGGCCAGGCTGGACAAAGCTGGAGCAATCTGGTCTAGTGGAAGATGTGCCTGCCCATGGCAAAGGACAGCAATGAGCTTTAAGATCCCTTCCAACCCAACTCCTTTACTCATTTTGTGACTGCCCACCTCTGAGCAGCAAAACATTCAGGAGCAGAGCAGCTTTTTTTCCCCAGGATGCTGCAGTGGAGTCAGAGTGGCAAGGATCCCAGGGCCTGAGACTATGAAACCCACCTGGCAATAGGTCCCCTAGAGCCCATGGTGCTCCCTGCACACTGGCCTTGCTGCAGGATGGATCCCTGTGGGAACCAGACCAGAGATGGGAGCTGGGGGGCTGCTGCCCTCCCCTAACCCTGCAGCCTGCTCTCGGGGCAGATCAGCTGGTACAGGCAGGGCAGAGGCCACTCCAGATAACCCCTGCATGGCCTGGGTGGGCTCTTCCTCACCCAGGTGCAGATGTGATGCCTGTCGTGCACACCAGTGGGCTGCCAGGGGGCCGTGCTGTCTGGGGAGTTTTGCCACAGGAGACAGAGCAGCTTTATTTCCTAGTGAAAAGAAAGCAGAGCAGCTTTATTTTCTAGTGGTGCCTCTGGGAAAGGGGACAGGGCTAGTGCAGGGTGCAGCAGTGCTGGGTGCAGCTGGCACCTGCCCAGGACCCAGCTCCCAGGGCTGGGTGTGCTGGCAGAGGGGGCCTGGCTCTGCCACAAGAGGGCACAGGGCCTGTGTGTGGATCATGACTCTCCCCCTCAAGCCCCCATCACTCCACAGGGACACCCACGGAGCTGCCCCTGTCACTGGTGGCTCCCAGGGAGTCCCCAGAGAGGCTCTGCCCAGACAGGGCACTGCTGAGGCTCTGCTGCCGGGCAGAACGCGGCACCGCCTCCACCGACACCTCCACCTCGATGGTGACACCTTCCCTGCAGACAGACAGACAGACAGGCACCGGCCTGAGGGCAGCGGCCCCAAGGGGAACACCCCCATCCCTGCCCAGCACAGCAGGGACACTGTTTGAAGGGATGTGCCAGCCCCTCGGCACCCTGCCTACCTGTCAGAGGCGTCCTGGCCCTCACTCAGCATGCTCCCAGCCAGGGCCACCGTGCTGGCTGACTGGCTGTCCCCTTGTGGCCGTGCCGGGCGCGGGCTGCGGCCGCTGCTGGGCAGGGACAGGGAGGCGGCGGCGTCCGGAGCTCCGTCCTCGGCCGCTCTGGGGCTGGGCAGCGCCGACCACAGCTCGTTCACTGCAGAGAGAGAGAGAGAACACGCCGTTCCACGGACTGCCCCGCTGCACAGGAGGGCCCAGGCCAGGCCTGCCAGCTCTGAGGGACCCACGCTTGGCCAGGTTGTCCAGCTCCACCACGCCGAGGTCGCCGGGCGCGCGGGCGCCCCTGCAGCCCCAGCGGCTCCGGCACAGCGACAGCACCACGGTCCCGTACACGTAGGTGAGCATCAGGGGCACGCCGACACCTGCGGGCACACCAAGGGTCACTGCCAGCCCAGCCCAGCCCTGCTGGGCCCAGACATCCCCCACGGTGCCACCCCCACCGTGGGCAGCCCTCGGCACTCACCCACAGTGAGAGCTGTTATGATAGGGGACACAAAGAAGGACAGGAGGACACTGCTGGTGACAGAGAGGCACTGCTGGCACCCGGACAGGCTGCTCCGCCGGCTCTGGCCCAGCACCTCGGGGACAAGACAGAAAGGTGAAGGGCTCTACAAAGACCTTGGCACAGCCCCAGGGACTCAGCCTCTTCCCAGCCTGGCAGAGCTCCAGACACAGCCACCCGGACACCCCTCCCTGTCCCCAGGGACAGGCAGCCACCACAGCACTGCCACCACAGCACAGGTGTCCCTGGAAAGCCCCCCTAGGACCCTTCCTCCTTTCACCCACCCTGACCCCACTCCCCAGGCTGAGCACACCTGCACTGGCAGGGGCTGCTGGGGGCAGCAGCAGGTCCTGGCAAGGCAGGACTGGGCTGTCAGGGGTGGCACAGGGATGTGCTGGGGGCTATCAGGGGTGGCACAGGGATGTGCTGAGGGCGGTCAGGGGTGGCACAGGGATGTGTTGTGGGCTATCAGGGGTGGCACAGAGATGTGCTGAGGGCGGTCAGGGGTGGCACAGGGAGGTGCTGGGGGTGGTCAGGGGTGGCACAGGGATGTGCTGTGGGCAGCAGGGAGCACTGCAGGTCTGTCCAGGCCAAGAGCCATGGGGTACCAGGTTCAGCAGGGAGCAGGACCACAGCTGCCAGTACCTTCCTACCCATGTAGATGGGGATCCCAATGGTGATGACAGGGACAGCAACGCCTGCAGCAAGGGAGATGACCATGGGCGCTCCCAGCACCATGCCCAGCTGCCACAGGATCCTCCGGGTCCGGGACCACGGCCTCTTCCCCCAGAAGGTGCAGCCAGAGGGGCTGTGGGCACAGAGCGGGGCTGAGCCAAGGCTTCTGCGAGTGGCAGCAGAGACCAGCAGAGCCTGGCCCCATGTCAGGGACATCCACGAGCCCACCTGAGAGCAGGCAGCCAGGCTCCCCAACCCTGAGCTCCAGCTGCCTCCCTCGGGGTGCCAGCAGCCAGCCCCAGCCCTGCCAGAGCCAGCAGCACAGAGCACCCTGCTCCCCCTGGCTAACCCCAAACCTGGGGCAGGGCCTGGCTGCCCCCATCCCAGCTCCCCATCCTGTCAGGGCCCCCAGCCTCGGCCAGGGCAGTCCCACAGACCCCCCAGCTCCTGTCAGGGCCCCCAGCCCCAAGGCCCTGCACTGACCTCAGAAAGTGCACGTCAGAGATCTCCTGCAGGCAGAGCCAGCAGAAGAGGCAGCCACAGACCGTGCAGTTCATGCGGTTGCAGCTGCCATCGTTGATCTTCATGATGAAGGCGCTGCAGCGAGGACAGACCTTGATGTCCTCGGCCTCAGCTTGGGGGAGACAAGACGGGATGGGGGAGCAGGACAGAGCAGCGTGCATCCATCCCAGTCTGTCCCTGTCCCTGTGTGCATCCATCCCAGCCTGTCCCTGTCCCTGTGTGCATCCATCCCAGTCTGTCCCTGTCCCTGTGTGCATCCATCCCAGCCTGTCCCAGTGTGCATCCATCCCAGTCTGTCCCTGTCCCAGTGTGCATCCATCCCAGCCTGTCCCTGTGTGCATCCATCCCAGTCTGTCCCAGTGTGCATCCATGCCAGCCTGTCCCTGTCCCAGTATGCATCCATCCCAGCCTGTCCCAGTGTGCATCCATGCCAGCCTGTCCCTGTCCCAGTGTGCATCCATCCCAGCCTGTCCCTGTCCCAGTGTGCATCCATGCCAGCCTGTCCCTGTCCCAGTGTGCATCCATCCCAGCCTGTCCCAGGCCTGTCCCTGTCCCAGTGTGCATCCATCCCAGCCTGTCCCTGTCCCAGTGTGCATCCATGCCAGCCTTCCCCATCCCACAGGAATCATAGGGGGAGCCGAGGTCCCTCTACACACCCCAGCCCAAGTGTCACAGGGGCTGTGAGATGCAGCAGAGGGAACTCTGGATGGATCCTGGTTGCAGCAGCCCCCCAGGCAGGAGGCACAGAGGCACAGGGCTGTGCCAAACCGCAGCCCTGCTGCTCCCACCCCTGGCCAGGGTGGGCTCACCGTGGGCGGGCTCCTCGGGCTGTGCTGAGGGCGTGGCCAGGCTGGGGGCGGGTGCCACCGGAGCGCAGGGGCCCTCGGGGTGCCAGGGCTGCCGGCAGTGGTAGCAGAACTCGGTGCCACAGCCCTCACGGCCGCAGGTGAGGCGGGGACACTCGGCACAGCCATGGGCGAGGACAGCGTAGCTGTGGGGAGAGGGCAGCAGGGGCTGGGGCACAGCAGGGCACCAGCTGGGGCTGGGGCACAGCAGGGCACCCCTCCCCGCACAGCCAGACCAGGCCGTGCCAGTGCTGGTCCTGCACAGAGCTGGAGCCACAGCCCCGGCTCAGGAGAGCTGGGATCACACCCTGTCCAGCAGCCCTGGGGCTCACAGAGTACCTGGCACAGCCAAGGAGACAAGAGCTGCAAGGCTCTGCAGCCACACCAGGACCGGACACTGCCCTGGGCACAGGCGGCCCAAGACAGGACAAATGGATGGGAACCCAGCCTGGGAAGGGCGCACAGGACACGGGCACACCCTGCACCCCGCCCCGCACTCCCGGCCGTGCTGCGGTACCTGCAGTCAGGGGCGGGGCACCAGCGGGTGCCGGGATCCGCCACCAGCAGCCGCCGCAGCAGGAACTCCTCGTACTTGTCGCGGAGGGCGGGCTCGGGGAGGAGCCGGTGCACGTCGTGGGGCTGGATGGCGGCGGGGCAGTGCGGGCAGGCCACGGGCACGCGGCTCTCGGTGACGGCCAGGCGCAGGTACTGCTGCAGGCAGCCCCGGCAGGAGCGGTGCGAGCAGCAGCCCAGCGCGGGGAACGCCTCGGGGGGCTGCGGCAGCAGGCACAGCGGACACTCCTCCAGCGCCTCGCCCAGGGCCAGCACCACCCGGGGCTCCTCGGGCTCCGCTGGCTCCGGTTCTGGCGGTGTCTCCCCGCCGACGGGCCGTGGCTTCCTCCTGAAGCAGCCCAGGAGGCGGCGGGGCCCGGGCACACGCGTGGGCTGCTCCATGGTGGCCCCGGGGCGGCCAGGGCTGCCGTGAGCTACGGAGGGCAGCGGGGAGGAGCTGGCCCGGGGGCGGCCCCCATGGCCCGGCTCCTACCCGGGCCTCACCGCGGGCGGCAACGGAGCCATCCCCAGGCGCACTCGGTGCCGCTCAGCCTGCAGAGGAACAGAGAGAGAGGAACTGAGAGCCAGCCTGTGCCCTAGGACAGCCCCTGAGAGCCAGCCTGTGCCTGGGACAGCCCCCGAGCCTGTTCTGCCCCATCCTGCCTCCTTCAGCTCTGCATGATGGCTCCAGGAACCACATAGCACCCAAATCCACAGCGTGGGAAGAGAGTGGCAACACCGAGACAGCCAGGGTGACATTCACACCCAGCCCCTCCCCAGGGCTCTCCTCCCCAGGGTGACACAAGGCTAAAGCACCTTTCACTGCCAAGGGACCCCAGACCCCGTTCATTCAGTGACCGGGAGCCAGGCGATTCCTGCAGTGGGGTAAATCTGTCCGTTTCCCTCGCTTAGAGCTCACAAATCCACGGCCACAACACACACCCTCAAATCCACAGCCACAGCACACTCCGCCCCCGTGGTCCTCCCCTCTGTCCAGCCCAAAGCTGCCCCTGCCCTCCCCATCGCAGCAGCACTGCCACAGCCCACGGAACACTCCCGTGTCAGGGGCCTCAACCAGCGACACTCGGGTGAGGCTGAGGAGCCCCAGCACAGCTGCTCTGCTGGGCCGGGCACTGGGGGCTCTGCATCCCCACAGGGAACACGGTAATTCCCGGGGCACACGGAGCTCCCCAGGGGACACGGTGATCCTCGGGGCACACGGAGCTTCCCAGGGGACACGGCACTTGCCGGGCGAAACAGGGACACGGAGCTTCCCGGGGCACACGGTAATTCCCGGGGGACACGGTAATTCCCGGGGAGAGGGCAGGGGCAGCCGGGCCGCGGCGGGATCTCCGCGGTGACCGGGGAGGGACACACGGCCCGGGCTGTACCTGTCAGCGGGGAATCATCGCTGGCAGCACGGCACGGCCACGGCTCCGCCGGGGCGGCCCCAGCCCGGCACCCGCAGCGCCCGCGGGACCTGCGAAGGGACAGCGGCGATCCGTGAAGGGCCGAGCGCTGCTCACGCAGCCGGGACGCGGAGCGGAGCCACCGGGAGAGCCCCGCGAGTGGTGCGGCTGGGGATAGGCACGGCCCGGGGACACCGCTGGCTGCACCGGCCACCTTCGGGACCGGCCAGAGCACGGCGGGACCGGCCCGCCAGGGGCGCTCGGGCCCAGCGGGCGAGAGGCCAAGCCTCGGGTGTCGCCGGTGTGACCGCGCGGGGACACCGGCGAGGACTCACCGGGCTCTGCCCTCCGCGCCGCCGCTCGGCGGGGCCGGACCCGGAGGACACCGGGGGAGGAGCCGCAGCCGCCCCTGAAGGGGCACAGAGACCGGCAGCGTCCGGCAGCGGCCCCGGTCCTGGTCCCGCCGGTGCCACCGCCTCCCGCCGGCCGGAAGGGGTGGAGCCGCGGCTGTCCCGCCCGAGCCCCGAGCGCTGCCTGCCTGTGCCGTGCTCGGTCCCGGCCCGTCCCGGCCGCTCGCCGCCGCCGGGCCCGGGCCCGCTCCCCTCATGCCGCGGCCGCGGGGCGGGCGGGGCCGGGGGCGGGGCCGCCTCTGCGCACGCGCCCGCTCCGCTTCCGGGTCGCGCGG
>JAWWEY010000021.1:150194-165633 GCA_035582745.1 Loriotus luctuosus | reverse complement strand
CGCCACGATGCCCCGGCGGAAGCAGAGCCACCCGCAGCCGGTGACGGGTGAGTGCGCGGCGGGCCCGGGGGGCGGCGGCGGCGGCCCGGCGGGGACCCGCGGCGCTCGGAGCGCTGCAGCGGACGCCGAGGATGGCACCGAGGAGACGGCAAGAGCGGCGGTGGTGCTGCCCGGGGACCTGCTGCTGGGCCGTGGCCCGGCCTCCGAGAAGGGACCGCCAGGTGCGTGCGGCCCCCGCAGGGACGCCGCCCCTCTCCGGCAGCCCCGCCGGCGGCGACGCGGCCCGGCCGGGCCGTACCGGGCCCGCGCTCGGCGCATCCGGCCGGGCCCGCCCTGCCACGGGCCCGCCCGGCGCGGGCTCCGGCCGAGCTTCCTCTCACGGGGGAGGCCCGGCCCCCGACGGGGCCCCGGGGTGGGTTCCGCCCGCCCGGCATTGACCCCCGGCACCGATCCCCGAACGCTCCTTCCCGCCAGGGTTCGGGGCCGCGCCCCGCAGCCGGGCTCATCCCAGAGCCAGCGCAGTGCTCAGCCCCGGGGTCCCGTTCCGCCGGGGTCCCGTTCCGCCGCTCCCCTCGGCGCTGCGGGCCGAACGGAGCGCGCTCAGCCCCGGCGCCCCGGCCCGGTGCCACGGGCAGCGCCTGTCCCGCCGCGGCTCCCGAGCCTGGGTCAGCCCCGGCCGAGGCAGCCGGAGGAGCGAGCGCTGCTCAGCTCCGGGGAGCTGCTCACGGGTCTGGCGAGAGGCGCTCCCCGCCCCGGGCACCGAGCAACGCGGGAACGGAACGGCTAGAAATGAGGGCACGGACCGTCCAGCCCCGTGCCCGTCCCCCCGCTGTCCCCCGTGCCCTGCTCCGTGTGCCCGGCTGGCTGTGCCGTGCTCCTGCTCTGGCACTGAGGGATGGGGCTGCTCGAGGGCTCTGCTCCCCTGCCCGGGAGCAGCTGCTTGGCAGCCCTGCGAGCCTGCCGGGGGTCTGGGGACAAATTCCACCAGGAATCCCCGTCCTTCCCAAATTGCACCAGGAATTCCCGTCCTCCCATTCAGCCCCAGCCCGGGAGCAGGACTGGGAGCTCAGCCCACTGACCCAGGCAGGGCAGACACGCTGTGCCATGTGGGCACTGACACGGCCCTTTAGGGGACAGTGCTCTGGGGGTGCTGGGGCACTGCTGGCCTGAGGGGACAGAGGTTCCCTTGGTGTGGCTGGGGCTGAGCTGAGGAGAAAGGGGGTCCCTTGGCAGAGGGCTTGGGGCAGGGTCAGGAGTTCCCTTGTAAGAGGCAGACCTTGGCAGGACGGCCTTTTCTGGTGTCTGCGTTTCCAGCAATGCTCATGGAAGGGCTTGGGAGACTGGAGGGGCTGCCCCATCCCACAGCACAGCTCAGCCTCATCAGCTGGGCACAGCCAGGGTGGCAGCAGCAGGGGGACAGTCCAGGGGGGTCCCAGGAGGGCAGGCAGCTTCTTAGTCTGACAGGCCCCAGGGGTGCAGGGCAGGCACAGAACGGGGCCAGCAGGGCACGGCTCTCAGCTGGTCCTGGTGAGCTGCCCTGGCACACAATGGGGCCAGCAGGGCACAGCTTTCAGCTGGTCCTGGTGAGCTGCCCTGGCACACAACGGGGCCAGCAGGGCACAGCTCTCAGCTGGTCCTGGTGAGCTGCCCCTGCAGCCCCAAGCACCAGCCTGGGGCACTTGTGGAGCACCGGGGCTGCAGAAGGATGAGTCTGTGTCCAGCTGGGAAGTTCCATTTGAGGGGCTGGTGTTGGAGCTCCCTGGTGCCAGCCATGTGAGTGTGACCAGCTGCCACCCCCGGGCTGGGGCAGTGCCACAGTGAGAGGGGCTCAGAGCAGCTTTATGGGCACCCCTTTCTCCAGCCTGGGCTGGGCTGTGCCCCCCACCCTCTACCCCCCAGGCCCAGCAGTGCCGGTGGGTGATGGATCCACCCGTTGTGCCACCCTCCCTGGTGCTGGGGTCCTGGCCAGCCACGCAGAAGCATCAGGCTTTCCCGAGACACCCAGAGCAGGCCCTCAGCAGGGCGCTGGGGCAGGCTGTGCTGCGGGGCTGCTCCTGGGTGCCCCGGGGTGGGACGGGGGGCGCGGGCAGAGGGGCAGTGCCCAGGCCGGCCGGGCTGACCGCGCCCCATCCCCGCGGTGTTCTCAGCAGACACACTGGTGGGAAAGATCGCTATCCCGGCGTACGCCCTGAGCGACGACGACTGCTCCTCCGGGTACCAGCAGCTGAGCGTGGAGAGCGACCCCGAGGAGGGGGGCGAGCCGGGCCCCGCCGCGCTGCCCTGCCGCCAGTGCGGGCTGCAGCTGGCTGCCAGCCTGGGCCAGAGCTGCCTGCAGTGCGCCGGCGCCGAGGGCGGCCGCAGCCAGCGCATCGTCTACTCCTGCCAGCTCTGCCCCTTCGCCTCGCACTACTCCAGCCACCTCAAGCGCCACATGAAGACACACAACGGGGAGAAGCCTTTCGCCTGCCCGCAGTGTGCCTACGCCTCTGCCCAGCTGGTGAACCTGACCCGGCACCTGCGCACGCACACCGGGGAGAAGCCGTACCGCTGCACGGGCTGCAGCTTCGCCTGCAGCAGCCTGGGCAACCTCAAACGCCACGAGCGCGTCCACAGCCAGGACAAGCCCTTCCAGTGTGCCGCCTGCGACTACCGCTGCAACCAGAGCCGCAACCTGAAGCGGCACATGCTCAGCCACCGCCTGCCCGAGGGCGAGGGGCCACACCGGCGGGACAAGGACCCAGGTAAAGGTGGGAGGGTGCGGGGAGAGCTACTGCGGGGGCTCTGGGGCTGGCACAGGGCACGGATCCTGCCACTGACCCAAAGTCAGTTACTGCCAGGCCACCGGGGCACTGGGGCACGTCACAGAGCCAGTCCTCACTGGCACTCGTCACAGAGCCAGTCCTCACTGGCACTGGGGCTTGTCATAGAGCCAGTCCTCGCTGGCACTTGTCACTGAGCCAGTCCTCACTGGTGCTGGGGCTCGTCGCAGAGCCAGTCCTCGCTGGCACTGGGGCTGGTCACAGAGCCAGTTCTCACTGGCACTGGGGCTGGTCACAGAGCCAGTCCTCACTGGCGCTGGGGCTCATCACTGAGCCAGTCCTCACTGGCACTGGGGCTGGTCACAGAGCCAGTCCTTGCTGGCGCTGTGCCGCCCAGCTCACAGCCCCGTCTCTTTGTCCCGCAGAGCCCCTGCTGCCAGAGCTGAGCCTGCACGTGGGCAGCGGCAGCGGCCCCTTCCTGCCGGGCTGCGCGCGGCTGCGGGGCGAGGAGGCGGCCGCGCTGCCCGAGCTGCTCTTCCCCTTCACGTGCCGCATGTGCGGGCTGGTGCTGGACGACGGCTTCGCGCAGGACGAGGGCCTGGCCGAGCAGGTGTGCGGGCGCTGCAGCCTGGCGGTGCTGGGCACCGAGCCGGGTGCCAGCCCCCGCAAGGGCACCGGGGACAAGGGCTTTGCCTGCAGCCTCTGCCCTTTCGTCACCCACTACCCCAACCACCTGGCGCGGCACATGAAGACGCACAGCGGGGAGAAGCCCTTCGCCTGCCCGCTCTGCCCCTACGCCTCCGCCCACCTGGACAACCTGAAGCGGCACCAGCGCGTGCACACGGGCGAGAAGCCCTACAAGTGCCAGCTCTGCGACTACGCCTGCGGCAACCTGGCCAACCTCAAGCGTCACGGGCGCATCCACTCAGGCGACAAGCCCTTCCAGTGCAGCCTCTGCAGCTACAGCTGCAACCAGAGCATGAACCTGAAGCGGCACATGCTGCGGCACACGGGCGAGAAGCCCTTCCAGTGCCGGGACTGCTCCTACACCACTGGGCACTGGGACAACTACAAGCGCCACCAGAAGATCCACGGCCACACGGCCGAGAGCTGGGTGAACCCGCGCAATGCCAAAGCCCTCCTGGCCCCCCCAGCCGTGGGCACGGCCCTGCCCTGAGACAGCACTTAGCCCGGCAGGGGGCCTGGGGTGCCTGCCCTCCCTGGGGGAGGGAGGACAGGCAGGCACCTCCACGGGGGCTCAGGGCTGCCTTACACCAGGCCCAGAGGAACACTGGGGCCTCGGCAGCCCCGTCCTGCCTGGGCAGGGTGAAGTGACGACCGGCAGCTCTGACCCCTGCCCGTGTGGCAGCACGGCCACGTCCCCAGCCACCCCTGCTGCCTCCTTCTGCCTGCCGGAGCCTTCCTCTGCCGGGGTTTGGGGAAAAGGGGGGAGGGGGGAACAGGACTGGTTCCATGGCGGTCGCCGTGCTGGTCGGTGTAATTTATATTGTGTATAAAAGCATTAAACAGTCGGTTTTGTTATCTGCTCTTCACCCTGGGGGCCTTGTTCTGCTACAGAGGACAGCACGGGGCTGGCATGGAGAGGGGAGGGACTGCAGCCACCCCCCAACAGACAGCCTGGTACCAATCAGGATCCGTTTTAATCATTGTTGCAGTGTGTAAACATCAGTTACTGTCCATTAATGCTCTGTCGGCCGAGCAGCAGGAGATACGTGGTTACAAGCCTAGATTATGCTGGCGTCTATGAGCGGGTTAGAGGGGACTCTGCGCGGAGCCCCCGAGACAGCTTACTGCACTCTGTCTCGGAGCACAAACCTAAATGCTAATTTGGCATTATGGAGCCTGCCTGGCTCTGCCCCCAGGCTGGGCCAGGCCTTCCCAGCTGGGACAGGAGCAGCTCTGCCCCCAGGCCGGGCCAGGCCCTGCAGTGCAGCTCCAGGGCTCTGCCCAGGCCAACTGTTCAGGTCAAACGAGCCCTCTCCCAGCTGGAGCCAGCAGCGGGAGGAGTTCAGCTGCCCCCACCCCGAAGGCAGTGGCGGGCTGGGGGGAGCTCCCAGCCCCGGGGAGCAGGGAAAGGTGGATGTAGCAGGTGAGAGGCACGTTGATTGCAACCTGGCTGCAGGTCGTACATTCCTCAGCGAAGGCCCTCGCTCAGGCCGGGGCTGTCCTGGGAAGGGGGCACTACAGATCCTCATCGCCAATGCCCTCAAAGGCGTAATTGCCGTGGAAGTCGTTAGCGCCCACGTCGTTAGCAGAGCTGGAGTGGCTGATCCCACGCAGGCTGACAGAAGTGAGCTTGCTCTGTGGAGAAGGGAGATGTCAGGGAGGACTGCCCTAGCTCCCCTACCCGCTTAGCCTGAGGTCTCTGGTGCACCCACACACAACTCACCGAGAGTTTGGCCATGGGCTCCCAGGAGGCATCAGGTGAGTCCTGTGAGGACAGCACAGTCGGGCAGCACAGGGTCATGGGATACAACACCCACCCCTCCTTCCCCCTGCCCCCCTCTGTCCCTTAGAGTCTGGCTCACTGAGTTGGTGCAGGACCTCTTTCCCTTGCCAGGGCTCTGGAAGCAGGGCACTGCTGTCCTCTGGGCTTGCCCCAGCCCTGCCACGGGGACAGTGCCTCTTCTGGAGGCAGCGAGTTCTGGTTCACAACCCGTCAGAGCCTGTGATTGCACGTGTCCCCTCAGCCAGGGCTGCAGGGTCCCACTCACCAGCAGCGGGGGGGATTTCACAGCTTGCTGGCTGTCCGAGCGCCGCAGGGCCCCGTTCACCCGCCGCCGGAACATCTGCAGGAGCAGCTCAGCTCAGCCACAGCATCAGCCCTGGGCTTAGAACCAGCCCTGGGGATGCTGGCCCCATCCTGAGGGGAGCACTCGGGACCCAGTCCAGGCCCTAGGAAGTCACAGGGCCAGGTTGGGATCCCACTCCAGAGCCATCATCCAGCCCCAACCCTCACCTTGCGGATGCTGCCTCCCGATTTTTTCACCATCAGCTCATCGACCATGGACTGCAAGCAGATGCTCAGCATGATGGCCTGCGAGGGAGAAGTGTCACGGGGCTCTGTGCACCACACAGCCTTCCCACACTCTGTGCAGGGCCCAGCCCTTCCCCTCACAGCCACCCCCAGCCCGCCATGCAGGCAGTGCTACCTGTGGGCTGGTGATGGTGACCCACTGCAGCCGGTCCTTGCTCATCAGGTACTCAA
The DNA here is from genome assembly GCA_035582745.1 of Loriotus luctuosus. NCBI lineage: Eukaryota > Metazoa > Chordata > Aves > Passeriformes > Thraupidae > Loriotus > Loriotus luctuosus. The sequence continues at coordinate 159,645 of JAWWEY010000021.1, read as the reverse complement.
AAGCCAACTCCAGCTTCACCTCGGACTTCCCTGGGCTGCTCCCCAAAGGGCCATTGTTCATGGGCACCTGCAAGGACACACACCAAGGCTGGCAGCCTCCAGAGGGGAAGGAGCAGCTCCCCAGACACCAGTGCAGCTCGAGGGCAGCACCAAGCCAAGTGTGGGACACCTGTCCAGTGCCCACCAATCTTCTGCCACTGTCAGGTCCCCTCCAGTGTCCTCACACCAATGATCCCCTCAGCCCCAAGGCATGATTCAGATCCTCTCCAGGCCTGCTGGGCCAGAAGCTGGCATCAGAGCCAGCACCTTTCTTAGGAAGAGGAGCCCCCCCAGCCCCCTTCCCTGCTCTCCAGGCGTCACTCACCGAGGACGTGACCCGCCAGCACCGCATGCGAGTGACCTTGAAGCTGCCCTCCTTGATCTGCTCGTTGGGCAGCCGCACCTGGAAGTTGAGCTCGTTGTTGCCGGCGCTGACGACGACGTGGCAGCCCTTCTCGGGGAAGTCGGTGACGCAGGGGTCGAACTTGAGATAGCCGTAGTACTTGAGGGTCTGCGCCAGGCGGATGAACTGCAGGCAGGGCCGGGGTGCTCAGCACTGCCGCCTGCCCGGGCCAGGAACGGGACACCAGCCGGTGCCACACATCACGTGGAGAGGGCTGGTGCAGAGCCAGAGCTGCCCCAGTCGTGGCACTGTTCCCTGTCCTACCTCCTTCTTGGAGACCTTCTCTTGCAGGGACTTCAGCTGCCGGTGCTGCTCCTTGTTGACAAGGATCCACCCGTGTTCGATGTCTGACACCGTCTGCAGGCAGCAGAGGTTGGTGAGCGCCTGGGACCGGAGCCCCCCGAGCCCATGCACAGCTGTGGCCAAGGGGTGCAGTGTTTGTCCTCACCTGGCTGTGCCACACCAACCCTCACCTGTGCATACAGCAAGTTCAGCCCCACACGGTGCTCCATCACATCGTCGTCATAGGCCGAGTCCCAGTAGCTGGAAGGGAACCACAGGGGTTAGCCTGCTCCCCACCTCCTGACAGCAGTGAGGAGAAAAATCACCCTCCTCTGGGCTGGTAACCATCAGTCACCATGCCCTGCTCCCCATCTAAACCAGCTGCCATGGGAAGGCAGGAATGAGCTGAGCACAGCAGGGCAGCCCCTGCTCCAGCGTCACGGTCAGGGATGCTCAGGTGCGTTCCTGGAGGCCAAAGCATCAGTGGGCAGCAATGGCAGGAGCGGAGGGTCCCTGTGTGGAACCAGGAGCCCTGGGCAGCAATGGCAGGAGGGGAGGGTCCCTGTGTGGAACAGGGAGCTCTGGGCAGTGGGCAGCAATGGCAGGAGGGGAGGGTCTCTCTGTGGATCCAGGAGCCCTGGGCACCACCCCAGTGCTGCCCCGCTCACCTCTTGCGCAGGATGATCTGGAACTCAGGGTTGTGCAGGCTGGTCACTGACACGTAGGGCAGCTCAAACTCCTGCAGCTTCCTCACAACTGCGGGGAAACAGCAGCTCAGCAGCACCTCTGGGCAGCAGGAGCCCCCAGGAGAACAGCTGTGCCCCCCAGCCAGGGCAGGGCCCAAGCACAAGCCCTCACTCCAGGCAGGGGGCACAGCACGTGTCCCACCACAGTGGGCTCTACTCACAGGAGAAAGCTCCATCCTTGGTCTCTCTCACTAGGAAGAGGCTGAAGTAGCCAACCAGGTCATCAGGCAGATCCAGTTTGGAGGCCACAGCCTGGGAGGAAGAGCAGGATAGTCCCGATACAGTCCCAACATGGTGGCAAGACCCAGCCCACGTGCATTCTCCCAACAGCAGGAAGGCAGCACCTCTGCTGCCCTGTGGCCAGGCCTGGGCTCCTTGCCACCAGGAAACAGCGAGGGGACCCCAAACACCAGTCTGGACCCAGACACACCCTGCAGCACACCCATTTCAGCTCCCAGCTTTCAGCCCCACCAGGTCAGCCCTGCTCCAGGGTGGGCAGATGGCAGGGGAGGGCAGAGGGGGCTACCAGGCTGAGAGAGCCCCAGCCATGAGGGAAACCCCAGAAGGCAGCAGGAGGGGCTGGTCCCACCCAGCAGGAGAGCTGTGGCACCTCGAGGACATCCTCTGTCTGGTCCGACGTCAGGATGGTGACCTTGACCTTCTGCCCGTTGGAGAGCAGCACCTCCAGCACCACCTCCTCTGTGGGGATCTGCTGCGTCTCCTGCAGGGAGGAACAGCACTGGCACCCCAGCCCCTCGGCAGCCCGGGGCCGCAGAGCTGGCACAGCTGTGCCCTCACCTGCTGGGCCTTGCGCAGGAAGCTGTTGAAGGTCTCGCTGCCGCCCAGCGTCGGGTCCTGCCGCACTGCAGGAGGGGCACGAGCGGTCAGGAATGCCATGGGAAGGGACAGGGACCCACACCCGTGCCTGGCCCTTCTGCAGGCCCTCAGACAGCGTGCTGGGCCAGCCAGGGTCCCCCCTGCACAGCCCCACTCTGCCAGGGCAGGGCAGGGGCTGGCACAGGAGCTGGCACCCAGGGGAGAAGCCCATCAAACGCCAGGGCTGGCACAGGAGCTGGCACCCAGAGGACAAGCCCATCAAACGCCAGGGCTGGCACAGGAGCTGGCACCCAGAGGACAAGCCCATCAAATGCCAGGGCTGGGCTGCCCTGGGAGGTGCAAGATGCACCGCAGGGAATGGAGCAGGGCAGGGAGGAAGGCATGGGCCGTGCCCTGCCCAGCTTACCAGCCTGCATGTACTTCTCCAGCTGCTCCCGGCGCTGCTCTACCTCTGCTGGGGTGAGCGTGAAGATCTTCTTTGGGGGAAAGGCTGGGACCACGTTGGCGCCATACTCCTTCCTTAACTGGGACAAGAACAGAGTGCTGCAGGAGCCCCCCGAGGGATGGCAGCTGCCCTGATCCCCACCCTCGCTGATCCCCAGGCACTAGCAAGGGGAGCAGAGAGCTCCCAGCACCCCTGGTCCCCGTGGGAGCCCAGCAGCACCCAGGAGCCCGGCTGGAGCGTGAGGAGCAGGGGCTGCAGCCCCGCTGTGCCCGTACCTGCTCGTGCAGGCCCAGCAGCTGGCTGTAGCGCACCCGGCAGTGCAGCACCCCGTTCACGTGGATGTTGTAGGCCTGCAGGGAGAGAGGCCGCTCAGAGCCAGCACCTGCCAGCTGCAGGAGCCCCAGGAGCTGCCCAGGGTGCCAGGGAGCACCCAGGAAAAGGAAATATCCCTGAGCACCCTGCTGAAGGGCAGAATGGTTCAGGAAGTGTGAGCACACGCAAGAGATGTGACACTGGACACCAGGAAGGTTTAACCCTGTCTTGTCCAGCCGTGGGGAGCACAGAGCCACGCTGCAGCCCCACGGACAAGGAGTGCCCTCCCCACTGCCAGGGCTGCACAAGGAGCGGGTCCCTGGCTGAGCCCCCTCTGCTCTGGCTCAGCCCCTGCTGATGCCACAGGCAGAGCACAGCTGTGAGTGCAGAATGCACAGAGAACACCTGGCAGAGCACAGCTGTGAGTGCAGAACGCACAGAGAACACCGGGCAGAGCACAGCTGTGAGTGCAGAGCACACAGAGAACACCTGGCAGAGCACAGAGCACACAGGGACACCTGGCAGAGCACAGCTGTGAGTGCAGCACACACAGGAACACCTGGCACAGCACAGCACACACAGGAACACCTGGCACAGCACAGCTGTGAGTGCAGAGCACACAGGAACACCCGGCAGAGCACAGCACACACAGGAACACCTGGAAACCCCATGGTCCAGCTCCCAGCACCTCACCGCAGACAGAAAGTCCCCACAAGGGACGGCAGTGTCCTCCCAGGTCCTGCCACCCCACAGCACCGTTTGGGAGGGACAGAGGATGGCCATGAGCCCCCGGCCAGCCACGGCAGCCCAGCCCAGCCTCCCAGGGACGGCCCAGCACCCTCCTGCTCCTGAGCACTGCCCAGCAGAGGTCCCAGCCCAGCCAGGCTGGGGCTCACACGGGCACCTCCCCACCCAAACCAGCCCGGTGCCTCGGGGCTGCGGCGGGGGAACCGGGCGGGACGGCGGCGGCACGGGCAGCGCCCACACCCGCCCAAATCAGGGCTCTCCATCAGGCACGGCTCCTGCCCAGCCCCCGGGCTCTCCCCCGGCCTGAGGAGCCTCGGCAGCAGCCGAGGGCAAAGGGCAGGGGGGTCACAAGGACGAAATGCCTCGAGGGGTGCCTGCTCCTACGGCCCTTGAGCAACTGCAGCTCCCGCGGATCGCCCGGTCTCTCCATCGCCGCTCACACCGTGACTGTGCCCCACCGTGACCGGGGTACCCCACCGTGACCGGGGTGCCGGGGGTCCCCCGGAGAGGGATTTCGGCACGGGGGGCAAGCGTGGGGGTTGAAGCCCAGGGCTGCCCACTCTCACCCGGAGAGAGCAGCGATCCGGACCCTCCGCCCAGCCTCGGGGCTCTGCCGGCCCCGGGAAGGGCTCTGGGCACTCGGGAGCCGCCGCCACCGGGCGGCCGCGTCTCGGCTCCGCTCCGGAGGCGCTCACGGCGCAGGGACCAAAACAGGAAGCCGGGACAAACGGACGGACGGGCGGGCCAGGATGAGCCGGAGCTGGGGATGAGACCGGACGGGGCCCCAGCGGGCCGCCCTCCCCCGCCGCGGCACCGGGCAGGGCAAGGTCCGGACACCCCGGGGCTGCTCCGGGACCTCCCGCGCCCGATCGGGAGGCGCGGGGGCGGCAGGGCCCGATCCCTGCTCGGCCCTGGCACAGGGCGCCGGCCGGGGATGGCGGCGGCCCGGGACCTCCCCGCCTCGCCCGGCCCCGGTCCTGATCCCGACCCGCCACTGCGCCGGGGCTGCGGACCCGCACGGCCCCACCGGCGCCGCAGCGCACCCGGGCCGAGGAGCCGCGCCACCCACTCGGCTCCGCGGGGCGGCTCCGTTCTGCGGGACAGCTCCGCTCCCTCGGCCCCGCTCACCACGTAGGCGGCGGCGCCGCCGCCGTCCCCGGCGCGGGTCTCGGTCTCGGGAATGGAGAAGTGCATGGCCGGGCCGAGCGCGACCCCGCTACCCGCCTCCCGCCGCCGCCATCTCGGGCCAGCACTCCCCGCGATGGCGCGGCCGGCAGCACCGCCCGCCCCAGGGCCGCCCCGCTCCGCCCCGCCCGGGGCCGTCGCTCTTCGCCCGCCCCGTTTCGCCCCGCTCCGCCCGCCCCGGGGCCGCCCTGCCGTGCCGTGCCCGCCCCGCCCCGAGCGGCCCCGCCGCGCCGCGGCTGCAGGCGCGCCCGCAGCGCGTGCCCGCGGCGGGACGGGACCGGGGGGCGGGGCCCGGAGGGAGCCCCGGGAACGGACCGGCCCGCACCGGGGGTGACGTCACCGCGTCACGGAGAGGAGCGGACGTGCGCGGTCACGTGGTGCCGCCTGGCCGGCAGGGGGCGCTGAGGGTGGCGTCATGGCGGAGCGGGAGGGTGAGTGCGGGACCGGACACGGGGACCGGCTCCGGGACACCGGGACCGGCTCCGGGGCGAGACCCGGCCGCGCTCACGCTCCCGTCATTGTAGGTGGGGACCCCGAGGGAGGTGCGCCAGTGGCGGCGGGGCCGCAGGTGAGCGGGGCCGGGGCCGGTGTGAGGCCGGGCTGCGGAGCGGGGCCGGGCCGCCTGACGGTGTGTGCCCGCAGGCGCCGGAGCTCTCCCGGGAGGAGAAGCTGCAGCTGCGGAAGGAGAAGAAGCAGCAGAAGAAGAAGAAGAGGAGCGAGAAGGGGCCGTCGGCCGAGCCCGCGGAGCTGGGTGCGCCCCCCGAAGCGGGGCAGCCGCGGGGTGAGCGCCGCCGTCCCCGCGGAACCCCGAGCGGGGCAGCGCCGGGCCGGGCCCGCGGCTGTGCCGGGATGGCAGCGCCCCGAGCCCGCAGTGTCTTCCAGCGGGACCCCTGGGGTGTAGCCCCGGTCCGTGCCCCGGTCCGGCCCCTCGGCCGGCCGCGCTGCCGTGGGGACTGCAGTACAGAGCGAAGTCCCCTGCTCCGGGAGCGCGGGGCTGCCCCGGCGTGCCGAACAGCCGGTGTGCGGTCAGCTGCACCCCTTGAGGGCCTGGAGGGCTCTCTCTGCCGCGGGCTGCCCCTCGCGCGGGGCTGCATCTCCCGACCAGACTGGGCACAGATTCCCCTTTCCTCCCCGCAGCGGCTGCTCAGCCCACGTCCCCCCCTGCCCCGGCTGATGGCCCCGGTGACGGCGAGAAACCCGCGGGGGGCAAGAGCAAAGCGGAGCTGCGAGCGGAGCGCCGGGCTAAGCAGGAGGCTGAGCGGGCCCAGAAGCAGGCCAGGAAGGCAGAGCTGAGCCAGGCAGCCACGACGGCCAAGCCCCGGCAGAGCCCCACCGAGCCCCAGTCCAGTAAGGCTGTCAGCACCACGGGGTGGTGAGCAGAGGGTGGGCGAGCAGGACGGGAGGGTCTGGTGTGGGCTCAGGCAGGGGGTGCCCGTGTGATCCATCCGTGCTCTGGGTTCTGCCTGTCCCTGGGTGCTGCCCTGCCTTCCCTGAATTCGGGGGTGCACCAAAGCAGCTTGGCCTCATCCCAGCTGTCCTTGCAGTGGTGAAGCGGCTGCCGGAGCACGTGCAGGTGGATGACCCCGCTGCCCAGAGGAAACTGGCCAAGAAGCTGGAGAGGCAGCAGGTAGGAGGAGGACTGGATGACAGGCTGCACACCTGGGGCAGCTGTGCTGCAGAGGGCCTGGGGGGGCACGTGGTGGGACTAGGGCCTGCTCTCTGAAGGGCAGAGGGGAACTTTGCGTGCCCTGAGCAAGTACTGGGTGTGACTGGTGGCCCTGGAATGAGCAGAGCACTGGGTGAGCCATCACCACACTCGGCTGCAGGTACCTCTGAGGCAGGACTATGGCACCAAGGTCAACCTGTTCTCCCACCTCCACCAGTACAGCCGGAAGAAGCCACTGACGCAGCAGATGAGGTACAGGGCCTCACCAGCCCAGGGCTCTGCTTTGGCTGGCCTGGCTGCAGAATGGCTTTGGAGGAGGGCTGTCACAGTCCTGCATGTGGGATACACCTGATGGAGTGGGGGGAGATGTTTTGCTTGCTTTGGGGACTGGCAGTAGGGGCAGCCCAACATCTTTCCTGTGGGGAGAGTGCAGGGCCACAGGAGAGGGGGCTGTGGGGTGAGCCTGGCTCCTCAGGTTACTGCCAGCCCCCTTCCTGGGTTGTCCCTTGGGTTGTTGGGCTGGGTGGGGCTCATAAATGAGTTGAGTGTTTTGGGCTGCAGAGGTGCTGACAGCTCCTTCCCCCTGGTCCCTGCAGCATCCCCTCCACAGTGATCCACCCTGCAGTGATGCGCCTCGGCCTGCAGTACTCACAGGGCATCATCAACGGCTCCAATGCCCGCTGCATCGCACTGCTCGAGGTCTTCAAACAGGTACCTGAGCAGCCACCTGGCAGCAGGGGCTCTGTGCTGCGTGCAGGGGTGTGTTCTGTACCCTGACTGCTGGGGCTGTGTCTGTGGTCAGTCATCCTCAGCCTCTTCCTTTGGGTCGTGCCACGGCAGGGTCCTTTTGTGGCACTGCCACTGCTGGTTTGAGTCCCTGGAGCAGCCTTTGCCCCTCCAGGCAGTGTGTCAGGCTGTGCAGGATGTGTGTGCCCTGACTGCAGCCCATCAGGCAGGGTGCCCTGAGATCATGCTCCCTTTCTTCTCGTCCCAGTTGATCCGGGATTACTCCACTCCCCCCAGTGAGGAGCTGTCACGGGACTTGGTGGCCAAGCTGAAGCCACACATCAGGTGAGGGCTCCCAGTGCCAGCAGAGGGACCAAAGCTCCACAGAGTGTGCTCCATTGTTCACATCTCTGGGTTGGTGTCCACCCAAACTTTGGCTGACTTCCCTAGGCTTCTGCCTTCCTGCCCACCCTCCCTCTCCCTGCCTTGACCCTCCAGGCTGCTTTGGAGGTAAGCCCATTTCTTCTGCAGCTTCCTGAACCAGTGCCGGCCTCTCTCAGCCAGCATGGGCAATGCCATCAAGTTCCTCAAGAAGGAGATATCGTGCCTGCCTGACACCCTGAGAGAGGATGAGGTGAGTGGCCTTGCTCCGTGGCAGGCTCCAGGCCCTGGGTGAAGGAGCTGAGCAGGCATGGGATGCAGACTCAGAACAGTGCTGCAGTGGAATTGAAAGCTTCTTACTAGGAGGAAAAGCCTGACTCTAATCAGGAGAGCAAGAAAGTCTGTATGTGATGTCTCCCCAGGCAAAGGAGAAGCTCCAGGACGCGATTGACAAATACCTGAGAGAGAAGATTGTCCTGGCAGCTGAGGCCATCTCAAGGTCTGCCTTTGAGAAGATCAATGACCACGATGTGATCCTGGTGTATGGATGGTGAGCACGGAGCACAGGCAGCTGATCCTGTGGGTAGGAGGAGGGAATGGAGCAGCGTGGGAGGTGAGGCTGTGCTGGTCCTGCACAGGGCTCAGCGCTGTCCTGCCCAGTATGAAGTTGGATTCCAAGAACCCCAGAGCCACAGCTCCCTCCAGCCAGGGCTCTTACAGAGCAACCAGGGCTGTTCACTGGATTTTAAACAAACTGCAACAAAGTCAAATGTCAGGAAGCAAAAATACAGAAGTTTCCATCCCAAGAAGTAGAGGTGGGGAAAAGAACCAGAGATTGCTGCAGCAGGAGTCCAGGTATGCTGTGTATGCTGGGCACAGCAAGGAGCAGGGGCAGGAGGCCAGTGCAGGCCAGGACTGTTGTGAGAGGGTGTGGAGTGGCAGAGTCCCTTGTGCTGTCACAGACAGGGAGGTCAGTGCAGCTTCCAGGGAGGGCTGAGACCTTTCCCAGGGTGCGTCCTTGTGCAAGGACAGGGAGACATGCCCTGGGAGCCATCATGGCAGGAGGGTTCTGGAGGGGCAGCGCTCACCAGGATGATGGATGGATGGATGGATGGATGGGTGGATGGATGGGTGGATGTATGGACGGATGGATGGATGGATGGATGGATGGATGGATATTAGTATTGGGCGATGGATGGATGGATATATGGATGGATGGATGGATGGAGGGATGGACGAACGGACGGACGGAGGGATGGATGGATGGATGGATGGATGGATATATGGATGCATGGATGGCTTAAAGGATAGATGATGAATTGCTGGTTGTCTTGGTTCATGGATCAACAGCTGGATTGATGGATGATGGATGGATGGATGGATGGATGGAAGGATAGATAGATGGATGGAAGGATGGATGGATGGATGGTGGATGGATGGATGGATGGATAGATGGATGGATGGATGGATGGATATTCGTATTGGGCGATGGATGTATGGATATATGGATGGATGGATGGACGGATGGAGGGATGGACGAACGGACGGATGGATGAATGGATGGATGGATGGATGGATGGATGGATATATGGATGCATGGATGGTTTAAAGGATAGATGATGAATTGCTGGTTGGCTTGGTTCATGGATCAACAGCTGGATTGATGGATGATGGATGGATGG
>JAWWEY010000021.1:114205-143656 GCA_035582745.1 Loriotus luctuosus | reverse complement strand
CCCAGGCCCAGAGGGACAGTGGCTGTCAGGGTTAGGGTCAGGGTGTCCCCAGGCCCAGAGGGACAGTGGCTGTCAGGGTTAGGGTCAGGGTGTCCCCAGGCCCAGAGGGACAGTGGCTGTCAGGGTTAGGGTCAGGGTGTCCCCAGGCCCAGAGGGACAGTGGCTGTCAGGTGTCCCCAGGCCTGTCTGGACCAGGGGTTACCCCAGGGCTGCATCCATGGGTTGGGCAGCTGGCCCATCCTGTGCCCTGGGGTGCCAGCAGCCCCTGGCCCAGCTCTCAGCAGCCGTCACCCCTGTGCCCCCCAGGTTCAGCTCTCTGCAGCCCCACCCCGAGCGCCGGGATGTCTCGTTCTTCGTGGGCGGCCCGGTGTGGGCCATGGCGTGGTGCCCGACCCCGGAGGGCTCCGCAGCCCCGCAGTACGTGGCCGTGTCCTGCCACAGGAGCATGGAGGAGACCCACAGCGTGTCTGGGCTTCACTCAGGCCCTGCCCTCCTGCAGCTCTGGGGCCTGGGCACGCTGCAGACGGAGCAGGGGTGAGTGGCCAGGCCCGGGTCTGGGCCCTGCCTCGGTCTTGTGTCCCTCCATGGCTGCGTGGGTGGTGAGGCTTGTCCTCTCCAGAGCCACCAGCCCCAGCCTGAACCCAGGGGAGGCTGTGCTGCTGGCCAGCCCTGCTGGTGGTGTACCCTGGAGTGTATTGGAGCTGCTGGGCAGCAGCTGCCGTGTTGCTCATGGCCAAACTCACGCCCACAGCTCTCCCAGCAAGGCCAGGCTGGCCTATGCCATCGCTGCTGACCACGGCTGTGTGTGGGACATGAAGTTCTGCCCCAGCGGTGCCTGGGAGCCACCCACTGCAGCCCGCACGGTGAGTGCTGCTCAGGGGCTGCCCTCGGGCTCCCCGAGGCTCCTGGGAGGTGCCCCCATCCACGTCTGAGCCCGTGTGTCCATCCCCAGCACCCAGAGATGAGCCGGCTGGGCCTGCTGGCCGCTGCCTTCTCGGACGGCAGGGTGCTGGTGTACGCCCTGCCGCACCCCGAGGCCCTGCACCACGCCAAGGCAACCCAGGTAAAAGGTAGGAAGAGCCACCCCGCCGAGCAGGGCGTCCTGGCCCTCCTCCACCCGTGCCAGGGTGGGACTGCCAGCCCCGGGCTGGGCACCTCTGTCCATAGGAGCTTGCTGTGCCAGGGAGCTGCCAGCAGGGCTGTGCCCAGGCCTGGAGGCTGCATGGTGGGGAATGGAACCCTGCTGCCCCCAGCCTGGCATCTGCCACAGGGATAGTGTGGGATCCCAGGCTGCTTTTTGGTGCTGGGACCTGCTTTTAGTACCCTTGTGCCCGGAGATCCAAGCCCCTGTGCCAAAGCCTTGCTTCCAGCAGCTTCCACAGTTCCATTGTGGAATTCCAGGGGAGGAGGGCTCCAGCCTTACCTGGGGCTCATCCAGAAGGGCTCACAGCCTGTGTGAGAGGAGGCCACATGCAGAGTGCTGCTGCAGTTCTGTCTCAGGGCACTGCAGCAGCCTGGCTGGGATGTAGCTCAGTGCCCAGCTCTCGGGCAGCCCCCGGGAGCTGGGCACTGGCAGGGGGCTCTCAGCAGCGTCACTGTGGCCACAGCAGGGTGCAGGGTGTGGCAGTGCAGCCACAAAGCATGTCCCCAGCCATTCCCCATCTCCCTGCTGCCTGAGCTGCTCCCTCCAGTCTGCTCCGTGTGTGAGGACAGGACAGGGAGTGCTGGGCCAGCTCAGGCTAATGGTGCCTGTAATGACTGTGCCAGGCTGGGCGGGATTGATGGCCGGCGCGTGCTGGCGGTGGGCACTGAGCTGTGACCAGCACTCAGCACTCCCACACTGGCAGTGAGGAATGGCTCCCTGTGCCCCCCCGAGCTGGCTGTGGGCACTGAGCTGTGACCAGCACACAGCACTCCCACACTGGCAGTAGGGAATGGCTCCCTGTGCCCCACTGTGGCCCCCCGAGCTGGCTGTGGGCACTGAGCTGTGACCAGCACTCAGCACTCCCACACTGGCAGTGGGGATGGCTCCCTGCGCCCCCCTGTGCTGGCTGTGCCCGTGCTGCTGCGGGTGCCAGGCGCTGCCACAGGCCCCGGGGCACATTGTGAAGGGCCCCCCCATCACTGCCTGCGGCTGCACACACGGTCCTTGTGCTCAGGGCTGGGCTGGAGCTGCTCTCCAGCCACAGCAGCAGCGCCAGGCTGTGCTGACAGGCCCTGCTGGGGGCTCCCAAACTGTGCTGGCTGTCCCTGGGGCACTGGGGACCACATCCCTGTGCTGTCCCTGGGGCACTGGGGACCCCCATCCCAGTGCTATCCCTGTCTGGGGCACTGGGACCCCCATCCCTGTGCTGTCCCTGGGGCACTGGGGACCACATCCCTGTGTTCCTGTGGGGCAGAGCTGGGGCTGGTCTCTGTACTGCATCCTGGCTGTCACAGCTGTGCCCAGGAAGATGCACAGCTCCTCCCTGTCCCCCCCATGGCTGCCAGGCTCCAGGCTATGAGCTGCCTGTCACTGTGCTGGGGGACAGCCCCACACTGGGGGTCAGGGACCCCGGGCCCCATGGATGTGGGACAGGTCCCCACAGCCCCCCTCTTGTTGGGGGGAGAATTCTCTGGTAGACAGAGCTGGTGCGTGGTGCTCCTGTGGGTGCATCCCGCCCTGAGCTGTTGGGTGCAGGGTCTCTGCAGCCTGCCCTCCCGAGGAGTGCTGCCTGGCTGCTCCCGTCCTGTCAGCCATGGAGCAGATACCCTGCACAGCTGCTCCCTGCAGTGCTCAGAGTCAGGTCTGGCCCGTGTGTCACAATGGCACCTCAGCTTTGGTGCTGGCCATGGTGGGGCAGGAGCCCATCATCTCTGCCTGCAGTGTGTTTCAGGGGCTGCTTTCTCCAGCACACAGGCAGGCCTGGCTCCTGGGGGTCCTGTGCCGCCAGTTTGCTCCTCCCTGTGCTTCAGCTCCTGCTATGCTGGGGACACTGCTCTGGGGAATGGCGGGACAGGGGCTGGGAGCCCTGGCCAGGGCCGTGAGGAGCTGCGATCCAGGCTGCAGGCAGGGAGCTCCCAGGACAGCCAAAGCCTGCCCTGACCCCCTTCTGCTCTCTTCTAGATGGGTCCCTCCACAAGCACCTTATCTGCAAGGTCAGTGTTCCCTGCCGTGGTGATCCCTGTCAGGTTCCCCAGCGGGCAGGTGGCAGAGCCTGGGGAGCCGAGGCGCCTGCAGAGTGTTGGAGGGGCAGAGCAGTGCCGTGCCCCAGCCCAGGCTCCCGCTCCTGGGGCACGGGTGGCACCGTGCAGGGCTGTGACCCAGGGCTCTCCCTTGGCCCCCAGGTGCAGTGCATCGCCATGCTGCAGGTGGGCTCCGTGCAGGCAGGTCACGCACCTGAGTGTGGGCAGTGCTTCAGTCTCTCCTGGATGCCTTCCAAGCCCCACCATCACCTGGCAGCAGGCTTTTATGACGGTGAGTCTCTTTCTGTGTCCTGCAGCAGCCCTCGGGGAGCGGCCCCTCGCCCTGGCAGAGGCACTGCAGCCTCAGCTGCTCAGCCCCAGCTGGTGCTGGAACCTCTGCCCAGCCCTGGCTCGGGGGGAGGCTTCTCTGGGCTGGCTGTTGTCATTCTGACATACCTCCAGGCTGGTCACTGGTTGTCCCTGTCTGTGGCTCTGGGCTTGCCCGCATCTGTTGAACTTGCCTGGGTGGAATTTTCTGTTAGGCTTCCAGTAATCCACAGCTCTGTGCTATGTGGCCAGGACCTGCTACCACACTGTCTGCTTGGAGCCCCAGCTCCAGCCTGGCCCTCGTGTTCTGTGGCCCTGCCTCTGCCCTGTCCCACTCTCAGCCCCAGCTCCAGCCTGGCTGCTGTGCTCTGCAGCTCCCGCCGCCCTGCCTGTGCTGCTGCTGTGTCCTGCCTCTGCCCTGTCCCACTCCCAGCCTCAGCTCCAGCCTGGTCCCTGTGTTCTGTGGCCCTGCCTCTGCCCTGTCCCACTCCCAGCCCCATCTCCAGCCTGGCTGCTGTGCTCTGCAGCTCCCGCAGCCCTGCCTGTGCTGCTGCTGCTCCCCTGCTGAAGCACCCGTGCCACTGGCAGTACCTCATGGACACAAGTCTTTCTGCAGGCACCGTGGCAGTGTGGAACCTGCTCACGAAATCCCTGCTGCAGTGCGTGCACCAGCCCGACGCCTCCCTCAAGCTGTACCCTTTCCGGTGCTTTCTGGCCCATGACCAGGCGGTCCGGAGCATTGAGTGGTGCAAGGCTGACAGGTGAGGGCAGGAGCAGCCGCAGATGCTGCCGGGAGAGGAGCTTCCTCCTGCAGAAGCAGCTCTTCTGTCAAGAAGGGCTTGAGAGGCCATGGTGCCAGTGGCCCTCTGCAGCACCAGAGGGGTCGGGTTGGGCTTTCCAGGGTGAGGGCAGTGGAGCCACTGCAAGGCTGAGGCCACCTGGGCCCTGTGCCGTGCCAGGGCACAGCTCCATGGGCTCTCAGTGCTGCCTTTGTGCTGCTTCTCAGCAACTTCCTGGTGACGGTGGGCAGCGACCGCAAGATCAAGTTCTGGGACCTGCGGCGGCTCTACGAGCCCATCAACAGCATCAAGCGCTTCCTGAGCACCGAGGTGGCCTGGCTGCTGCCCTACAACGGCATCACCGTGGCCCAGGACAACTGCTACGCCCCGTGAGTGCTGGGGGCCACACCTGCTGCCAGGCCTGGTCCAGCTTCCCTGGGGCCCCTCTGGCTTCCCCCTCCCTGGGACTGTGCAGCTGTGCTGTGGCAAGGGCAGGCTCTGTCTGTTTTGTGTCACACTGCAGCAGCAAAGCGTGGCATCCCCTCTGCCATGCCACCCTGAGGCAGAGGCAGGGTGGGCCAGGGGACTGAGCAACAGGTGTGCTGCTAAAGGGGTTTGGGAACTCAGTGAGTCCTTGGCCTCTGGAAGCTGCCTTGCCTCTGCTTGCTCTGGACTCTGCCATGCTGCTGGAGCAGGAGCAGCTCCCTCACCCTGGGCCAGTTCTGTGGGGAGGTGGCTGTGCCTGGCTCTCACATCCCTGGTGACAGCAGAGTCAGGCAGCCCAGGCCTCATTCTGTGCCTTCCTCCACAGGTACGGGCTCTGTGGGATCCACTACATCGACGCCGGGTACCTGGGCTTCAAGGCCTATTTTGTGGCCCCTCGCAAGGGCACCGTGTGGGTAAGGGCCAGGGCAGGGCCACTCTGTCCCAGTGGCCAGCTCAGGCCCAGCTGGGGCCCAGGGCTTGTGCTGGGAGCCCCGTGCCCTCCAGCCCTCTGTCTCTGCAGAGCATCTCTGGCTCGGACTGGCTGAACACGGTGGCTGCGGGTGACATCACCGGCGAGCTGGTGGCAGCCGTGCTGCCTGACCTGGCTGTCAACCCCCTCAACATCAAGCGCTCCTCAGACCGCAGATTTGTAAGAGACCATCGTGCTTGGGGGGCCCAGCCCAGCACACAGGGCCAGCGGGGACGGGACCACAGGAAGAGTGTCCTGGACCCCCATCCCACCGGTGCCTGGTGGTGCTGTCTGCAGGGGAGCAGCAGGATCCGTGTCCACCCTGCCCTGAGCAGCCTCTCCCCCACAGCCCGTGTACAAAGCTGACCTGCTGCCGTGCAGCCCTGATGGGCCCGAAGGCAGCGAGCAGGGCCTGCCCAGGACCCATCGCTACAGCGAGATGGCAGCCAGGAGCTACCTCCGCTTCCAGGACACCGACCTGGTAGGACAGGCCGGGGCAGCCAGGGGCTGGCCCCGAGCGGGGCTGGGGGGCTGTGCCTGGGCAGGGGATGGCAGGGTCTGACCTTGAGCAGAAATGGGGGGCTGTGGCTGGGCAGGGGGTGGCAGGGCTGGGAGATGCTGCTGGGGCAGGGCTGGGGTCACGGTGCATGCACTGCTGCTGCCCCGGGCCCGCAGCCCAAGGCGGTGCCTCCCCTTGCAGCGCAGCTTCCAGAACCTGCCGAGCCGGGAGCCCATGCGGCGCATGCACGTGCAGGAGCTGAAGGCAGAGCTGAGCCTCGACCGCCTGCAGCTGGAGGCCCTGCACAAGGTGGGTGGCACAGCGTGAGCCCCAGCCCGGCGCTCAGGGGGCTCTGCTCTGCCCTGGGGCCGAGTCCCAGCACCCAGCCCCGTCCCTCAGGAGCTCCTCTCTCCCGCAGGTGCGCTTCAGCCCCAACCTGGACTCGCAGGGCTGGCTGGTGTCGGGCGGGCAGGCGGGCATTGTGCGGGCACACTGCCTGGCAGGGCTGGCCTCCGTGGGCCACCAGCTGCTCCCAGAGTGCCAGGCCCGCTTCAGCGTCCTCTATGGGGACACGCCCAGCAGCCCTGGCCCCCCTGAGCCCTCCCTGCTGCCAGGGGAGTAGGGCATCAGTGCCTCACCATGCTGCTGCCATGTGCTCACCCTGGGCAGGGCTTGGGGCTGGGCCAGCTGTGCTGGCATGGGGCTGTGGGCCCTCTCGGTGCTGCTTTCCTGATGGGTGTCTGCTGCAGGGGGACAGCTGCTCCCAGCCATTCCCTGGGATGCTCTGGACACTTGTCCTCATGCTCTGGGCCTGGAAGGGTCTGTCTGCACCGTTTGGTCTGAGCTGGGCAGGGGTGGTGGGACCTGGCGTGGCCAGGGCTGAGCTGTGGATGTGACCCTGTGGAAACCCCGTGGGCTCCACCAGCGTGGAGCTGTGCTTGTGCTCGCCTCCATCCCCAGTGAGGGCAGGGAGGGGGCCGGGAGCCGTGGAGTCGCTCACATTGAGCTCGTGTTCAGCTGTGCAGAATAAACGTGGTTGGTTTTGTATGGCTGTGGTGGTGCTGGCACCAGGGCAGGTGTGGCTGGTCGCTGTGGCTGTAGGAGCCCACCCCCAACTCCGCTATTTCCCTCCCCTTGCCCCTCTGTCTGCTGTACTGCTGCTGCTGCTCCAACACATTTATTGGCAGCGCTGGCACCGCTGCTGGCACAGATGGACAGATGGACACCAGGGGCACAGGCACGACTCAGCAGAGGGAATGGGTCAGGGCCAGGCACAGGAGGGTTCAGATGGAGCCCAGGCAGCAGCACGGGGGGCTGGGGCCAAGGCCAGGTCTGAGGTCCCCCATGGGGGATGTCCCCTCCTGCCAGGGCAGACGGGCTCCCTGGGGACCGGGTGGTGGGGCAGGATTCCACCTCCTCAGGAGCTGTGGCACAGCAGGGAGTGGAAGGTTCCAGGGAGCCCCTGTGCTCCACAGGCCAGGCCACGTGTCTGTCCCCCCAAGACACCACACTGGAGTCACTGTCCCACCCCAGGGCTCTGCAGCAGTGGAGTGGGTAGAGGGGAGATGGGATCTCAAGCACTGCCCTGCTCTAGCACAAGGAGCTGGGGCCAGGGCCATGTCTGGCCCAATGTAGCAGCGGGTAGGGGTCTCAGGTTCGGGGGTCCTGGCAGTGGGCACAACCTGCTGACTCCTCCTGGTGCTGCTCCACCTGTACCGTGCACAAGGCAAAGCCAAACCTGCTCTGGAGCCGGGCAGTGACCTCCTGCAGCACCATCTCCGTGTCAGCACCGGCATCTAGGAGCAGCAGGGCAGGGGCTCGTTCCTGGCACGGCCCGTGGCACCCCAGCCGTGCCCCATGCAGGTCACTCACCCACGGCCACGTGCACCGACACGGCGGCGTGGTTCAGCGTCAGCGCCCACAGGTGCAGGTCATGGACACCCCGCACGCCGCGGGCCGCCAGCAGCGCCTCCTTCACCGCATCGAAGCGCAGCCCCCGCGGGGCCCCTGCCAGCAGCACCCTGCTCACACGGGCCCCCCTCGGCCCCCAGACACAGCACCCACCTGGCTGAGGCTGGGGGCTTCCCCAGGGCAACCAGGCTGGGCACGGTGGCTTTGGGGTGAGACAAGCCTCACCTTGGGGCCAATGCACCTGGCTGCACTGGAGAGGAGGAACTGGGGGCTTCAGGTGGGGCAGAGGAGGGGAGCTGCCTCATGGCAAAGTGCTGTGGCAGATGGAGCTCCAGGAGCTCCTGTGCCCACCCTGTGCCTGGGTCTCACACTCCTCTCACCCACTGCTCACCTTCCATGAGGACCGTGAAGACGTCTCTGAGGATGGTGATGGTGGAGCCAAGGACGAAGACCGAGAAGAAGAGGGTGCTGATGGGGTCTGCGATCTTGCACTGGGGCTGCAGAGACAGGGTCTCTGTGAGGCTGGGGGCAGAGCCCACATGGCACCCTGCGTGGCACTGGGAGAGCTGCTCCCACGGGCAGCACTGGGGCGGCCCAGCCTGGGCACCTTGAAGTAGATGATGGTGGCAGCCACGAGGACGCTGACGCTCTGCAGCAGGTCACCCACCACGTGGACGAAGGCTGCCCGCACACTGGTGCTGCCGGGCAGGGGGCTGGGCTGGCAGGACGCAGAGCTCTCCAGCTGCTCGTAGGCCCCTGTGCCATGGCCGTGGCCAGCAGGGGACTGGTGCAGGATGCAGGCCATGCTGGAAGGAGCAGGGCTGGCTCAGTGCCACACTGATAGGGCACGTGTGGGGGCCCTGCTTGGGCAAAGGGGGCACAGGCCGTCACACCTGAGGCTGGGGACAGTGGGAGGAGTGGGGCTGGAGCTGCAGCAGGGCTGGAAGGTGTGCAGGAGCAGGGCAGGGGTTTGGTCCTGGGGCTCGTGACAGGGCTTGGGAGGCGCTGCTTGGGGGACCAGGCAGTGTGGGGAGTGGGGACGTGGCCACATGGACCGGAAGCCCTGAGCATGTGGGGGACAGGGAGGTGGCGGTGGCAGTGCCTGGGGACACAAGGCTGGTGCACAGGGATACAAAGTGATCTGGGGGCGCAGCTGGGGTCACAGCGGGGCAGGACTCAGCTGATGGGGAGCACGGCTGCACACATGGGACGTACACCAGATTGACACCAACGGCGCAGGCCGACGTGGCCAGCATGGCTCGCGCCTCGATCTCGTAGTCGTTGCTGATGATGCGGGCGGCCGCCAGGTAGACCAGGGCCGCGGTCACAACCCAGATAGAGAGGACAGAGGCCAGCGCACCCAGCGTCTCTGTGGGGTGAGACCCATCAGCACCGACCCGGCCGTGGGGTCCCCGGAGCCCGCGGGGCCGCGCCCCTCAGCTCACCCGAGCGGTGCCAGCCGAAGGTCATGGTCTTGGTGGGCGGGCGGCTGGAGATCCAGAGGGAGAAGAGGCTGACGGACATGCTGCCCACGTCCGTCAGCAGGTGGGCTGCATCCGTCATGATGGCCAGGCTGTGTGCCAGGTATCCACCTGCGGGCACAGGGCAGCTGGCACCCCGTGCCGCGCCGCGCCCGCAGCCCCGCGCCCCGGCCCGCCGCGTTACCTATCACCTCCCCGACCATGAAGAGGCAGCAGACGGCGCAGGCGACGCTCAGCTGCCGGCGGGCCTGGAGCCGGCTCAGCCCGGGACTGGGGCTCGGGGGGCTGCAGCGGCAGCGCGAATCTGGAGCCGGGGGGGCCGCCGGTGCTGAGGGGTCTGGAGAGCCTGTGAAGAGACTGGGGCGGGGGTCACTGCCGGCAACGCCGGCTCGGGGGCTCCTGCCCAGACCCCCCGAGGGTCCTGCTGCCGCCCCCTGCTATGCGGCCAGGTGGGGCACCGGCGGAACCCCCCCCGAGCGGGACGAACAGCCACGGACCGGCGGCAGCAGCAGGAGACGGTGGCACGGGGCTCCCGCCGGAACCGAAGACGGGACTGGCGCGGGTACCGCGGGGAGGCGCGGGTGGGGGCGAGGTGTTGCACCCGGGGCCAGGCTGCGGGACGGGCCAGGGGCGCGGAGACGTGTGGCGCGGGGAAGGGGTGGCGGGGGCCGGGTCCCGGTGCGTGGGGCAGCAGTGCGGGAGCGGGGACGGGCAGCCCACCGGGACGGGGGCTAACGGATGAACGGCGCCGGTGTGGGCGGGTGATGGATGGATGGTACCGATGTGCGTGGGTGACGTTTGGGCGCCGATAGGTGCGGGACGGACACCCGAGGGGGGAGCGAGGCTGGCGCACGGCGGGGCTGGTTCCGCTTGAGCGGAGGTGCCGGCGGCGGGGTGACGGTGCAAGCGGCGGACGGTCAGGGCTGGCGCGGGGACTGCGGAGGTGCCGGTGTCCGCTCGGATGGATGAAGGCACGGGGGCGGGCTGCGAGGGACGTGCCGGGGGTGCCGGTGTCGGCGGTGGGAGCTGGCGGCGCGCGACGTGCCGGGGGCTTGCGGGTGCCGGAGGAGCCGAGGGCAATGGGGGCGAGCGGATGCGGGAGGACCGGGGGTTGCAGATGCGGGAGGTAATGGAGGTGACGGTGCGAGGAATTGCCGGGGAGCCTGGGAGGTGATGGGGTGCCGCGGGTGGCGGTGCCGGGGTGATGGAAGTGCCGGTGATGGATGTGCTAGCGCCGGTAATGGGGCTGTCGGGACGATGGTGTGCCGGTGCTGATGGAAGTGCCGGTGTTGACCGGGGAGTCGGGGGTGCCGGCGATGGGAGTGCCGTCGGTGCCGGAGGCGCCGGTGATAGAGTTGTGCTGGCGGTGGTGGGGGTGCCAGGGTGATGGGTGCCGGTGATGGGGTGTCGGGGCGATGGGTGCCGGGGTGATAGGGTGCCGGGGCGATGGGTGCCAGTGATGGGATGCCAGGGTGATGGATGCCAGGGTGATCGGTGTCGGGGCGATGGGTGCGAGGGCGATGGGTGCTGGTGACGGGGTGCCGGTGATGGGTGCCGGGGTAATGGGATGGCGACGATGGGTGCCGGTGATGGGAAGCCGGACTGAGGGGTGCCGGGTGCCGGTGATGGGTGCCGGTGATGGATCCCGGTGCAATGGGTGCCGGTGCCGGAGGTACCTCTTGAGGCGCAGGCTGCCGTCGGCGCGGCCGCCCCGCGGGCTGACCAGGCGGGCGCTCTCGGTGCCGGTCGGGGGCTCCATCCCGGGAGCGAGCGGAGCCGCGGGCACCGGCACCGCCGAGCCCCGCCCCTGCCGTGACTCCGACTCCGCCCCCGGCTGCCGGGCCCCGCCCCCGCGCGGGTGGCGGGGCGGTCCCGCCCCGGTGCCGCCGCTCCGGGCTCGGGGCGGGGGCGGCCGGCGGGTACGGGCGCTGCGCGGGTGCTGCGGAGCGGTGGATCTCCGGGAGAATACACCGGAGCTGCGTGTAAGGGCGCTGCTTTCACGGGACAACCTCTTCGGGGACAGGGATCCGCCGCACCTCCTGTCCCCGGCAGGTGATGACACAACTGATCCTGGGATCCGTCTGAGCACGGGAAGGACACGAGGGGAGCTGCGGAGAAGCCGGCACGGCGGGGATCGTGCCTGACCGCGGGGATCGCCCGCCGCGGTGCCGCGCCGGAGCCGGTGCACCGGGGAGAGCAGGGCACAGCGTCTGCCCGGGCTGCAGGAAGGATTTTGGCGCTGTTCCCCTGCGATCCTCCGAGAGAAGCGCTGGGAGCGCGGGCTGGCTGAGCCGGAGGGGCTGAGCTGGCAGGGGCTGCATGGCCGAGCCCAGAGCGGGGCGTTCAGCGCCCAGGAACCACCAGCTCAGGGTTGGTGCCGAGTCCGGCCCCGCCTGTCGCCGCCTTCAGGGACCTGGCGGCCGGGCAGAGGCCGCTCAGCGCGGCCACAGATGACACCGACCGTGCTGTCATCTCTCCGTGCTGCGGAGAGACTCAAGATGGGCGGCGGAGCCGGGGCCAGGAGCCTGGGGAGGGTCAGCAGGGGCAGGGCCGGTCCTGACCGAGGAGGAGCAACCTCAGGACGGGCAGGGGCAGCAGGCTGGGAAAAGGCTCCAGGGGTCCTGGGAGACACCCAGCAGACCGTGAACCAACAACGCACCCTTGGCGTGTCCTGGACACTGCCCCGCGGCACCGGGCCCAGCGCTGGGTGCCCAGGGCACGAGGGACAGGGACAGGCTGGGCACAACCCCGAACAGCCTGTGATGCTACAGGGACAGGGACAGGGACAGCCTGGGGACTGTGATGCTGCAGGGCTGGAGCGGCTCTGCCGAGTGAGGCTGAGGGAGCTGCGGCTACTAAGCCCGGGGCAGAGCGGGCCCGGGGACCCGGGATGGGGATCACCTGCAGGGAGGGCTCTCAGGTGAGCCCCGGTATGTGACACCCCCAGGGAGGGCTCTCAGGTGAGCCCCGGTATGTGACACCCCCAGGGAGGGCTGTGCAGGTGAGCCCCGGTGTGTGTGACACCTGCAGGGAGGGATCCGCAGGGGAGCCCCGGTGTGTGTGACACCTGCAGGGAGGGATCCGCAGGTGAGCCCCGCCCGCCCGGCGCGTCCGGGGCGGGGCCTCGGTAAGAGGCGGAGCATCAGCCAGGGGCGGGGTCACACTAGGGGGCGGGGCACCACTCAGAGGCGGAGCCTCACTGGGGCAGGGTCTCAGTCGGGGCGGGGATTCGTCCGGGGGCGGGACTTAATCCAGGGCGGGGCTTAGGTCGGGGCGTGGCTTCATTCAGGGGCGGGGCCTGTTCCTCGTGCCGTGCGCAGTCCGTCCTGTCCCGGCAGCCCCCGCGGCCCGCGCGGCGATGGCGGCGGCGGGCGCTGAGGAGCGGCGGGGGGCGGCGGGGCCGGAGCGCGTCCACAGCTCCGGTCCCGGTCCCGGCCCCGGCCCGCTAGGCTCGCTGCTCAGCCGCTTGCCGCTGGCGCCTGCCCCGGCCCCACGGCGCCGCACCGCCAGCCAGTGCAAGCCGGAGCCGCCGCTGCTGCGCACCAGCAAGCGGACTATCTACACGGCCGGGCGGCCGCCGTGGTACAGCGAGACCGGCGCGCCTGTAGATGAGGCCTTTGTCATCGGTGAGCGCTGGGACGGAGCTGCAGAGGGGATGGAGCCGGATCAGAAAGGAGATGGAGCCGAGAGCGGGCCGGGAGGGGATGGAGGCCGGACCGGGGCCGGGGTCGGGAATCGCGGAACGAGGCCCCGAGGGACGGGCAGGAAGGGGCTGGGACCGGGCCGGAGCCGGATCTGGATCCGGCCCGTGACGGATCCGGGCCGGGGCGGTGCCCCCGCCGCTCTCCGCAGGCCTGTGCGGCGGCAGCGCCTCCGGCAAGACCACAGTGGCGACGCGGATCATCGAGGCGCTGGACGTGCCCTGGGTCGTGCTGCTGTCCATGGACTCCTTCTACAAGGTGCGGGACGGGGCCCGGGGTTCCGGGCAGCACTGAGCCGTGCGACACTCGCGGTTCCAGTGTACCGCTGGGTGCTGCTGGTGCTCGGGGTGCGGGGATCGGGTGCGGCTCTGAGTAGGGCTGGGGTGCCGGTGGATGCCAGGATCCGGCGCGGCGCTGAGCGGTGCCGATGCCTGCAGGTGCTGGATGAGGGGCAGCAGGCACTGGCAGCCCGCAGCGACTACAACTTCGATCACCCCGATGCCTTTGACTTCGAGCTGCTCGTCAATGTCCTGCGCAAGCTCAAGAAGGGCAAGAGCGTGAAGGTGCCGGTGTACGACTTCACCACACACAGCCGGCGCCGCGAGTGGGTGGGTGCCAGGGGCCGGGCTGCGCCTGGCTGGCAGGGTCCCGGGAAAGGGGAACACCTCTGGGCCCTGCAGGACCTGGAAGGCTAAAGGGAGGGGCGGCTGGGGTCATCAGGGAGGGGGACTCATTCACGGGAGACTGTGGGGGGATGTGCAGACAGGCCCGTGCAGTTATGAGGGAGAGACTCAGTGTGGAGAGGTGCTGGGGGGATGGCATTGAGTAGAGGCTTGGGATCTAGAGCAAGGTTCGGGGTCTGTCCTGGCCTGCAGCATCATGCACAGGGATCAACTATGGCTCCAAAGCATTGAGTGCTGCAGGATGGCTATGGGGAGCCCCAGCACAGTGGTGAGACCCCAGGGGAGTCATTGCCCTGTCTGTGTCAGTGTTGGTGTTACTGTGGCATGTGCGAGAAACAGGACAAACCCAGCTGCTGTCTGCCTGCAGAAAACAGTGTATGGGGCCAACGTCATCGTGTTCGAAGGGATCCTGGCCTTCGCCAACAAGGAGCTGCTCAAGGTATCGCTGCCTCAGGTGGCCGCTGGCCCAGAGGGGATGATGTGCTGCAGCAGGACAGGCACTGGCCCTGGGTGCCACTGCAGCACTGCAGTGGGGGCTGTGGAGGGAGAGCTCACCATGCTCGCTGGCAGAGCAGTGCGTGTCAGAGGCCTCAGGGGAGGTGATGCTGGGTGCCACTGCGGGGTGGTGGAGGGGAGTAACAGGTGTGATGGGAGCTGCATAGGGGGTGCTCACCCCTCCCAGTTTTCCAGCTGCTGGACATGAAAGTGTTTGTGGACACGGACTCCGACATCCGCCTGGTGCGGCGGCTGCAGCGCGACATCATGGAGCGCGGGCGCGACGTGGCGGGGGTCATCAAGCAGTACAACAAGTTTGTGAAGCCAGCCTTCGAGCAGTACATCGAGCCCACCGTGCAGGTGGCCGACATCGTGGTGCCCAGGGGTGAGGCCAGAGCTGAGCCCGGTGTGGGGAGCGGGTGCTGTGGGGCGGGGTGGCTCAGCATCCGCCCCACCTGCCTCCTCTGCTCCACCCTCAGGTGGGGAAAACTTTGTGGCACTGGACCTCATTGTGCAGCATGTGCACAGCCAGCTGGAAAAGGTGAGCCGGGGCTGAGGAGGGGAAGGGTCCTGCATGCCGAGGGCAGGATGTGGCTGCACACAGACCTGTGCTCTGGGAGCACCTGGGGGGCGTTGGCATCACCTCTCTCTTCTCAAGAGGCCCCAGCATGGTGCCTGGGGGAGCAGATTGGTGAAGTGGGCACTGGGGAGGAGAGTGGGGAGCTGGGCTGTTGTGGTGACTGTGCTGGCCTGTGAGTGACTGACAGGGTGTCTGTCCTTCCTGTTCCCCTGCGCTGCGCCGGTGACCTCTGCACCACCAGCGGGAGATTACAGTCAGGTACGTGGGACCCACGGCTGCAGAGGAGCCTGTTCTGGGCTGGGGGGCTGCTGGTGCCCACTGGGTTCCGTGTCCCTGCTGGCAGAGCTTTGCTGAGGTGCCTGAGCGTAGCTGCTCCTCCCCAGGGCCGCAGGGGCTGTGCTCAGCTCCTCAGGGCCTGTCTGGCTGCAGCCCTGGGCTCTGTGTGACACACCCCACGCTGTGGCTGCTGCATGTGGCCAGCTGCCTGCCCTGCTCCTGTCCCTCTCTGGAGCAGGGCTCCTGTCCTGGCTGCTGAGTTACCCTGAGCTGCTCACTTCTGTGGGAGAAGTGCCCTGCATGATTCCTGTTCCTGGCACTTCATGTCCCCTTTGGGCAGGACAGCCCTTGTCCCTCGTGGTGACAGCCCGGTCCCAGGGTGCAGGGGATGTCCTGCCCTGCAGAGCTGCAGCTCCTGGTGCTGCAGAGGCTGCAGCAGCCGTGTGTGTGGGCTGGGAGGTTCACCCCAGTGGTTTTGGGCAGTCCAGCTCTGGGGTACCAGACTTGGGGCATTCTTCAGGATCCAGGAGGGAAGGCCAAGCACGGTGCTGACCTTTCAGAGGGGTTTTTCTGGAGCCTTCCTTTGGCAGGGCCGTGTCCCCCCAAGGGCCCAGGGCTGTGGGTGTGTGTGTGCTGCCCAGCTCTGAGCACCTTCCTCCCTGCAGGGCAGCCCTGGCCTCGGCCCACCAAGGACAGCCCCTGCCCAAGACCCTGAGCGTCCTGGAGAGCACGCCGCAGGTGCGGGGCATGCACACCATCATCAGGTACAGCCCTGCCCTGCCCTGCCCTGCCCTGCTCGCTGGCAGCACACCACAGGGCCTGGCATGAGTTTCTCCCCTTTGCCCTGGGGCTGCAGTCATGGGGTTGGCCTGGAGCAGAATGGCTGAATGGAGCTGGCCCTGGCCCCGTGGGCACGTGGTGACCAGAGCTCTGCACATCTGCTCTGGGTGATTCCTGAGCCACAGGCAGGCTTTTCCTACAGTGGGAGGGGACTGGTTGGCTCTTTGGCTCTTTCCTCACTGGGGCACAGGTGGAGCAGCTGCTGGCAGGGAGCAAGGTACCCCTTGCCCCTCTCCCAGGGCACTTGGTTTAGAGCTAGCTTAGAGAAGGGACCTGGGCAGCTGCTTCTGTGACTTCACCACTCTTGATCTTTTCTTTCCCCTCTGATGCTCCTTTTTTCCAGGTGACAGTAGCATCAGTTAGTGAAGGGTCAAGGGCTGAGGCCTTTAGGACTACGGAGAGGTTCATTGTTTTTGCAGCTGCAGAGCCTGGCAGCCCCAGGTGTGTTTCTCCACAGCAGAGAGGGGATGTTGAGCTCACTCAGGTCCTCCTATGGCACCTCTATGTTGGTTTGGAAGGTGTCAGCTCATGTCCTTGTGAGAGACCTGGACAGGACTGAGTGCACTTTCAGTAAGCTTGCAGAGGATACCCAGTGGGAAGGGATGTGGATCTGCTGGAGAGCAGGAAGGCTCTGCAGAGGGGTTGGGATGCTCTGGGTCGATGTGCTGAGACCAGCAGTGTGAGGGTCACCAAGGCCAAGTGCCAGGCCCTGCCCTTGGGTCACAGCAACCCCATGAAGCACTCCAGTCTGGGGCAGAGGGGCTGGAAAGGCCATGGGAGCATTGGTTGACAGTGGCTCAACATGAGCCCAGGTGGGCAAGAGGCCAGTGGCACCTGGGCTGTGCCAGCTGGGCACTACTGGGGCACCTCCAGTCTTCGGGACAGCTCTGGGCCCCTCCTGATAAGAGAGACATTGAGGGAGCGTGTCCAGGGCAAGGAATGGAGCCCCAGGAGAGGCTGAGCTGAAAGGGGCTCAACCTGGAGAAAAAGAGGCTCAGGGTTCTCTATAGCTTCCTGACAGGAGGAGGCAGCCAGGTGAGGGTCAGGCTCTGTTCCCATGGAAAAAGGGACAGGACAAAGGAAGCTGCCTCAGGCTGCTCCAGAGGAGATTTAGGTTGGATATTGGGAGCACTTTCTTCATGGAAAGGCTTTTCCAGCCTCAGCACAGCTGCTCCAGGTGGTGATGGAGTCCCCATCCCTGGTGGAGTTTAGAAACCACGTGGAAGTGGCACTTGAGGGTGTGGGCTGGTGGTGGCCTTGGCAGTGCTGGGGGAGCAGCTGAACTGGATCTCAAAGGGCTCTTCCAACCCAAACAATTTACGGTGTTCTGATACTCATGGCCACATCCAGGCTGGGCACCTCCTTTCCTTCTCCTGACTCCCTCCTGTGGAAGCACAGGCTCCAGGGCAGGTCCTGGCAGTAGAAGAGGTGATGTGGCACCTCAGGTGTGCCAGGCAGAGCCCTGTGCCAGTGCCCTGTCCCTCCCCCGGGCTGTGGCTCCACCTTTGTACCACAAGTGCTGGATGACCTTAATCCATGAGGCTCAGGGCTGTGCTGGGCTGCCCTGGGCTGGGTCAGGCTTTGCTGGGGCTGCAGGGCTTTGGCAGCTCTGGCCTCACGTGGCTGTGCTGATGCCATACAGGCATGTCCAGCCCCTCTCTGGGTGCCCGGATGTGCCCAGCCCAGCCTCTCTGGGTTGTACCTGGATGTGCCCAGCCCAGCCTCTCTGGGTGCCTGGATGTGCCCAGCCCAGCCTCTCTGGCTTGTACCTGGATGTGCCCAGCCCAGCCTCTCTGGGTGCCTGGATGTGCCCAGCCCAGCCTCTCTGGGTTGTGCCTGGATGTGCCCAGCCCAGCACCACTGCAGAGCTGTGAGCCAGGGTTCTGCTCCCTCCTTGTCCTGTCTGGTGCTTCCCAGTGCAGCTCTTGGGGTGCCAGTCCTGCATGCTGGCCAGCACCATTCCCTGGGGTTCCACACCAGAGGCTCCTCAGGCTCCACCCATCTGTCCGTCTGTCCATCTGTCTGCTGGGAGGGTGTTGCTGGCAGCATGTGGGCATCGTCGTGGCACATCAGGCTGGCACCTGGGGGAAGCAGTTTCTAGAGCAATTTTCTGCTGTTGTGGAGAGGCAGAAACTGAAAATGAGTCCCACACTGGAATAGCTGCACAGTTGGAGTCATGGGGCTGAGAACAGATGGAGTGTGAAGGATGCAGTGTCAGGATGAGGAGGACTGGTATCCCATTGCCAGAGGGCACGTTACAGGAGGTACTGGGCAGGAGTTCCTCCATGAGGATGGTGAGGGTCTGCCACAGGTTGCCCAGGAGAGCTGGCTGCCCCGAGGGCAGGCTGGACAGGCTTTGGGGGAGCCTGGTCTAATAGAAGGTGCAGCTGCCCATGGCAGGGCGGTGGGGCAAGGTGACCTTTAATGTCCCTCCCAGCACAAACCATTCTGGAATTCTGTAGCCCATTCATGCCCACATTTCCTGGTGCCTGGCTGTACCAGCTGGCTCTCAGCTGCAGACAGTGCAGTTCATGCACAGAGCTGATGCTGTGATCAGGCCCCAGGCAGATGCTCCTGGTCCCTCTGTCATCTCCTGAGCATGCTGGGGAAGGCTGAGGTTGTCAGCAGTGCCAGCTGCGGTGCTGCCGTGCCCAGCTGCAGGCTCCCAGTGTGCTGAGGTTCATCTGCCTCCTCTGTGGATAGGAGCAGTGTGTTTCCTCAGGCTTCAGCCAGGCAGTGGTGCCGTGGGGTGAGAGGGCTGCCCTGGGGACAGTGATGTCCCCTTTGGCAGTGCTCTGCCAGCCGAGGGGGTGGGATGGTGGCACTGATGGTTCCTGCTCACCTGCTGCTGCCCTGCTTGTGCCCTGGGCAGGGAGAAGCTTCATGGTTGTGTCTGCCCTGGGGTTCCCCAGGGGTTCCCCATCCCCAGAGGAACCTCTGTGGGAGCAGTGTGGGGCCTGTCCCACCCAGCCAGGGGCCAGCAGAGCCGGGCTGGGTCCCAGTGGGGACAGCTGGGACACCACAGGCTGCAGGGGAGGCAGGGAGGGCTCTGCTCTGGGTCCCAGTGGGGACAGCTGGGACACCACAGGCTGCAGGGGAGGCAGGGAGGGCTCTGGCTTGTGCTGCTCCTGCGCTGCTGTGGGTGGATGTGTGGGTGCAGCCCACCTGTGAGTGCTTGCTGACAGCTCATGCTGGGGGCTGTAGGCAGGGTCTTCCAGACCAGAACTGGTTTTTTCCATTCCCTGGGGGTGCTGGCTGTGCCCAGGGGTTTGAGAGTGTCTGTATGCCGTGGTCACTGCAGGTGCTCAGCTGTGAGTGGCCCTGGAATGGCTGCAGGAGCACACGAGGACAGCAGTGACTGCTCGTCCTCCTCCAAACGCCTCAGTGGGGCTGTCTGTCATCCACCGAGGTGTAAGAAATGGCAGATGATGTCTTAAAATACAAAGTAAAAATATTCAATATCCTTCTGCCTCTTCAGGAGTGCTGCCAGCTCCACTTCTTCCATCTGGGAACGGGCAGGTGTCTGTGGGACTTCTTTGTCCTCATGTTCCCCATGAGGCTGGTGGCCAGGGTGCTCCCAGTAGGAAAAGTCATTTACTTTCCCTCTGCTCTGGGGTTAATGCCCTGCATGCAGGGCTGGCTCTACCCCTCCTGGGGGAGGGGAGAGGTTTCCTGGGCATTGCAGCCCCATGGCAGCTTTGTTCTGGTTTGTGTTTGTTTTACATCTCTGTGCCTTCAGTACATCAGAGCTGTGAAAAGAGCACATGATGTGTATTTCAGAGTCACCTGGTTCTTAGCAGTGCTTTATCTCTTACTTGGGATGTAGAGGGGAGAGCTGGGGACATGTTCAACTCTTTCTGTCACCCAGCGTGCTCAGCCATGGTGCACTATGTCCCCTTCCACAGCAGTGTTCTATCCTATCCTGGCTCTGCTCCTGTTGTGCCCCGGGCTCCCCAGCACTCACCCACTGTTCCTGAGCTTGTGCTGCCCAGGACCGATGGTCCTGCCTGACCTGTCCCTACTCCCCGTTCTCTCCCTGCTCTCTCTGATGGCTCTAAGTGGTGTTGCACCTCCCTCCAGGGTAGCTAAGCCACTCTCTTGCCTCTGTAGTCCTGAGACAGAAGCTGAGGTGTCAGTGAACCCCACAGTGCTGGTGATCACTGACTGTGTCACTCCAGGAGTGCTCTGGCTCCCACAGCCTGGAGCTGCTGTCCATGCTGGTTGGCCCCTGGAGCCCCACATGTGGTCTGCAGGGGATGGCCGGGGCTCTGTTCCCACCTCACTTGTGTCATCCCTCCCAGGAACAAGGACACGACCAGGGACGAGTTTATCTTCTACTCCAAGCGCCTGATGCGGCTGCTGATCGAACACGCCTTGTCCTTCCTGCCCCTGAAGGTGAGTGCCCACTCGTGGGTGCAGCCACAGCCCCAGCCCAGCTCCCCTCTGGGTGCCCCCCTCAGGGGTCTGCCTGCCCCCCACTGTGTGCTCCCCTCCTGCAGTCGGTCACGGTGGAGACGCCCCAGGGCACCACGTACGAGGGGAAGCGGTTCCACAGGCAGCGGGTGAGACACGACCCCAGCTCCTGCTCCCCGTGGGAGCACAGCTCCTGGCTCAGCACGCACCAGGAGCGCCCAGCACGTGTCCCTGCTCCTTTCCCAGATCACGGGCGTGTCCATCCTGCGGGCAGGTGAGACCATGGAGCAGGCCCTGACCGCCGTCTGCAAGGACATCCGCCTGGGCAAGATCCTCATCCAGACCAACCTGGACACGGGGGAGCCCGAGGTGAGTCCCGCCGCAGCCTGGCACACACAGCCACGCGCCGCTGGCACGTCACCAACCCTTCCTTCCCTCGCCAGCTGCACTACCTGCGCCTGCCCAAGGAGATCAGCGAGGACTACGTGATCCTCATGGACAGCACGGTGTCCACGGGGGCCGCGGCCATGATGGCCGTGCGCGTGCTGCTGGTGAGGCCGGGCCCGTGCTGGGCTGGGGCAGGGATCCTGTGCGCCCCGCCGGGCTCTCACAGCTCCCTGTGCTGCAGGACCACGACGTGCAGGAGGACAGGATCTTCCTGCTCTCGCTGCTGATGGCGGAGATGGGGGTGCACTCTGTGGCCTACGCCTTTCCCCGCGTCCACATCATCACCACCGCTGTGGACAAGCGGGTCAACGAGGAGTTCCACATCATCCCGGGCATCGGTGAGGGGGCCAGGGTGTGTGCTGTACCTCTGGCTGGGGCCAGCAGCCCTGGGGGCAGCCTTGTGGCCACACCAGAGGGACACTGGTGGGGCTGGCGCTGCTGCCCCTTCACTCTGTCCCTTTGTCTGCCAGGTAACTTTGGAGACAGATACTTTGGCACCGATGGCCCCTCGGCCTGGTGTGACAGCGACAGCGTGGACTGCTGAGCTGGCCGGCCACAGGACCAGGGGCTGGGCTGGCTGCAGGGCTGGCCCCCATCCCTGCCCCCAGGAGAGGCCCTGAGCTGCAGCCGTGCCCACCTGCCAGCCCCTGGCTCTCCGGACCTGCACGACAAGGCCCTGCTGCTGGTCTCCCTCTGCCCCCAAGGACCAATCCTCCCCAGGGAGGAGGACAAGAGAGGGATGGACTCTCCTGCGGACCACGGAGAGGGGATATTTAGGGTCATTCCTTGCTCCCAGAGCCCTGCCTCTGGGCCTGGGCCAGCCGTGCCTGCAGAGGGAGAGGTGCCCTCCCTGCGGCTGTGCCTGAGGGGGTGCTCACCTTCTACCCAGGGGAACAGGGGGCTGGGGTCCAGTCCAGGCGAGCTCCATGCCTGGAATCCGTATTTATTTGTATTTATTGTGGGTGGCCCCCGGCTCCAGCGGGACCCTCTGACATCAGGGACTGGACCTCATGAATCCACCCCGTCCCTGCCAATCCACACTCCATCCCTGGCCCCAGGAGCTGGGGGGTCGGCCTGGGGCTGCATTCCTGGTGCTGTCCCACCCCCGGTGCGCAGAGTGCTGCTGGTGCCCAGGGAGTGCTGAGGTGTCCCTGGTGCTGCCCTTGTTGCTCAGGTTCTTTTTCCAAAGGGCAGCGGCAGCCTTGCACCCCCTCGCCCCCGCCACCGGCGGCAGCAGGAAGGTCCGGGGCCGGGGGTCTGTCCCGGGCCCGGCCGTGCCGCCATCCCCCTCGCCGCCGTTTTGTACCAATAAAGGATCAGCGCGATGCCCGTGTGCCGCCTCCTGCTGCCGCCGGACCAGGGGCGGGCGGTGCGGGCTGGCCCTGGGGCCGGGCGGGCCGTGCCCGGTACCGGGTGTCGCCGGGCCGGGCCGTGCCCTGTACCGGGTGTCGCCGGGCCGGGCCGTGCCCCATACCAGGTGTCACCAGGCCGTGCCCTGTACCGGGCGGGCCGTACCCTGTACCGGGTGTCGCCGGGAAGGGCCGTGCCCCGTACCGGGCGGGCCGTGCCCCGTACCGGGTCGCGGGCGGCGCCTGCGCAGAGCAGCGGCGGAAGCGGCGGCGGGCAGGCCCGTGGCGGCGGGGCAGGCCCGTGGCGGTCGCTGCCGCTTCCCGTCCGACCCCGCGACCCTCGGCGCGGCCATGGCGGAGCCCCCGCGGCCGCAGCGGAAGCTGTCCCGGGTCGGGGAGAGCCTGTACCGCGTGCTGGGGCTGCAGAAGGGCAGCTCCCCCGAGGAGATCAAGAAGGCCTATCGGTACGGGGGGGTCCGCGGGGCCGTCCCGGGAGCCCCGGCACGAGGGGCCGTCCCGCCAGCACGGCCGGGATCTCGCCCGGACGGTCCCGGTCCCGTCCCGGCGGCCAGGGTCGGTTCCAGGAAGTGAGGCTGTGACCCCGTACCGGGGATCCTGTGGGGTGCGGGCTGACCGGGCAGAGGGGCTGTGAGCCCGTACCGGGGGTCCTGTGGGGTGCGGGCTGACCGGTCAGCGGGGCTATGAGCCCGTGTGGGGTTCCTGTGGGGTGCGGGCTGACCGGGCAGAGGGGCTGTGAGCCCCTACCGGGTGTCCCGGCTCCATCATGGAGGAGCGGGGCTGTGAGCCTATAGCGGGGTCCCAGCTCCATCGCGGGAGTGCGGGCTGTCCCAGGCAGAAGGGCTGTGAGCCCGTGCGGCGTTCCTGTGGGGGGTGGGTGTCCAGGCAGCGGGGCTGCGAGCCCATACCGGGGGTCCTGCGGGGTGTGGGCTGTCCCGGGCAGTGGGGCTGTGAGCCCATACCGGGGGTCCTGTGGGGTGTGGGCTGTCCCGGGCAGTGGGGCTGTGAGCCCATGCCGGGGGTCCCAGCTCTATCATGGGGATGCAGGCTGTCTGGGCAGAGGGGCTGTGAGCCCATGCGCGGATCCTGTGGGGTGCAGGCTGTCCGGGCAGCGGGGCTGTGACTCCATGCCGGGGGTCCCCCCGCTGCACCCACAGGAAGCTGGCTCTCAAGTACCATCCCGACAAGAACCCCGATGACCCAGCGGCAGCCGAGCGCTTCAAGGAGATCAACAGCGCCCACGCCACGCTCAGCGACGTGGACAAGCGCCGCCTGTACGACCAGTACGGCTCCCTCGGCCTCTACGTGGCCGAGCAGTTCGGCGACGATGCTGTCCGGCACTACTTCCTCATGTCCAAGTGGTGGTTCCAGGTGAGCCTGGTGTCCCTGGGGCTGGCTGGTGGGGCTGGCGGGTCGGGTGAGCTCAGGGGTTTGCCCTGCTGGCAGACTGGTGTTGGACTGGGCCCTCAGCGCTGGTGTGATGGGTCAGGGACTCGGGTGAGCTCACATCTGTCCCTGATGCAGGCACTGGTGCTGTGCTGCGGGGCCCTCACCTGCTGCTGCTGCTGCTGCTGCTGCTTCTTCTGCTGTGGGACGTGCTGCCAGCCCAAGGAGGATGAGTCCTACAAGTATGTGGACCCCAAGGACCTGGAGGCACAGATGCAAGCAGAGGACAGCGGTGAGTCAGGCGGGAGCCCAGCAGCTGGGAGCACCTGTGTTTGCTTTGTGCGGGCTCTGGGGTCTCCCCATGTCCCATCTCGTGTGGGGGACAGAGCTCTGGCTCAGGCCTTGGGTTGGTTTTAGCCACAGCTCCTACTTCCAGCCCGCCCTTGGTGTTTCCTGTGTGGACCGGGGCTGGTGGCAGTGGCAGAGGGAGCCCCTGCACGGGACATGGGTGCACCTTCTCCTTCCCTCTGGACAAAGGCCCCCTGAACAGGCCTGAAGCTTAGAGACCCTTTGGGGCACAGAGCACGGGAAGGGCAGCTGTGCTTCGGGCCAGCTGTGTTCCTGGCACTGGCCATACTGGTGTCAGTGGGGCTGGATGACTCCTGCAGGTTCCCTTGGGGTCGGGGCACTCTGCAGTGGCCAGGGGTGTGGGGACTTTGGGCTGTGGGAGCCCTCGAGGCAGTGCTGTGCCATTCCTGCTCGCTGGCACCACAGGCTGGGGCTGAGGCACTGATGTGCAGCTTTCTTTGCAGATCCTCCGGGCCCTGTGGTAGCACAGCCCCTGCCAGCCAGCACGGAGCCGCTGCCAGCCAGCGCCAGGAGCGATGCCTGAGGCCGGCCCCACCCCGCCGGCTCCCCGGGACCGGGCAGGGATCCTCCTCCCTTGGGACTGTCACTTTCTGGGACCACGGTCCCGCCCCCCGGGCTGCCTCATCAGCTCGGGAGGGGTAGAATCTCAGGTTAATTCGGCCAGCATCAATGCACAGGCTCCTGGGCCCCTGCTCGAGCTCCAGGGCAATGCCCCTGTGTCCAGCACTGGTGGCGGCAGTGGCCTGGAGCCCGTGCTGCTGTGGCCCCTCGAGTGCCTTGCCCGTGCCCAGGTCGGGCACCGAGCACCAGGCACGAGCAGAGATGCTCCGGGCCGAGCTCTGTAGCTCTCTGTCCGAGACCATTAGCACTGTAACCTCGGGGCTGGGCTGAGCCCGCCCCTCCTGCAGCCCTCCCGACGGGTGCTGGGTGCCAAACGCTGCTGTGGGCTTGGGGTGCTCCCGTGTGTACCCCTTCCCTCTGCCCTCTGGGTTTGTCTGGGTTTTGTGGGCACCATTAAAGGCCGACGGGAGGGGAGCGTGTGTGTGTGCCTGGGCTCCGTCCAGGGCAGCAGGATGTGCCTCTGCCTGGTGGTTTCCATGCTGGGGCCGTGCTCATGGGTCCTGCGGGCTGCTGGACTAACCGGGGTGTGGAGTGCCCGTGTCGAGTGGAGTGAATGTCACCTGTCTCCTGTCACCCACCCGGTGCCACTCTGTGTGCCCTGCTGCTGGCTCCCGCAGGCTCTGCTCTCCCCACTCCTGCTGCAGCAGTCCCGGACGTGCTCCCCGCTGCCGGCGCCGCCCCTGCTCCTGCCCTTCTCCCTGCGGAGGCCCGGCACTGGCAGGGGTGGCACCGAGGGGGCACGGGGAGCCGCCTGCTCGTTCTTCCCATCTCTGGTCGGTCACTGCCTCTGCCCGCGGCTGCATGGGCTCTGCCTCACTCCCTAAATATAGCCAGGGTGCCAGGGCGAGTGAGGATGGGCTGTCCTGGCGCCAGCCCCTCTGCCCTGCTCTTGGGGGGCACTGGCACCGTGGGATCTGCGAGACCCCAGCCTCCCGCAACCCTGCTGCCTGCAGAGCGGGGCGCGGTCTCCTCAGCGTGACTGCCAGCCCTGCAGCCCCTGCAGCAGCCAGCCCTGGCCCCCGGGCCTCGGCCGCTCCTCCTCCCGGGCAGGGATCAGCGGGGCCCGGAACGCAGCCGGTGCCGGGACCAGCCGGTGGCGAGCAGGGCAGGAGCGGTGACTCAGTGTCACCCGACGCCGCCGACAGCTGCGGCCCCGGCGGGGCGGGGGCGGCTAAAATTAGCGCCGGGGGCCGGGGCCGGGGCCGAAACAAAGCGGGCACCGGGCGGCCGGAGCGGAGCCGCGGGACAGAGCCGGGTCGGGCCGGGCCGGGCCGGGACCGCGGCCATGAACTTCGCGGTAGGGCTGAAGCCGCTTCTGGCGGAGGCGCGGAGCATGGAGAGCCTGGAGAAGCAGCTCATCTGCCCCATCTGCCTGGAGATGTTCTCCAAGCCCGTGGTCATCCTGCCCTGCCAGCACAACCTCTGCCGCAAGTGCGCCAACGACGTTTTCCAGGTGGGAGCCGCGGTGGGGCGGGGGCAGGCACCGGCACCTCGGTCCCTGGGGTCCCAGCCCGGCGGGGGTGGCCCCGTTATCCCGGGATCCCCGGCCAGCGGGGCGGAGGGGCGGGCGGCACCAGGAGCACCGGGATCCCCTTCACGGGGGGACCCGGTCTGGCGCTGGCGCCGGGAATCCCAGCTCCGGGAGCGGCCGCGGGAGCTCCGGTGGGCTGCGCTCGGTGCCGCTCCCGGCTGGCGGGGACGGTGAACGGGAAGCAGGGGCCGTGTATGAGCCCTGGTTTGTGCCCACACCCGTGGCCGTGCTCTTGCCCGTCTCCATCTCTATCTCCGTGCCCGTGGCCGTACCCGGGTCCGTGCCGGGGGCTGTGGGGCGCAGATCCGGGGGGCGGGGGTGCCGGGGATGCGGGGGTGCTGAGAGTGCCGGGGGTGCGGGGGTGCCAGGGGTGCGGGATGCCGGATGCCGGGGGTGCCGGGGTGCGGGGGTGCGGGGTTCCGGGGTGCCAGGGGTGCCCGGGTGGCCCCGCCGTGACCCCCCGCGTACCCCCCAGGCCTCCAACCCGCTGTGGCAGTCGCGGGGCTCCAGCGCGGTGCCGTCGGGCGGGCGGTTCCGGTGCCCGTCCTGCCGGCACGAGGTGGTGCTGGACCGGCACGGGGTGTACGGATTGCAGCGGAACCTGCTCGTGGAGAACATCATCGACATCTACAAGCAGGAGTCGGCCCGGTCCGGAGGCGCGGGGACCCCGGGACGGGGCGAGACCTGCGGGGGGCAGCGAGCCCGCCGAGAGGGCTGGGGTGGGATCCCAACAGCAGCCTGGGAGTCATGGGGACCATGCAGGGCCAGGGAATATCCCTGGGGCCGTGGCCGTCTCCTGGTGCCAGCGGTGTCCCTGGGGCTGAAGGGTCCCTGGGAGCCAGAGGTGTCTCTAGGGCTGGTCAGGACCCGGGGCTGGTTCTGTCTCTGAAGCTGGGGTGCCTCCGGGGGCCGAGGTGCCTCCGGGGGCCGGGGTGTCTCCGGGGACCAGGGTGTCTCCCTGACACCCCCAACCCCGTGCAGACCCCTTCATGCCAAGGCTGAGCAGCACCTCATGTGCGAGGAGCACGAGGACGAGCGGATCAACATCTACTGCCTGCGCTGCGAGGCGCCCACCTGCTCCCTGTGCAAGGTGTTCGGGGCGCACAAGGACTGCGAGGTGGCCCCGCTGCCGGCCGTCTACCAGCGACAGAAGGTGGGGGGCCCCGGGGGTCTCGGGGGGCCGGGGGTCCCCCCACAGCCACCCTCACACCCAGCCTCACTCCCAGAGCGAGCTGAGCGATGGCATCGCCATGCTGGTGGCGGGGAACGACCGGATCCAGGCCATCATCACGCAGATGGAGGAGATCTGCCACACCATCGAGGTGGGCACCGAGGGCTTCAGCTGAGGGAGGCGGTGGCACTGGGAGTGCCCAGCCCCGGGGCTGTACCGGGACACACGGAGCAGCCCTGCAGCCGGGCAGTGCCAGAGGAGGCGGCGGCACTGGGAGTGCCCAGCCCCGGGGCTGTACCGGGGCACACGGAGCAGCCCCGGCCCGTCCCGCAGGAGAACGGCAGGCGGCAGAAGCAGCACCTGGGGCTGCGCTTCGACTCGCTCTACGGCATCCTGGAGGAGCGCAAGAAGGAGCTGCTGCAGAGCATCGCGGCCGAGCAGGAGGCCAAGCTGCAGCGGGTCCGCGGGCTCATCCGCCAGTACGGAGACCACCTGGAGGCCTCCTCCAAGCTGGTGGAGTCAGCCATCCAGGCCATGGAGGAGCCGCAGATGGCCGTGTACCTGCAGGTCCTGCCGGGGAACAGGGGGCTGGGGCTGCCCGGGGGCAGGGTGGCGGTGCCGTGCTTCCCTGAGGGGTGCGGGGCTGCTCACAGGGGGCTGTGCCCACCCAAAAGGGTCTGTGGATGCCCCTGGCATGTGCAGGGGTGGGCCTGTGCCGGGGGTGATGTCGAGAAGACACTGATCCCCCCTCGCTTTCCTTCGCAGCACTCCAAGGAACTCCTGAAAAAGTGAGTGGGGGACAATGAGGGGAAAGGCCCTCGGCTGGAAAAGGCCCTGCAGCTCCCGGGGTGCCTGTGCCCTGCAGGATCACAGACATGTCCAAGGCATCCATGAGCAGCCGCCCTGAGCCCGGCTACGAGAACATGGACCACTTCTCCATCAACGTGGACTACGTGGCTGAGATGCTGAGGACCATCGAGTTCCAGACAGGTGCCTGCACTGGGGAATGGCTGTGCTGGGGCTGCCCGGGGTGCCCGGAGCCCCAGGCAGAGCCCCCTCACCACATGCCCTGTGTGGGGCTGTGACCCCCACCTGCAGCCCCAGCCAGGGGCCCTGGAGGGTCAGTCCTGCCCCAAGCTCTCCCTGGTTCCCACACTGGGCTGGTCACATTCCTCCTGGGAACACCCTGGAGTGTCCTGGGGTGTCCCATCTGGGGTGTCCCGTAATGAGGGAGGGAGGGAGGGAAGGTCCCACCTGAGCTGTCCCTGCCCACAGAGCCCCTGGGCGAGGATGAGGGGGATGGACCTGGGGACGGCAGTGAGGCTGCAGCAGACGAGGACCGGCTGGACAGCCTGGAGGTGCCCGAGGCTGCTGAAGGTGAGTGCCTGCCGTGACTGCCCAGGGCCGTGTCCAGGGTCAGCCTTTGGCTGTGCCACGGCTCACGTGTGGCACCAGGGTCCTTCAGGGTGCTGGGACATCCCTGCCTCGATCTTGTCCCTCTCTCCCTCTGCAGATGTGGGGCCGAGGCAGAAGCCAGCGAGCTCTCCCCATGGTGAGACCCTCGTGGGGAGTGAGATGGGCACGGCCATGGGGTGCTGTGGGGCAGAGGAGACCTCCTGGGAGTGGGGATGGGAGCATGGAGGGGCAGGTCACACCCCAGGCTCCCCCAGGCCATCCCTGTCTCCCTGCTGCAGGGGGTGGGAAAGGAGTCCCGAGGTCACAGGGCTCAGGCTGCTTTTCTGCACAGGTCAGCACTGAAGTGAAGCCGAAGCCGTGGGGTAAGGCTGGCATGCCCTCAGCTCTGCCTGTCCCTGTCACCCCGCCCTGGCTGTGGCCATTCCCGCACCCTCAGGCGAGCTCCATCCCTGCCGCTGGAACTCCCCCGATGGGCGCTGCCCCTCTCCAACATTAAAAGCGTGTGAGGCCCCGTTCTGCCGTGTGCTGTGTGCGTGGGCTGCAGGCGAGGGCCGCCCCTCAGGGTCTGGCCCAGCGCAGCCCCTGCCCCATGGCCCCAGCAGTGCCCCCGGGCCTCAGGCAGGGCGCTGAGAGCCCGGAGCCCCGGTGCAAGGCGGGCTTTGAGCCCCGGGCCCGGTGAGCGGGGCTCTGCCCTGCCCACAGCCCCTGCCGGGGGGCGGGGACCCTCCGGTGCCCCCTCCCGCCAGCCCCGCCCGGTGCCCGCAGCAGCCCCGTTCCCCGGGATAGGATGGGAGCAGACACGGCCGGGATGGGATGGGAGCAGACACGGCCGGGATGCGCCGGCTGGGTACACACGGAGCCACCGCAGCGCTGCCCCGGGGCCGCTCCCCCGGGAGTCGCGGCTGCGTCACCGCCGGCCCGGCCGCCGAGGCGGCAGCGCGGCTGGTGATGCACACGGCCAGGGGTCCCGGGATGATGCACACGGCCAGGGGTCCCGGGATGATGCACATGGCCCGGGGTCCCGGGATGATGCACACG
>JAWWEY010000021.1:79572-91110 GCA_035582745.1 Loriotus luctuosus | reverse complement strand
CTGTGTGCCGGGGCAGGGGCCGTGTGCCGGGGCAGGGGCTGTGTGCCAGGGCAGGGGCTGTGTGCCGGGGCAGCGCAGGGGCTGTGTGCCGGGGCAGGGGCCGTGTGCCGGGGCAGGGGCTGTGTGCCGGGGCAGGGGCCGTGTGCCGGGGCAGGGCAGGGGCTGTGTGCCGGGGCAGGGGCTGTGTGCCGGGGCAGGGGCCGTGTGCCGGGGCAGGGGCCGTGTGCCGGGGCAGGGCAGGGGCTGTGTGCCGGGGCAGTCCGTGTGCCAGGGCAGGGGCTCTGTGCCAGGGCAGCGTTCCATGGGGAGCCGCGTGCGAGGCCGGGGGTCTGAGGGCCTCGGAGGCCGGGCCCGTCCCTTACCGGCTGTGAGCGCCTGCGCCGCCCCGGGCCGCCGCGCCAGCAGCCGCCCGCAGCCCCTCCAGAGCGCCGCCATGGCCCCGCGAGTCGCGGCGCGGTGACGCGTGTCGCGGCGCGATGCCGTATCGCGATCCAGAGCGTTTATTGGTCAGTAGCGGCCCAGCACGGTGGCCAGCAGCGCCATCCGTATGTACATGCCGTTCTCCGCCTGCCGGAAGTACGCGGCGCGCGGGTCCGAGTCCACCTCCACGCTGCGGAAACGCGGCATCAGCGCGCGCCGCCCCGGGGCCCCGAGCCCGCCCGCCCCGGGGGCCCCGAGCGAACCCAGCCCAGGATCCCCGAACAAACCCGCCCCGGGATCGCCGAGCCCCCACTCGTCCCGGGACCTCTGGCACCCCCCCGGGACCCTCAGGACCCCCCTGGAACCAGACCCACGCGGAAGTCCTGACACCACCCGGACCCAGCAGCCACCGCTCAAGCTGGGTTGGCTCCCCCACGCCCAGC
Organism: Loriotus luctuosus; assembly: GCA_035582745.1. Lineage (NCBI taxonomy): Eukaryota > Metazoa > Chordata > Aves > Passeriformes > Thraupidae > Loriotus > Loriotus luctuosus. Next base: position 90,247 of record JAWWEY010000021.1, on the reverse strand, counting down.
AAGCGCCGCTCCCGCGGCTCCGAGCTCTGCCCCGCCCTGCCCAGCACACCGCAGCCCTCCCGCCCCTGACCCCCGGCGCCTTCCCAGACACCCCCAGCACACCGCAGCTCCCACGGCCCTGCCAGCGCCCCAGTGACACCACTGCCCCAGCGACCCCACTGCCCCAGGTCCTCCAGCGCCGTCCCAGAGCCCCCATGCCCCAAGGAGGGCCTTTCTGCCCTGTATATTTCATACCCGCTCTCCCAGACATCCCCTCCAAACCTCCCCTGTCCCCCAGCACCCTCCCTAGCCCCGTTGCCCCCTCCCCACCTGATCTCGTTGACACGGGGCAGGGGGTGCATCACCACCATCCTCTCCTTGGCCCGGGTCATGATGTGGGGTGTGAGGATGAACTTCCCGAAGCACTGAGGGAACACACAGAGCGCTGAGTGGGGCAGGGGGGTGCCCGGGCCCCCCGAGGGCAGCAGGAGCCAGGCTCCCCTCACTCACAGCCTCGTAGTCCTCGGCCCGCTGGAAGCGCTCCTTCTGGATGCGGGTCATGTAGAGCACGTCTGTGTCTGGCAGCGCCTCCTCGATGCTCCCAAACTCCTCCTGCACAGCACCGTGAGGTTGGGGGGAACACAGGGCTGGCATGTGTGGGGGCCACCCCCCAGCCCGCCCCTCACCTGCTGGATGCCCCTGGAGGCCACGAAGCTGGTGATGTCGGCGGGCATGCGGAGCTCGGGCGGGGTGACGTAGCGCAGGTGGACGCGGTACAGGGTGAGCAGGCGGGCCAGGGAGTGCACCGTGCGCCCGTGCTTCAGGTCACCCACCATGGTGATCTGGGGACAGCGGTCAGCCCAGCCTGCCCAGGGGCCGCACGGGGCCCCCTGAGCCCCCGGCCGTGGCTCTGGCCCCCCAGCTCACCGTCATGCCATTGACGGTGCCCAGCTCCTCGCGGATGGTGAAGATGTCCAGCAGTGCCTGCGTGGGGTGCTCGCCCACCCCGTCCCCCGCGTTGATCACCGGCTTGCGGCAGTGCCTGGCGGCCAGCTGGGAACAGCAGCAAGGCAGGGCAGGTGAGCGCAGGCAGGACGCAATTCCCATGGCCCCAGGGCAGCAGGAGCCCACCCCGGCCCAGCTGGGCACCACATCACCATCCCTGCCCTTGGGGCAGCGTCCCCGGTGCCTCCAGAGGAGGAGGCAGCCGCCCTGAGCCCTCTCACCTCGACAGCGCCAGGCTGGGGGTGCCGCAGCACCAGCACGTCGGCATAGCAGCACATGGTCTGCACGGAGTCGGCCAAGGACTCGCCCTTCTGCACCGAGGAGGTGGCCTCGCAGAAGGACAGCACGGAGCCTCCCAGCCGGCTCATGGCTGCCGCGAAGGAGCTGCTGGTGCGCGTGCTCACCTCGTAGAACATGCTGGCCATCACCTTCCCCTGCAGGGCCGGGCTGTCAGCTCGGGGAGCCCTGGCACCCCGCCTGGCACGGGGCTCCCTCAGGGTGCATGGAGCTCCCTCGGGGTGCCCATGGCACAGGTGAGTGCTCTGGGCACGGCTCACCTTGAGGATGTCCAGGCTGCGCTCCTTCTGCACCAGCATGCGCAGGGTGTGTGCCACGTTGAACAGGTGGGACAGCTGTGGGGACAGGCGGCAGCGGGGCTCAGTGGGGGCACAGGAAGTACCAGAGCCCCCAGAGCCCTCTGCCCACCCGGCTGGGCACCTGCTCCTTGGAGAACTGCTGCACAGAGAGGACATGCTGCCCGACCAGGGGGTGCAGCAGCGGGGAGGTCTGGAAGTGGGGGGCACGCTGAGGGGACGTCTGGCGCGGGACAGGGCCCAGCGGGTGGAAGTGGCTGTCCTGGATCACTGCTGAATCTGTGGCACCGAGAGGAGCTGGTCAGCCCACGGGGGTGCCCTGAGGGAGCCCAGCCACCAGCCACAGACCCTGGATCCCCACTGTGGGCCCCTGCTGCACTCACCTGGTTCCGCTGCCTTCCTGCTGCCCTTCTCACGAGTGTCCTCAGCTGAGTGGGAGAGGGGAGCAGGGGTGTTAGGGATGTAGGGAGAGGTGGCACCCTGGGCCCTGCTCTTGTCTGAGCGTGCTGCCAGTGTGGCACAGCCCTGCTGGCACTTGGCAGCATCAGGTGAAACCAAGATGGGCTCGATGCCAGGGTGATGGTGAACCAGACAGGCAGTCCAAGCCCCACGTTGTGCTGTGACCCTCTCCCTGCTCACCCCACAGTTCCCAGCTGGCCGCCCCCCAGGTCACACTGGCAGTGAGGGTCCCCGAGGTGCCACGCAGGCTGGGGCAGGAGGGAGCGGGCGGCAAGGCCGTGCCCTGTCCTACAGCGCCCAGCCCTGGTGCTGGGTGCCACAAGGGGCCCATGGGGGGCACACAGGCAGCCCGGGGCCTGCAGGGCACCTGGGGGAGGGCATGCACTCATGGGCTGCACGTGGTGCCAGCAGTGAGCCCCCCGACATTACCGGTGCCTCGGGCGCCCGGGCGGTGCGCGGCTCCCAGCCTCTGGAACGCTGAACGGGACACAAGGGCTGGCATCAGCGGGGCCGCCCAGCCACGGTCCCAGCCCCGGCCCCCGGGAGCGTGCCCGCTGCCCGCCCACCCCCCTACCTGGCAGCTCGGGGTCCGAGGCTCGGTGGATGCGGGGCGGGAGGTGGAAGCGCCCGTCGCCCGCGGGGCCAGGGCGGCGTGGGCTGGGCGCCCGTCCACGCAGTGCGTCACCAGCCACGGGCCGGGGCTGCTCGGGGGGCTGCAACGAGAGACCAGGCTGGAGCTAGGGCACAGAGGGACCCCTGCCAGATCTGTGCACCCCAGTACCTTCACGGTCTCCTTGCTGGGGGCAACGTGTGGCAGCAGCGCAGCTCCCGAGGTCCACTTCCTCACATCCTGCCCATAGCCAGGGGGCACCAGCACCTGCAGCCACGGCAGGGTGGGATTGGAGAAATGGGGTCAGCACTGGGAGACCCCCTCTGTGACGGGAGACACCCTCAACACAGGAAGGAAAGGAGCCAGGACCTTACCTGTCCATCAATGTAGGCAACCTCCCCACGCAGGACCACCCTGCGCACTGTGCCCTTGACCTGCATGCCCTCAAAGGGGGTCCAACGGGCCTTGGAGAACACTGTGCTGCTGGGGATGATCCACTCCTGCTCCAGGTCCACCTGCCAGGACAGCGGGTCAGAGGCAGAAGGGTGGGGGCTGCACCTGGGGCGGGAGGGCAAGGACACACCTCCACATAGGTGTCCTCCTGTGCTGGCAGCCCAAAGATCTTGCGCGGGTTCTCATAGAGGCGCTGCACGATGTCCTCCACGCTGAGCCTCCCCTCAGAGACGGCCGTCAGCAGCACCGGCAGCATGGTCTCCAGGCCAGGGTACCCAGGGGGCGGCTCCTGCCCCTGCTTCTCCTCCAGCGTGTGGGGAGCTGCAGGACGGGGCTGGTCACTGGGGCTGTCCCCACCGCTTTCCCCACCCCACGGCCACCACCCCTGGGGACTAACCGTGGTCAGTGGCAAAGCAGTCGATGATGTCCATGTTCTCCCAGAGCGCCTCCACGTCCTGGCGGGTGCCCAGCTCCGGCCGCACGGCTGCACGGCCCTTCCCCAGGCGGCCCAGGTCGTCCTGGCTCAGGAACAGGTGGTGCGGGGCCACCTCGCACGTCACCGGGATCCCCCTCTGCTTGGCCGCCTTGATGAGGAGGATCTGGGGCAGCCGTGGTTAGTGGGGAACCCACAGGGCCCCGTGCTCCATCCCCGGAGCCCAGAGCTCGCCCCGCTCACCTCCTCCCTGCGGGCCACGTGGCAGATGTGGACGGGGCGCTGGTACAGCTGGGCCACCATCAGCACGGCGGCCACCGTCTGCCGCTCGGCGTGCGCCACGATGGGCAGGTGCCGCGGCCACTGCTCCAGGTGCTGGGGGGACAGGGCTGGTGGGCACCGGAGCCAGGAGCCACCTGTCCCGTGCCAGCCCCTGCCCCCCTGCTCACCTCCATCTGCCCCGTGCCAGCCCCTGCCCCCCTGCTCACCTCCATCCACAGCGACACGTCGTCCATCCGCAGGCTGGAGAAGGTGTCGTTCAGGTACATCTTGAGCCCGGCGGCTGCCCCAGCCAGGGGGCCCAGAGTGCCAGCATTGTCCAGGGAAGCCCCCAGGAAGAGAGCAAAATCGCAGCGGGCCCCAGCCTCAGCCAGCTGCACGACAAGAGGCAGTGGGTGCTGTGGTGGGACCAGTCCTGCCACCAGCAAAGAGCCCACCATAGACAGTGAGCCCACCATGGATGTGAGCCCAGCATGGCTGCACAGGAGGGGATGTGAGCACCAGGCTGGCAGCGGCTCCTCACCTTCTGTGCCAAGGCAAAAGAGGTGGCATCGGTGACAGCAGGGCTAGTGTTGGGCATGGCACACACCATGGTGACACCCCCGGCCAGGGCAGCTGCTGTGCCTGATGCAAAGTCCTCCTTGTGGGTGCCACCCGGCTCACGGAGGTGGACGTGGACATCGATCAGGCCTGGGGAGTGTCAGTGTCAGCACTGGCAGCTGCTGGCCACAGGGGACACGAGGGACAAGGCCATCCCCCCAGTGCAGCATGGAAACATCTCCACAGCGCCTGCAGATGTGCCCAGCCCAGTCCCAGCACTGTCCTCGTTCTGTGCTGTGCCCTGGGGCCATCGAACACCCACCTGGCAGACGGATGAGCTTCTGGGAAGTCATGCAGTCCACGTGCATCTTCAGTGGGGGGGCTGCCCCAATCTGGCCCAGTGCCTGCAAAAAGAGCAGCCGTGAGGCAGGACCCAGGGTCAGGAGCAGGGGCCAGGGGATGATGCCTGTCCGAGGTGCCCCCCAAAACCAACCCCTGCACAGTGCCACCCACACACAGAGCCTGCCCCACAGCACCCACAGCGGGGCTTCTGCAGCCCTGCTGTGCTCCCTTTCCTTGCACCCACGGTCCCAGGTGCCCCAGCCCACCTCTACGAAGAGCTTTGTGCACTTGATGTCGATGATGAGGGGCACGGAGTAGTCGACAGCCAGGCGCCGGGTGCGGTAGCCCTTGGTGACGAAGGAGGAGAGGCGGCGGCCCCCCGAGTTGCGCATGGACAGGTTGATGACCATCTCAAAGTGGTTCTCGGCCAGGTAGTCCAGGATGCTGCGCTGGCTCTCCCGGGCTCCGGCCTCGCTGCTGTCTGCCTCCTCAAAGTGCCAGTCCACAGCCTTCACCTGCAGGCAGGGACCCCGTCAGGGCCCTGCGGCACCCCGGCAGTGACCTGGCCCCGCAGTGAGGCCCCCAGCCCTCACCTTGATGCCATGCTCGGTGTAGAAGTCAGCTGTGCCAAGGCTGGCATACAGGTTGTAGCCAAGGCTCTCCAGCGTCCGCACCGTGGGCAGCAGCTCGCTCTTGTTCTGGAACCAAGCAGGGCCGGTCAGAGGGCAGAGAGGGAACCTCAGCCTCGCAGCAGCTTGACCCCACGTACCTTGTAGCTGCCGATGGTCAGCAGAATGTTCTTCTTGGGGATCTTGAAGCCGGTGCTGAGCATGGCCTTCAGGTACGCCTCGCAGCGGTTCTCCCCAAAGCAGGCAACCTCGCCTGTGCTGGTCATCTCCACACCCAGCACCACGTCAGCACCCGCCAGGCGTGAGAAGGAGAACTGGGGCACCTGGGGGCAAGGGGATGCTCAGGGACTGCCTGGCCCTGCACCCCAGCCCGGCCCCATGGCCCCAAGCTCACCTTGACACCAACGATGCCTGTGCCTGTCATCAGCCCCACGGGTTCCACATCCTCACCCATGATCACCTGGCTGGCCAGAGCCACCAAGTCCACGCCCAGGGTCTTGGAGACGAAGGGGAAGGAGCGGGAGACACGAACATTGCACTCTATCACCTTCAGCTGGTCATCCTGCAGAGAGGGGACAGGATGAGGCAGAGCTGGGGATGTGGGCTGTTCTCCCCTGGCCGTGCAGTCCCAGTCCCAGGTACCTTGGCGATGAGCTGCAGGTTGAAGGGCCCTGTGACCTGCAGCTCCTGCCCAATGGCGTGGACAATGGCCTTGATGCGCTCCAGCGTCTTGGGGGTGATGTCCTGCGGGGGGGTCACCAGTGTGGCATCCCCCGAGTGCACCCCAGCATTCTCCACGTGCTCCGAGATGGCGATGGCCACCACCACGCCGTCAGAGGCCACTGCGTCCACGTCGATCTCCTGTGAGCAGAGCATGGTCACAGCCTGTCCCTGGGCTGCGGCTTTCAGGGGGCACCCCAGGGCTGGAACAGCCTCCTGGACGGACCTTGGCCTCCTGGATGAACTTGGAAATGACAACAGGCTGCTCCTTGGACACAGCCACAGCGTTGCTGAGGAACTTCTCCAAGTCGCTGTCCGAGTACGCCACGTTCATGGCAGCCCCACTCAGCACGTAGGAGGGGCGCACGACACACGGGTACCCCACCTTGCAGCAGAAGTGCTTGGCTGACTGCGGGACAGAAGGAACTCAGCACGCACACACAGCCACCCTGGGGCAGCCCTCTCCTGTTCGCTGGGCCCACCTCCATGTTGGAGAGCTCCTTCCAGAGGGGCTGGCTGATGCCGATGGAGTCGAGCAGGCGGGAGAACTTGAAGCGGTTCTCGGCGGAGTCGATGGCCTCAGGGGAGGTGCCCAGGATGCGGCACTGCTGCCGGTGCAGGGCCATGGCGATGTTATTGGGCAGCTGCCCGCCCATGGACAGGATCACACCCTCAGGGTTCTCCAGCTCGTAGATGTCCATCACCACCTGCAGCACGGTGCGGGGCAGGGCTGGGCTGGGACAGAGCCATGGCAGCCCTTACCCAGCCCCGCAGCTGGCAGGTCCCAGCCCCCTCACCTCAAAGGAAATCTCGTCAAAGTAGAGCCGATCACACATGTCATAATCTGTGCTCACTGTCTCAGGGTTGTAGTTCACCATGATTGTCTTGAAGCCCATCTGTTGGGGGTGGGACAAGGTGAGCCCAGAGCCCCCAACCACTACTCAGCCTCATCCTCTGAGCAGGGACACCCACCCCTCACTCCACAGGGAGCTGGGGCCCGCCTGACCTTGCGGAGCTCCTGGATGCAGCCAACAGCACACCAGTCAAACTCCACACTGCTGCCGATGCGGTAGACCCCGGAGCCGATGACCATGACGTGGGGCTCACGGAAGGCCAGGTCGTGCTCGGAGCCATTGTAGGTCAGGTACAGGTAGTTGGTTTGGGCTGGCCACTCTGCAGCCACGGTGTCGATCTGCTTCACCACCGGCAGGATCTTCAGGTCGCGCCGCATCTTCCGCACGGCCAGCTCGGTGCTGCACAGAGCTGGGTGAGCACCAGGAGCGAGGCAGGGAGCAGAACAGGGCCGTCCCCTCCCCGTCTCACCTGAGCACGGCCAGGGCCACCTGCTTGTCGGAGAAGCCGAGCTGCTTGGCGCGCTGGAGCACGGCGGGGGGCATGGTGCCCTGCTGGCCGCGGTAGGACTCCAGCAGCACCGCGTGGTCCGTGATGTTCTTCATCTTGTGCAGGAACCAGCGGTCAATCTTGGTCAGCTCATAGAGCCGCTCGATGGAGTACCCGGCCCGCAGCGCCGCGGCCAGCACGAAGATCCGCTTGTCCGTCGGCGTCTCCAGCTCCTGCCAGGCCAAGGGTCGAGAGTGGCCGAGGGGGGCAGGTGGGCACCTCTCCCCCCAGAACGGCACAACCAGCACCAGTGCTCACCATGTCTGAGACCGGCTTCACTGTGTGATCAAAGCCCACGCAGTTCTCGTCCACCATCCTCAGAGCCTTCTGGAACGCCTCCTCAAAGTTCCTCCCAATGGCCATGACCTCCCCTGCGGAAGGTGGGGTGATCAGGCGGGTCCTGTGCCCGCCATGTGCCCCACCAGTGCCGTCCCCCTGCGCTCACCCACGCTCTTCATGGAGCTGCCAATCTTGGTGGTGACACGCAGGAACTTGCTGAGGTCCCAGCGCGGGATCTTCACCACGCAGTAGTCCAGGCTGGGCTCAAAGCAGGCCGTGGTGGAGTTGGTGACGGAGTTCCTGAGGAGGTGACGGGGTCAGCAGCTGGGGCCGTCCCACCAGGGCAGCACCCTGCCCCACAGTGTGGTGGTACCTCACCTGAGGAGGGGCAGGGGGATGCCCAAGGCGAGCTTGGCAGCCACATAGGCCAGCGGGTAGCCAGTGGCCTTGCTGGCCAGCGCCGAGCTGCGGGAGAGCCGGGCGTTCACCTCGATGATGTAGTACTGTGGGCAGCAGGCAGGCAGGGTCAGGGGGGGCCGTGGAACAGGCCAAGCCAGGGACACGGTGACATGGCCAGACCCACGGTGTCCCAGGGATGCTGCAGCACAGGGGCCTGCTGTGCCACAGCCTCGTGGGACAGCTGGGGCAGGAGCCAGATCCCCCAGGGCGAGGGGGATTGGGAGAGGGAGCCAGAACCCGCAGGGGGCTGCAAGTACCTGCTCTGACTCGGGGTTGAGGGCAAACTGGATGTTGCACTCGCCCACGATGCCCAGGTGCTGCACCACCTTGATGGCTGTGCGCCTCAGCATGAAGTACTCGGTGTCATTGAGGGTCTGGCTGGGTGCCACCACAATGGACTCGCCCGTGTGGATCCCCAGCGGGTCCAGGTTCTCCATGTTGCACACCTGGCAGCAGAGGGGTCACTGCTACACGTACTGTCCATGGTGCATTCCTCCCAGTTCCCACCACATCCTCCCCTGCCCAGCCAAGACTGGAATACACGGAGTGTCCCACGGGGTGGACAGCTGGGGTGGACACCCAGCATAGGGGTGCAGGGCTCTCTCTGTTCACAGGGTGCAGCTCCCAGTAGCACACAGCAGCTGTGCCAGCACCACCAGAGGCACTGGGGAGCCCTCCCTGGGGACAAGGCGCAGGACAAGCCCCCAGCCCCTGCCCCACATCCATCTCTCTGCAGCAGCCCCGGGCCTCCCTCCATCCCGTACCGTAATGCAGTTGTTGTAGGCATCCCGCACCACCTCATACTCAATCTCCTTCCAGCCTTTCAGGGACTTGTCCACCAGCACCTGGGAGGTGTGGGTGAAGGCCTGGCTCACCAGAGCCACCAGCTCCTCCCGGTTGTTGGCAAAGCCGGAGCCCAGCCCTCCCAGGGCGTAGGCAGAGCGCACCAGCACCGGGTACCCCAAGCGCTCAGCTGCTGCCTGTGCCTGCAGGGAGCAATGGGGTCAGGAAGAGGAAGGGCAGGAACAGCAGGGGTCAGGAACAGGAGGGACAGGACCCTGCCCTGCCCCACAGCCCCCCTGAACACCCCAGACCTGCTCCAGGGAGGCAGCAGCCTCGCTGGGCGCCACGTGCTCCCCGATCTCCTCCATCTTCTCCACGAAGACCTTGCGATCCTCTGTCATCTCAATGGAGGCCACGGGGGTGCCCAGCACCCGCACGCGGTACCGCTCCAGGACACCCGCCTTGGTCAGCTCCACGCCACAGTTGAGGGCTGTCTGCCCCCCGAAGGTCAGCAGCACCCCATCAGGCCGCTCGTTCCGGATCACCTGGGGGCACGGGGAGGTGGGACAGAAACCACAGTGGGTCCTCTGCTTTCCAGCTGCCTCCTCACCTGTGCTGCCCCCCAAGTGCCTTCCAACCCCACTCAGCCCTACCTGCACCAGGCTCTGGGCCATCCCCCAGCCCAACTCCCCCTGATCCCCCAGCTCTGCCATCCCTGCATTCCCAAATCGCCCTCTCCCAGCCAGCATCCCAGTGCTCACCTGGGTGACGTACTCAGGGGTGATGGGCAGGAAGTACACCTTGTCTGCCAGTCCCTTGGAGGTCTGCACGGTGGCGATGTTGGGGTTGATCAGCACCGTCTGGATGTTCTCCTCCTTCAGCGCTTTGATGGCCTCACGGGGAGCAGAGGGGTCACTGCTGGTGGCCCTGGGTCCCTGTGACCACTGCCACCCCCCTGCCCTGGGACTGGCACTCACCTGTGACCCTGAGTAATCGAACTCGCCTGCCTGCCCAATGGAAAGGCCACCGGAGCCCAGGATCAGCACCTTGTGGGGCCGGGCTGCCTCCGAGTCCCCCGCTGGCGCCTTGGTGTAGCTCAGCCACTGCTGCAGGCGCTCCCGCACTGGGGGGATGTGGCATGCTGGGGACAGGGCTGGGGACACGCACAGCCCCGTCCTGCAGCCCTTGGCCCAGGGTCCCGGCTGTCCCTCACACTCACACTCACACCCACCTGTCCGGGCGGTGCCCTGCCCGTCCCGCAGGTCCCGTGCCGCCTCCACGAAGACATCAAAGAGACCCTCCAGGTCCGTGGGGCCGGCGCAGTGCTCGGGGTGGAACTGGACACTGTGGAGGGGGTCAGGCAGGGCACACCCCACAGCCCCCCAGCCCCCAGCCGCGGCCCCAGGCCCACCTGAAGAAGGGCTTGCTCTGGTGCACGAGGCCCTCGTTGGAGGCGTCGTTGGCGTTGGTGAAGAGCGGCAGCCAGCCGGGCGGGAGGCTGCCCGCCTGCACGGCGAAGCCGTGGTTCTGCGCCGTGATGAAGCAGCGCCGCGTGTCCTCGTGCACGCACGGCTGGTTGTGCCCGCGGTTCCCGTACCTGGCAGGGGATGCAGCCATGGTATTTTCTGAACAACCCTTTCCTTAGGATTTTTCCTCCTGAGAAGCTGGGAGGCCTCAGGAACAAAATGTAACCAATGGTTATCTGCTGCTG
>JAWWEY010000021.1:17889-28544 GCA_035582745.1 Loriotus luctuosus | reverse complement strand
CTGCTCCTCGTTAGGCCGGGCCGGGGCCGGGGCAGCCAGGGAGGCCGGGCAGGGGGCCAGGGCGCGGGCGGCCAGCGAGGCGGCCGCGGCTACCGCTGCGGCACCGGCTCCGGCACCGGCTTCGCACCGTGCCCCGCGTCTCGCCGACCGCCGGTGGCCTCGCTGCTCACCCCACACTGGGCACAGCGGCCACAGGTCCCTGCACCGGCACCGCATCCTGCAGTGCCACGTCCCCGCGTGCCCGTGAGCCCGTGCCAGGGGACACGTCCCGGTGCCAGCCCCGAGCCCGGTGCTGCCCCGCGCCCCCGGCCCCACCCCTGGGGACACCGTGCTGGGGACACTGGGGGCACCGGTGACACTGGCACGGCAGCGGTCACACCGCGGCCACCCCGGGCCGCCGTGGCCCCGAGCCCACGGTGATGCCATGGCTTCCCCGGCCTCGCGGTGACGTCACGGCCGCACGGTGACATCACGCCTTGGCCGGGGCCCCGCGGTGACGTCAGGCGCGGGAACCCCCCGCCCGCGGGGAGCGAGGGTTAAGCACAAACAGCTGGCGGCAGCTGGAGTGGGAGGGACTGCGGGAAGGGATGCGGGGGCGGGACACAGCGGAGGGGACGCGGGGCTGAGGGGCCCGGGCTGGGCCTGGCCCGGGGCCAGCCGTGCCGGTGCCCCAGGGGGATGGTGGCACCGCCTCCATGCTCCCGGGGCCGCGGGGAGCTGTGGGGGCTATGGGGAGGTGCGGGGCCCGTGCGAGGCCGCGGGGGCCGTGTCTTGGCCGTGTCCCAGGGGACTCCAGACAGCGCTGGGGCTCCGCGGCCGAGCGTGGGGGGCACAGGGACGGGGCCCGGGGTGCGGGCAGGAGCCCGGGGGCACTCGGTGCTGGGACCCCTCGAGTGGGGACCGGCAACACGTGCCAGACACCGCAGTGCGACCCACACATCGCAGCACACCCCAGCTCCGTGAGGCCTGGCGGCCTCCAGTACGGCCCAGTACAGCCCAGTTCCACCCAGTACGGCCCAGCAGCTCCCAGTACAGCCCGGCACAGCCCGGTACGGCCCGGTATAGCTCAGTACGGCCCGGTATAGCCCAGCAGCTCCCAGTACAGCCCGGTACAGCTCGGCACAGCCCAATACAGCCCGGCACAGCCCGGCAGCTCCCAGTACGCCCCGGTACGCCTCTGCACAGCCCGTCCCGCCGAGGCGCCGCGGCCCCGCCCGCTGTCAGCAGCTGCAGGGAGCTGTCACTAGGCTCATTAGCGATAATTAGCCGCGGCCGCCCCGGGGCCGCCCGGCCCCGCCCCGCCCTCGCGCCGCGCCTTGTATGGAGACGGAGCCGGCGGCGGCCGCCAGGGGGCGGGGCGCGTCAGTGACGTCACCGCGACGGGGAGGGGGCCGGACGCCGTGACGTCACGGCAGCCTCGAGCCCGCCGCTTAGCCCGGGCCCGGTTGCTGTGACGTCACCGCCGGGGCCGGGCGCCTCCCGCCGTGCCCCGCGGCCGGAAGTGGCGCGTGCAGGGAGACGTGTCAGAGCGGCGGGGCCGGAACGTGAGCGCGGGACACCGGGGGGACAGGGGAGGAACGGGAACCGGGGGGAAAGCGGGACACCGGGGGGACCAGGGAGGAACGGGGACCGGGGAGGAACGGGGACCGGGGGGAGAGCGGGACACTGGGGACACCGGGGAGGAACGGGAACCGAGGAGAGAGCGGGACACCGGGGGAACCGGGCAGGAGGGGGAACCAGGGGCCAGAGCGGGGCACTGGGGGGATTGGGCTGGGGCGGGAAACGGGAGAGAGCGGGGCACTAGGCCCGGGCAGGAGCGGGAACCGGGACACCGGGGGGCCCGGGTAGGGGCTGGAGCCGGGCAGTGCCGCTTCAGCGGGTCCCGCCGGTGGCGGATCCCCCCTCGGGATGCCAGCGTGTCCGTTCCCCCGGCCCGCAGGATGATCACGGACGTGCAGCTCGCCATCTTCGCCAACATGCTGGGCGTCTCGCTGTTCCTGCTCGTCGTGCTGTACCACTACGTGGCCGTCAACAACCCCAAGAAGCAGGAGTGAGGAGCCCGGGGAGCCCGCACCGAGCGCCATGGCCCCGCGGCGCCGCCGCTCCCGCCGCCCGTCCCCCTCGGCCCTCCCCGCCTCCCTCCGTCCCGCGGGGCCGCCCCGAGAGGCGCGAGCCCGAGCTTCTTCCAAAGCGGCTTTAACGGAAACACGATGATACACGACAAAACCGTGTGACGTTATAACCGACCGCCCGCGGGAGGAGCGGGGCCGGGCGCGGCTCAGCGCAGCAGCAGCGGCGCCGTGGGCAGCAGCCGGGCCAGCGGGGACCGGTGCTGCGCGGCCCCGGGCGGGGACAGCCCCGGCGCGGGCAGCGACAGCGGCGCCGCCGCGCCCTTGCCCAGGCGCTGCAGGCACGGGGCGGAGCAGGGCCGCAGCAGCTCTGCCGGCGCCGCCGCTGCCCGGTACGGCGGGGCCGGGGCTCGGGGCGCGGGCGCCAGCCGCAGCACGGGAAGGGTCCTTCGGTGCTCAGCACCCTCGCGGGGGGTGCGGGGGCCTCCGGGCAGAGCCCTGTGGGACAGAGAGCGGTGTCAGTGGGGCACGGTGCTCCCGGCAGCCCGGGCTGTGTGCTCGGCCAGATCTCCCTGCCTCCAGGGGCTTTGCTCTGTTGGCACCACTGCTGCCAGGGGCTCTGAGATGAGCCCACAGCTGGCAGCAGCACCTACCCAGGCCTTCCTGAGGCTCTCCGGGCATTCAGCTTCATTGGGAGCACCTGTGGAGAGGGGGGAAGAGGATCAGTGCCAGGTCTTTGTCCCCCTTTGTCTTGGGGCAGGCTGTGTGGGACAGAAATATCTGGCAGAGCCCCACAGCTAGGGAGGCTCCCAGGCCCTGAGGGGCTCCCAGTCTGTGGGCAGCCCCCCAAAGGGGCACACACAGCAGAGCCATGGGGCAGCCCTTTCCTGGGCCCTGCTGCAGCCCAGGTCCCTCCCTGCTGTGCCCCTGGTACCTGCAGAAGTGCCATGTCCTGGAGCTCCTGCCCGCCTCGCTGGGCCTCCCGTGGGTCGTGGCTGGTGCTCAGCGCTGCCCGGGTGCCCTTGGGCACAGTCCCTGTGGGACAGAGGAGACAGAGCTCAGCCCTGCTGGCCAGGGCTTGGTGCCACGCTGGAGTCACCAGCTGGGCTGGGGCCATCGTGGGGCACAGTGGCACAGCCTGGTGGCACGGTGCCCTGCAGTGTCCCTCCCTGCCAGCTTCACCAGGGCCAGGCCCCTCCGCACAGCCCAGCACCGAGGGGTGACCTGGCAGTGCCCAGTGCCAGGGGAGGATGGGATGGGCACAGAGCTCAATCCCAGCTCGTGCTGCCCGTGCAGAGGGCTCTGCCCCAGCTCCAGCCAAGCTCCTGCCTTGGCGTCCCACAGCACTGGTGTGACCATGCTGGCCACCGTTTAGCCAGGGACACAGCTGTGCCCTCTGAACTGGGCTATGTCCTGGGGCATGGGACATCTGCTCAGCCAGGGGAGCTGGGGGGAAAAAGGAAGGTGTTGGGGGCCTGGCTGCAGTGGACAGCACTGAAGGAACACACCTGAGTTGCCCCAGTTTCTGCTCACCTGGTTCAAGTCTTTATCCCAACCCAGTTTCTTCCCCATCCCATACAAGTAGTGAGGTGGGGGGCACACTGCCCACTGGGGGGAAGCCAGGGCCAGACCCCGTGGGAAATGGGACTCTGCAAGCAGGAGCCTCTGCTGGGCAGGACAGGCCACAGCCCCTGCTGGCCTCACCTGGGCTAAAGCAGCACAGCTGGTGCCAGCCTTGGCCAGCAAGGCCAGCAGCAGCTGAGGGTGTCACTGGGGTCTGCAGACCCCCTCATCCAGCAGGGACACAGGTCTGGGCTCCCCAGGGCATGGCCAGGCTGCAGGGGGACACGGGGAAGAAGAGAGGGTGGGACAAGAGCAGGGCAGCAGGGTCTCCACCCTGACCCAGCTCCAAGCAGGCTCAGCTCCTTCCCTGCTGCCCGGGGTGGCACAGCCAGCCTGAGGGCACCAGCACGGCCCTTGGAAGGCAAGGCCAGGGCTCAGAGCATCCCCGTGCAGACACAGCAGTGCTGACAGTGCTGGGCCCCTCGGAGGTGGGGAGGAGGTGGTGGGAGAGCTGGGGGAGGGCTGGAGTGGCCAGGCTGAAGCAGGCCAAGCTGTGCCAGGGCAGGGGGAGCTCTGGAGTGGCCAGGCTGAAGCAGGCCAAGCTGTGCCAGGGCAGGGGAAGGTCTGGAGTGGCTAGGCTGAAGCAGGCTAAGCTGTGCCAGGGCAAGGGAAGGGCTGGAGTGACCAGGCTGGAAGCAGGTCAAGCTGTGCCAGGGCAGGGGAGGAAGAGCCGGGTCCTGGTCCCAATGCCAGGCAGCATGAGGGTGCAGTGTGCCATGGGGCACTCACTCTGCTGGTCCCTGTGCTGAAGGAGGCCATGCCAGGGGGGAGCACAGGAGGCAGCAGACCCCAGGCAGTCGCTCCTGGGGACACCAGGGACCAGGCTCTGCCCCTCAGCTCACAGTCTGTTCCTGCTCGTGCCCCCAGCTGTCCCCAGTCCCTTCAGGCAGGCCTGGCCAAAGGAGAGACGGAACAACGTGCCCATGAGAACATCAGCCTTTTATTTCCTCCCCACCACGTTCTCATGGCAGACAAGACACAGTCATGACAGAGGGCTGGGCAGCAAACCCCGAGCACAACACGACCGACGGACACCAGAGGAACACAGCTCAACACAAGCACAGCTTCAGGCACACAGGGAGGCACCTGCCCCAGCTCACAGCCCCAGCCCTGGGCACTGGGAGGCTTTGGAGCACAGTGCCCCAGGGCTGGGCCCCACAGTGGATGGGAGCACAGGGCTGCAGGGCTCCCCCTGCCTGCCCCCCACGGCCCTGAGCCCCTGCCCCACGGTGGCAATGCTAGCACAGGGGGCATAGCCAGTGTCCTGCCTGACTGGCACCCCACTGCAGCACATCAGCCCCCACCAGAGGGGACTCTGCATGTTGGAAACCCCCTGGTGCCCCCTGCCAGCTCACAGCTCACAACCTACTGTTGCCCAGCCAGTGCCTAAAGAGGAGAAAGGCACTTTGGTGTGTCTTTGCTGGCCTCAGGAATGCTTGGGAGCAGTGGGAAGCTGAGCAAAGGTTTTCTGTGCTGGCTTCTCCAGCAGCCCTTTGGTCCCTGCACGGGAGGGGGGCATCTCCCCGCAGCCCCAGTGCCCAGGGATTCCCACATGGCAGTGGAGCAGGAGCTCAGCTGGGCGGTGCAGCGCCAGCCCTGAGCCCTGCTGTGGGCCAGGCCCCTCACGCTCACAGCTGCACACAAAGCCACCGTCACCGTGTCTGCTGCTGCTCCCTCAGGGCCGTGCTCCCGCCCAGCAGCTGGCCAGGCGCCGCAGCAGGCGCGCGAGGGCTCCCCAGCCTGGCTTACCTCTGCCCAGGGCCGGGCTGCTGCCGCCACCCCCGGGGCTCTGCGAGGCCACGGGCGCGGCCGGGGGCCCGGGGCTGCCCAGGGTGAAGCTGGGGGAGGCTCGGATCCGGGGGGAGTCCTGCTGGCCGCCCCCGCTCCCGGCGGTGCCGTTGCTGAAGCTCCTGGCACGGGGCAGCGCGTTGTCAGAGGCCGAGGTGGGCAGCCCCCTGCAGGGGTGAGAGATGGGGTCAGCCCAGCACGGTGAGGGGGCTCCCCTCTGCACCCTCCACCCACCAGCACAGCCCAGCACCGAGGGCAGAGCCCTGCACTCCTCCTCAGGAGCTGGTGCACAGCTGGGGACAAGGATGGCACCAGGACTGTCCCTGAGAGCCCCAGTGCTGGGGCTGTACATCGCTGTCCCAGCAGCGTTGTCTCAGGGCTCCCACTTCCTCACCCCCAGTCCCAAACCAAGGAATTGCTGAGTTTGGAAAAGGCCTTGGGCACCATGGTCTCCAACCCCTCCCCAGCACTGCCCACTGACCCACAGTCCCAAGTGCCACGGCCACGGGGCTTTAAATCCCTCTGGAAATGTTGACTCCACCCCTGCCCTGGGCAGCCTGTGCTGGACAGCCCTTTCCAGGTGGGAATTGTTCCCAATACCCAGCCTGAACTTCCCCTGGCACAACTCAAGGCCATTTCCCCTTGTCCTGTCCCTGTTCCCTGGGAGCAGAGCCCGACCCCCACCTGGCTCCACCCTGCTGTCAGGGAGCTGTTGGGAGGAAGAAGATCCCCCTGAGCTTCCTCTTCTTCAGGCTGAGCCCCTTTCCAGCTCCCTCAGCCTGTCCCCTCCCAGCCCAGTGCTGGACGTGATGCAGGAGAGACCTCCCAGATTCCTGGGGCAGGCAAATCCCAACCAGTTCACTCGGTGCCCATCTCTGCTGCCAGCTTGGAGCAGAGGGACTGACAACCGCCCTTCCCAGGGCTGGGAGGAGCTAGGGCCAGGGCAGGTGACCCTGGCAGGTGACTCACTTGGGGACACTTATCATCTCTAAGTGCCGTTATCCTGCAGCTCCCACGCTCGCCCCAGCCAGCCCTTACGTGGAGCTCCTGGGGGGGGTCCTGGCACCTCCTCTCCTCCGCGGGCCCCCGGCGCTGCCGCGCAGCCCCCGCACGTGCTTCAGCATCCAGGCACGCAGGTTGCCCAGGCAGGTGTGCTCCGAGAGCACGATCCGCGGCCAGGGGTTGCACTCGGCCATGTCCAGGGCGGCCACCGCCACCGCCCGGCCCACCTGCCGGGACACGGCACACGTCAGGGGACAGGGGCAACAGCACAGGGTGGGCACAGCCAGAGGGCACACGTGAGGGGACAGGGGCAACAGCACAGGGTGGGGCACAGCCAGAGGGCACAGGTGAGGGGGCACAAGGAGAGGAGGAACAGCAGAGTGTGTGGCACAACCAGAGGGCACAGGTGAGGGGGCACAAGGAGAGGAGGAACAGGACAGTGTGGGGCACAACCAGGGGGCACAGTGAGAAGAGGAGCACAGGAAGAGGGGAAGCATGGGGGAAGAGAGTGGGACATAGGGAAGGAAGGATACAGTGGGGGCCACTGGGGAGAGGAGCAGTAGTGAGGGGCTCACAGGGACAGGAAGCCACCAGGAGAAGGGGGGCACGAGGGGAGATGAGGGCACCAGGAAGGGGGGATGCCAGGGAGGGAGAATGCCAGGGAGCGGGGGCACTGCGGAGAGGGGCAGCTCCCTAGAGCTTGGGACAGCAAAGCAAGGGGAGGGAAGAAGCTCCAGCCCCAAACGCAGCCCACCCTCGGGACGTCACTCCCCCTGCAGGCCGGCCTGGCCCCGTACCTGCTCGAAGAGCTCCACGGTGTAGCGGGAGGGGAAGGCGGGCGGCGGCGGGGGGCTGGCACGGCCGTTGTCATGGCACGCCCCCGGGATGCTGTTCACCGAGCGCCCCGTGTTGTAGTTGCACTCCAGGGTGTAGCTGTGGGGCACGAGGGAGCCCCTGTTACCCCACAAACCCGCAGCAGGGCTGGGGTTATCCCGCATTATTCCCCTGGCAGAGCCACTTCAGCAGATTCAGGGCACTGGAAAGGGGGTCCCACTGCACCAGGATGGGGGTCCTGCTCCAAAGGACACAGAAGTGCAGGGAAAGGGGCAGGGTTTTAAGGAGAGCCTCCTCAGCGGCAGGAACAGCCCACACCCTGTGTGGAGATGCACAGCTGTACCAGAGATCACAGGATGGGAATTTGAGATGGATGTCTGAGGGTGGCACCCAAAGTGCCAAGTCCCTGTGAGGAAACCTCTTGGTCACCTCTGGAAGGTGATGGGGAATGGGTAGAGAAAGGGAATTATCTACTGTCACCACCAACAATCCAGGAAGTGGGCAGCTACAGCCTTCCCCTGACCCTCAAGGTGCCTTGGAGCACTTCCTCCTGGAGCAGGAGGGATGGAGAAGTGTGGGCTAGGAGCTGCCAGCTGGGATGGCTCCCATCTGTCCCACTGCAGGGCCAGCAGAGCAGAAAACCTGAGCAGCTCTGTCCCAGTCTGCCTGGGGCCCACACGTGCACTGTGAGCACTCCCAGCACTTTTTGGGATGTTGCTGTTGGATCAACAACGTGGGCTGCTCCAGGTCAGTCTCAGAGCAAAGCTCCCCAGTGAGCCAAGCCCAAAGCCCACGTGTGTGTGTGTGTGTGTGTTCCTATGGGGCTGGACTGGGCACAAAGCAGCAGCTGAGTACACAGCAAGCGCTGAGGAAACTGAGAGAACCTCCAGTCTGTGGGTCTGGCTGCCTCATCCTGTGGGATGTTCCCAGGAACATCCCATCCCACGTGGGAGAAGGATGGATCACAGGCATCCCCAACCCACTGATGGGCTGAGGCTGGAATCTCCCACACAGCCACGGGGATGCTGTGCCCACCACAACTCTACTTAATTACAGCTCAGTATAGCCAGGAACTGTTGGAATTCAGGACAGCCAGAGGGATGTCCTGAATTCTGACAAGGAACACCCAGGAAAGAGGAGAATTCTCCTCAGAAAGCTATGCAAGAGCAGGGAGAAGCCGCCAGAGCAGCTGCAGAGGGGTGGGGAGGAACAGGAAGGAAAGGAGCCTGGCTGAGCCCACATCTCAGGAACACGGCAGCACCCGGCACAACCAGGCCCTGCCTCTGCTGACCCGCCCTGGCACCATGCAGGTGTCTGTCCCACAGAACTGGCTCCCCTTTGCCCACACCCCTCCCAGCAGAGGCTCTCTGTGCCCCCAGGGGGCCCCGAGTTGCCCTACCTGTGGATGATGCCCAGGGCCTTGTAGACGGCCACGCGGCCGCTGCCCTCCTTGGACTGCCCGTCGCGCTTGTCCCGCGCGTACATGTTCTTCTCCGAGAAGTTGCAGCCCGTGAAGTCAAAGTGAGGGGAGTTCAGGGAGATGAGCTTGGGGAACAGCATGTTCTCCACCTGCAGGGGGCAGGGAGCAGCAGGGCTGAGCGGGGGCCCTTGGCTGCTCATCCTGATCCAGAGGGAGCAGTGCCGAGCGCAGGGTGGCACCAGGGCCCGCTCTGCCCAGTGCCAGGGTCTCACAAGCTCCAGCTGTGCCCAGGGTATAAAGGAATGTGCCCCCTCTTGACAGAGTGACAAAACTGTCCTTTGTCCCCTTAAAAAAGAAAGAAGCCCACAAGTTTCTCTCCTCAATTAGGTGAAAAAGCATCCCATAGAACCTGAGGAACTTCACCTCGAACTTAAGGAAAGCCAATTGGACAGAAGCCAAAAAGTCGCACCTGAGCAATTTACTAGAAAAAGAAGAGAACAAAAAAACGAATGGCTTTTGTGAGGTGTTTTACCAAGAGCAAAAACCTCTTGCACCTGGCTTAGTTTTTCTCTGTAAAGAGTTTTGCTATTTTGCCTTTTATTAAAACCTTTTTGTTTCCACCACTACCACAGAAGCCATCCTGCTGATTTTGTGCTCTCTAAGGTAGCTGAGCTATCTTGGGTGTGAATAGGTTTCCAAGAGCTTATGAGACCTGGCTGGAGGAGACCCACATATTTCAAGGGTATGCTGCCCACCCCCCATGGGCTCTCCTGACAGTCAGATGGGATCACACCCTGCTGACCCTCACCAGCTCCCAGGGGGAATCTGAGACCTCCTGCTGCCCTGGTCACCACACCGGGGGAGGAGAGAGAGGAGGAGGAAAAAGAAAGGAGGAGGAAGGAAGGAAAGGAGGAGGAAAAGGAAGGAACTGTGGAGGGATTCCACGCCCCTCTCTCCGCAGCAGGAGGGTCCAGCAGCCGCAGCAGCCCCGGGTTTGGGCGGTGCCCTCACCTGGTCGTTCTCGTCGCTGAAGCTGTTGCCGTACATGAAGCAGCCGCGCTTGGAGGCGTGGCCGTGCAGGTCCACGTAGTAGGCGAGGCCACTGTCCCGGGGCGCGATGGGCTCTGCGGGCTCTGCGGGCTCAGCTTCGGGCACCGCGGCTGGGGCGGGCGCCCAGGGCCCCTCCTCGCAGTGCTCGCTGCCGTGGCTCGACGGCAGGATCCAGGCGGCTCGCTCTGAGCTGTCTGACAGCTGGGCATCCTGGGCCAGCGTCCTGGGGCTGCTGTCAGCCGGGCAGGAGCGGGTGTCGGCACGCCAGGAGCCGGGGGAGTTGCGGAGGTTGTTGGTTTTGTCCAGCTCTGATAACGCGGCCTCCACGGCTGGCACGGGACAGTTGGGAGACTTTAGGCTCAGCGAGCTGGTGCTGAGAGGGGAGACAAACGTCCTCCAGTCCGGAGAGCCGGGCAGGACGCGGCTGTGCACGTGGTGGTAGAGCAGGACGGCCTTGGCCCCGTACACGGCGGGGTGCAGCTCGGCGTCGGGGTGCAGGTACTGCCGGTTCAGGTTCACCCCGCGCGAGTCGGTCCTGCAGGGAGAGCCAGACACACCTGAGCACTGCCAGGGCACCCTGGGGTAGCAGGCTGAACTGCTGCTACTATAGTACAGGGTAAGGAAGCAAAATGGACCTTTGCATAACGTCCACAGATGTTTAATTCAGCCACGCTGTGAGATGATCAGGTCCCAGACACACACACATTCAGGGTCCAGCTTTCCCTCCCCAGGGGCCCGGGGGCTGACCCTGGTCTTGGGGCAGTATAAAGATAAGGGCTAATAGGGGAATTGGGAAGGTGTGTCTCAGGGACATAGGAACAGACACAGGAACAGGGGAAGGAGCCAATGGGGGCTAACAGCTTTTTGAG
>JAWWEY010000015.1:6047-17250 GCA_035582745.1 Loriotus luctuosus | reverse complement strand
CCCCGCTGCCCACTCCACCCTCATCCTGATCTCCATTCCCAGCCCCGTTCCCATCCCAGTCCTGATCCTCCCATCCATCCCTGTCCTGATCCCACCCTGTTCCCACCCGATCCCAGTCCCATCTCAATCCCTCCCCATTCCCACTCCAACCTTTTTTCCGTCCTGATCCTGATCCCTTCCCATCCATGTTCCTGTCCCTATTCCTGCCCCAATCCCAACCCATCCCATCCCATCCCATCAATTCCATCCCATCCCATCCTGTCCCTGGTCCCAGTCCCAATCCCATCCCATCCCATCCCATTGATCCCATTCCAACCCATCCCATCCTATCCCAATCCCATCCTGATCCCATCCCATCCCATCCTATCCCAATCCCATCCCATCCCATCCCAATCCCATCCCCATCCCAATCCCATCTCCAATCCCATCCCCAATCCTGCCCCCGTGCCCTGTCGCGCTGACCGCAGCCGCTGGGTGTTGGAGGACACCCCGGACAGGCGGTAGATGCCATCGACCACCCCGTGCTGCTCCACGAACTCCGTGCAGCTCCGGAGCACCTGCGGCACTGCGGGGCACGGCCCGGCCCCGCGGGGTCCCGGTGAGCCCGGATCCCATGGGATCCCAGTGATCCTGATCCCAAAGGATCCCACTGATCCCAGCCCCACGGGGTCCTGGTGAGCCCAGATCCCATGGGATCCCACTGATCCTGATCCCCTGGGATCCTACTGAGCCGGCCCTGTGGGGTCCCGGTGAGCCCCATCCCACAGGATCCCAGTGATCCCAGATCCCGTGGGATCCTACTGAGCCAGCCCCATGGGGTCCCACTGAGCCCCATCCCACGGGATCCCAGTGATCCCAGATCCCATGGGATCTCACTGATCCCAGCCCCGCAGGGTCCTGGTGAGCCCCATCCCATGGGATCCCACTGAGCCGCATCCCATGGGATCCCAGTGATCTCAGATCCCACAGGGTCCCAGTGATCCCTGATCCCACACAGCCACTGGTTCCCGAGGGATGGGGCCACCAAATCCCAAAGGATGGAACCACTAACCCCACAGGGATGAGAACACGAAATCCCAAGAAATGAGGACACCAACTCCACCGGGATGAGGCCACCACATTCCAAAGGATGGAGCCACCAACCCCACTGGGATGGAGCCACCAAATCCCAAGGAACAAGGCCACCAAATCCACAGGGATAAGGCCACCAAATCTCAAAGGATGGAGCCACCAAATCCACGGGAATGAGGCCACCAAATCCTGAGGAACAGGGCCACCAAATCCAAAAGGATGGAGCCACCAAACCCACAGAGATGAGGCCACCAAATCCCGAGGAACAGGGCCATCAAATCCAAAATGATGGAGCCACCAAATCCCAAAGGATAGAGCCACCAAATCCATGGGGATGAGGTCACCAAATCCAAAAGGATGGAGCCACCAACTCCGCAGGATTAGGCCACCAAATCCTGAGGAACAGGGTCACCAAATCCATGGGGATGAGGCCACCAAATCCCAAAGGATGGAGCCACCAACCCCAAGGCACAGACCCCCCCACCCCTCAGGGCCAACCCCCCTGAGATTGGAGCCCCAGCGAGCTCCAACCCCCCCAAATCCCAGCCGAGCCTCGGTGGCCGCGACGCTTCCTGGAGCCCCGGTGACGCAACGGGTGGCGCAAGTCCCCTCCGAGTCCCCTCCGGGGCCCCTTCCCCGCTTCCCTCGGTGGCCCCGGTGGCCCTGGTGCCCCCCGGGGGGCTCGGGAGGGTGGCAGGGTGGTGGCACTCACCGTCCTGCCCCGAGCGCTGGAGATGCTCCTGGAGGTCGCAGCCGAAGAGCCGCTCCCGGGATCCGCCCTTGCGCCTCGCCCGCTGCCGGGCTTTGAGCGCCAGGGACATGGGGACACGGGGACACGGCCGGGGGCAGCGCGGGGGACACGGCCGGGGGCGCGGGGGCCACGCCAGGGGGGTCCCGGGGGTGGCAGGAAGGCGGAGGCCGCGCTCGAGGCGCTTCCTGCTCCCCGCGGCCACAGCGAAACCACAGCGAGGGCGGGGACGCCTGCGCACACGCGTGTGCAAGGGGCACGCCCTGGGGACAGGGGACACGGGAGTGGGGACAGGGGACACCTGAGTGTGCGAGGGACACGGCCTGGGGACACCTGAGTGTGCGAGGGACACACCTTTGGGACACCTGAGTGTGCAAGGGGCATGCCCTGGAGACAGGGGACACGGGAGTGGGGACAGGGGACACCTGAGTGTGCGAGGGACACAGCCTGGGGACACCTGAGTGTGCGAGGGACACGGCCTGGGGAAACCTGAGTGTGTGAGGGACACACCTTTGGGACACCTGAGTGTGTGAGGGACACAACCTGGGGACACCTGAGTGTGAGAGGGACACAGCCTGGGCACACCTGAGTGTGCAAGGGACAGGCCTGGGGACATGGGACATGGGAGTGGGGACAGGGGACACCTGAGTGTGCAAGGGACACGACCTGGGGACACCTGAGTGTGAGAGGGACACACCTTTGGGACACCTGAGTGTGCAAGGGACACGGCCTGGGGACACCTGAGTGTGAGAGGGACACACCTTTGGGACACCTGAGTGTGCAAGGGACACGGCCTGGGGACAGGGACAGGCCAATGTGCGTGACACGCCTGGAATCACTCGGGCACATCTGGGGGCATTTGACCACACCTGGGGACACACCTGGGGACACTTGGGGACATCTGGGCACACCTGGGGACATCCTTGCATGCCCCCTCACACACTCCCCTGCCCCCCCACCAGCTCACCTGCACCCCCAGCCCACAGTGCCACCCCTGTGCCACCCCGTGTCACGCCTGTGTCACCTGTGTGCTCCTGTGTCACCCGCGTGTCTCAGTGTCACCCATGTCACCTGTGTGTTACCGTGTCACCCCCATGTCTCAGTGTCACCCCTCATGTCACCGTGTCCCCCATGCCACCCCCCATGTCACCTGTGTGTTACCGTGTCACCCGCGTGTCTCAGTGTCACCCCCATGTCACCATGTCACCCACATTACCCGTGTCACCCGCGTGTCTCGGTGTCCCCCCCGTGTCCCCCCAGTGTCCCCATTGTCCCCAAGGTGTCACACAGGTCCCAGTCCCGCGGGTCCTTTATTTACAGGGTCTATACACGGCTGTACAGCCCCTCCCCCGCCCGGGGGAGGGGACACGGCTGTCCCCAGTGCCAGCAGCCCAGAGGGGACACGGCTGTCCCCAGTGCCATCCAGCCCGGGGGGGTTTGGGGAGACACGGGGGCTCCTGCCCCACTCGGTCCTGGGGAGTCTTGGCGGTCCCTGGTGTCACCACGAGTGTCCCCATGGCTGGGTGGCACCTGGGGACAGGACCTTGTCCTGGGCTTGGTGGTGTCCCCAAGGCTGTGACAGCAGGGAGGTGGCACTTGGGGACCAGAGTCCATCCTTGACCCCACACCAGCAGGGAGGGGACACTTGGGGACAGGAGCTTGTCCTGGGACTTGTCCCCAAGCCTGTGATGGCAGGGAGGTGGCACTTGGGGACCAGAGTCCATCTCTGAAGCAGGGAGGTGGCACTTGGGGACCGGAGAATGTCCTTGAGCTCGCTGGTGTCCCCAAGCCTGTGCCAGCAGCAAGGTGACACTTGGGGACCGAAGAATGTCCTGGGGCTCGGTGGTGTCCCCAGCTCCATGTGCCAGCAGGGAGGTGACACTTGGGGACCAGAGTCTTTGCTTGACCCCACACCAGCAGGGAGGTGACACCTGGGGACCGCAGCCAGTCCTGGGGCACTGTCCTTGTCCCCAACCCCACACCAGCAGGGAGGTGACACTTGGGGACCAGAGTCCATCTTGACCCCACACCAGCAGGGAGGTGACACAGTCCTGGGGCACTGTCCTTGTCCCCAACCCCACACCAGCAGGGAGGTGACAGTTCTGGGGCACTGTCCTTGTCCCCAACCCCACACCAGCAGGGAGGTGACACCCGGGGACCGGAGCAGTGGGGACAGAGCCGGGCGGGTGCGGGGGGGCTGGCAGTGCCCTGGCTGTCCCCAGGTGTCCCCAGGTGTCCCCCCGGGCCCGGCTCACACCAGGTGGCCGCGGCCATTGATGTAGATGCCGTTGGAGCTGGGCTTGGCCTGCAGCATGCCGTTCTCCTGCACAAAGTGCGTCATGGCCGCCTTGATGGGGTCCCCCCCGCCGCCCCCACCCTCCTCCTCCTCCTCCTTGGGCTCCTTCCCGACGGGTGCTGGTGGCAGCGCGGGGACAGCGGGGACGACGACGGGGACGTCGGTCTGCGTCTCGATCTCCCGCACCGTGGAGAGCGTGGAGTAACTGCGGCCCTCGGGCTCCTCGCTCTGGGGACAGGGGACAAGGGACACGTCAGGGGTGCCACCGGGTGTGGGGCGGGGATTGGTGGGGACGTGGGCACTGTGGGGACATGGGGTCCATGGGGACGTGGGGACAAATGGGGACACAGGGACCAGTGGGGACATGGGGACCGTGGGGACCAATGGGGACATGGGCACCATGCAGACATGGGGACATGGGGACCAATGGGATCATGGGCACAGTGCAGACATGGGGACATGGGGACCAATGGGATCATGGGCACAGTGCAGACATGGGGACATGGGGACCAATGGGGATATGAGGATCATGGCAACCATGGGGACATGGGGACATAGGGACCAATGGGGACATGGGCACCGTGGGGACATTGGAACCATGGGGACCAAGAGGGACATGGCCACGGTGGGGACCAATGGGGACATGGGGATCATGGGGACTGTGGGGACATGGGGACCATGGGGACATTGGAACTATGAGGACCAGTGGGGACATCGACACAGTGGGGACATGAGGACCATGGGGACATGGCATTAATGGAGACACAGGGACCAATGGGGACATGGGCCCTGTGGGGACCTGGGCACTGTGGGGACATGGGGACCAATGGGGACACAGGGACCAATGGGGACCATGGTGACCAATGGGGACATGGGCACCATGGGGACACGGGGACCACGGTGACGTGGCATTGATGGGGACACAGACATTGCTGGGAACATGGGTGCCACCAGGAACACGGCCACCATGGGGACATGGACATCACTTGGGACATGGACACTGATCAGAACAATGACATGGACAGGAACACCAATGGGGACATGGGGACCACGGGGACATGGACATCACTGTGGGGGACATGGGTTCCACTGGTGACGAGAGTGTCACTGGGGACACCCCAGGAACACGGTGACCCCGTGTCCTTGGTGTCCCCCGTGTCTCACCATGGCGGAGCAGATGCTGGTGCCACGCAGGCTGTCCCCCCTCAGGCTGTCCCCCCTCAGGCTGTCCCCTCGCAGGCTGTCCCCCCTCAGGCTGCCCTGGCGACTCTCTGTCCGCAGCTGCAGCGTCTCCTCCAGCTGGGACAGGCTGGTCAGCGCCCAGGACACCCTGGACACACCATGGACACCCCCGGACACCCCACGGACACCCCATGGACACCCCACAGTCCAGCCCCATGGACTGACCCCATGGACATCCCACGGACACTGCATGGACACGTCTGGAGACCCCATGGACATTCCATGGACACCCCATGGACATTCCCCAGTCTGACCCCATGGACATTCCATGGACATCCTAAAGCCTGACCCCGTGGACACCCCAAAGTTTGACCCCGTGGACACCCCATGGACATCCCCCAGTTTCATTCCATGGACACCCCATGGATATCCCAAAGTCAGACCCTATGGAGACCCCATGGACATCCCACAGCCCAACCCAAGCCCCCCTTCCTTGGGCACCCCGAGCCCCCCAGACCTCCCACCCCAGGCCCCCCAAGCCCCCCCGGTGCCCCCCGTTTCCATGTCCCCACCTGTGCCCGGGGGTCGCTGCTGTGGCTGGAGTGGAGCCTCCGGATGGAATTTTCCCGGGTCAGCGTCAGCTCCTCCTCGCTGGGGACACGGGGGACACTCAGCACCCCTGTGTCCCCCCTCCGTGTCCCCACACATCCTGCTGTGTCCTTTTGTGTCCCCCCATGGTCCATCTCCCACGTCCTGTGTCGCCCCTGTCCCCTGTGTCCCCTCTTGTCCCGCTCTGTCCCCCATGTCCCTCATGTCCTGCCATGTCCTCTGTGTCTATCCCATGTCCTCTATGTCCCCATGTGTCCCCCTGCATCTTCCATGTCCTTGTGTCCGTCCTGTCTCCCACTGACCCCTGTCCCCCACATCCCCCATGTCCCTCATGTCCCCAAGTCCCTCCACGTACCTGTGTCCCCCAGTGTCTCCCCGGGTCCCCCAATGTCCCCCCAGGTCCCCTGTGTGTCATGTCCCTCCATGTCCCCCAATGTGCCCCATGTCCTTCATGTCCCTCGTGTCTCTTGTGTCCCCTGTGTCCCCATGTCCCTGCATGTACCCGTGTCCCCCTGTGTCCCCTCATGTCCCCATGTTCCTCCGTGGTTCAATGTCCCTCACGTCC
Organism: Loriotus luctuosus; assembly: GCA_035582745.1. Classification (NCBI taxonomy): domain Eukaryota; kingdom Metazoa; phylum Chordata; class Aves; order Passeriformes; family Thraupidae; genus Loriotus; species Loriotus luctuosus. The sequence continues at coordinate 10,779 of JAWWEY010000015.1, read as the reverse complement.
CCCTGTCCCCATACACTCCCATACCTACCATGTCCATCCATGTCCCCTGTGTCCCCATGTCCCTCCATGTCCCCATGTCCCCCAGCGTCCCCATGCCCGCCCATGTCCCCATGCCCCCCGTGTCCCCTGTCCCCTCCCTTACTACTTCTCGGAGATGCGCTGTGTCTTGCGTTTGTGGTACAGGGTCATGACCACCACGACGATGACGAGGACGCAGAGCAGGACGGCGGCGATGACCCCGACCACCACCACCGAGGCCGACACCAGGTCCACGCGGCGCACCGTGTCCTCTGCGGGCACCCACGGGGGTCAGGGGGCACCCCGAAATGGGGGGACACCCCACAGGGGACAGCCCAAACCAGGAGGACACCCCACGGGGGTCAGGGGACACCCCAAACTGGAGGACACCCCAAAGGGTGGCGTGGGACGGTGAGGGTGGGTGACCATCGGGTTGGGATGGACAGCAGGAGGTGTCAGAGGGACGGACAGAAGGATGGATGGACAGATGGATGGATAAGCAGGAATCTGGAAGCACGACCAGGTGGGTGAGTGGATGGAAGGGCAGGTGAGTGGACAGAAGGACGGAGGAGTGGATGGAAGGGTGGAGGAGTGGACAGAAGAACAGATGAGTGGACAGAAGGACCGAGGAGTGGACAGAAGGGCGGGTGAGTGAACAAAAGGGTGGATGAAGGGATGGAAGGACAGATGAGTGGATGGAAGGGCGGGTGAGGGAACGGCAGGGCAGGTGAATGGACAGAAGGATGAAGGAGTGGATGGAAGGACAGATGAGTGGACAGAAGAATGGATGAGTGGATGGAAGGGTGGGTGAGTGGATGGAAGTGTGGATGAGGGGATGGAAGGACAGATGAATGGACGGAAGGGCAGGTGGGTGGACAGAAGGACGGAGGAGTGGACAGAAGGATGGATGAGTGGATGGAAGGACAGATGAGTGGACGGAAGGGCGGGTGAGGGAATGGCAGGGCGGGTGTGAGCAAGCAGTGAGTAAAGCTGGGTTGGATGAGCACACGATGAGTGGACGGGCATGGAAGAGGGATGGACCTCGGTGGGATGGGCACAGGATGGGAGGAGCAGAGGAGGGAGGGACAGACGGATGGATGAGTGAATGAATGGGTGTGTGGACGGGCAGATGGACAGATGGGTGGGTGGATGAGTGAATGAATGGATGGACAGAAGATTGGACAGAGGGATGGGTCGATGAATGGGTGAATGAATGAATGGATGGATGAATGATGGATGGATGATGGATGGATGGATGGATGGATGGATGGATGGATGGAAAAGTGGATGGTCAGATAAACAGACAGACAGATGGACATACAGACAGAAGCAACCAGGTCCAGGACTCCCCTCACCGCATTCTCTCCCCTCTGCCACCCCCACCCTCGGAGGTGTCCCCTTGTCCCTGTCCCCACCTGTGGCGCGTCCCCGGATGCTGACATTGGCCCGGGCCTCCTTGGCAGCCACCCGGTTGGACACTCGGCACACGTAGTCACCGGCATCAGCCACGGCCAGCGGCCGCTGGAACAGCAGCGTGTCCCCCTTGACCCTGACACCCGCGGGCAGCGGCGCGTCCACCCTGCGGGGACAGTCTGGTGTCAGACCCAGGGACAGCCCTGGTGTCAGCCCTGGTGACATCTCCTGGTGACAACCCTGGCGTCAGCCCTGGTGACAGCCCCTGGTGTCAGCTCCGGTGACAACACCGGTAACAGCCCCTGGTGACATCTCCCAGTGACATCTCCCAGCGACAGCCCCGGTGACAGCCCCTGGTGACACCCCCGGTGACAGCCCCGGTGACAGCCCCGGTCTGCCCGGGCGGTGCCATCGGTGCCATCAAAGCCGCCGTGCCGGTTCCCACGGGCGCCGCCCAGCCGGGGCCTGCCCGGGCACGCGGCACTGCTGGGCACAGCCACGGCGGCACCGGGCACGGCGTGGGCAGGGCCGGGGGTGGGGAGCTGGGGCAGGGACAGGGATGGGACAGGGACAGGGAGATGTGGCAGAGAGAGGGGGACGCGGCAGGACAAGGGTGACACAGCAGGGACATGGCAGGGACAGGGGGATGTGGAAGGGACAGGGGGGACACGGTAGGGACGAGGGGACACGGAAGAGACATGGCAGGGACATGGGCACGGGGACATGGCAGGGACAAGGGGACACAGAAGGGACAGGGGGATGTGGCAGGAGCAGGGGGATGTGGAAGGGACAAGAGTGACACAAACAGGGACATGGGAGGGACATGGGCACGGGGACATGGGAGGGACAGGGGGACATGGCAGGGACAGGGGGATGTGGCAGGGACAGGAGGATGTGGCAGAGAGAGGGGGGACATGGCAAGGATAAGAGGACGTGGCAGGGACAAGGGTGATACAACAGGGACATGGGCACGGGGACATGGCACAGGAGCAGGGGGATGTGGCAGGGACAAGGGTGACACAGCAGGGACATGGGGGGACACCAGCACAGGCAGCGGGGACACAGCAGGGCCATGGGACACAGACATGGCAGGGACACTGACACGGTCAGGGGGACACAGTGGGGACACAGCTGGGGCAGGGGACACCACAGGGACACCACAGGGACACCAACTTGCTCCAGACCCTGCTGGGGACACAGGGAAGGGGGCCGTGGGGAGGTGACAGGGGGTGACAGGGGGTGACAGTGGCCTCACCGTGTCCAGTTGTAGGTCGGGGGGGGGTTGCCGTCCCCCAGGCAGGTCAGCGCCGCCCCCTCCATCCCCTCCTGCCACTCGGCCGTGTGGCCCAGCACCGACGCGTCTGACAGGTCTGGGGACACCGAGGGGACAGTCAGGGGACAAGGTCCCACGGCCCCGCTGTGCCCCACATGGCCACAGTGTCCCTCTGTGTCCTTCATCCTCCCCATGCCCAATGTCCCACCCTCCGTGTCCCCACGGTCCTCCATGCCAGCATCCCCCAGTGTCACCTGTGTCCCCCATGTCCCCAACACCCTCCACCTGCCCAGTGTCCCCAATGTCCCCAATGTCCCCAATGCCCCCAGTGCTCCCCATGATTTCCATGTCCCCAATGTCCCCCATGTCCCCAGTACCTCCCTCACCCTTCACGTCCCCTGTGCCCGGGACGTCCCCAACACCCTCCGTGTCCCCAGTGTCCCCACACATCTCAATATCCCCAATGCCCTCCGTGTCCCTCAAGGCTCTCCATGTCCCCCATGTCCCCCTGTCCCTCCATGTCCCCCATGCCCCCCATGGCCCCAGTGCCCTCCATGTCCCCAAGACCCCCCATGCCCCCCAGGTCCCCAGTGCTCCCCCTGTCCCCAATGCCCATCATGTCCCCAGTGCTCACCATGTCCCCAGTGCCCCCATTACCCTCCATGGCCCCCATGTCCCCAATGCGCCCCATGTCCCCAGAGCTCTCCACGTTCCCAACACCCTCCATGTCCCCTGTCAACCCCCATGTCCCCAATGTCCCCCAGGTACCCAATGTTCCCCATGTCCCCAACACCTCCCATGTCCCAAATACCTCCCACACTCCCCATCACCCCCAATGTCCCCAACACCCGCCATGTCCCCTGCCAAGCCCCATGTCCCCAGTGCCCTGCCATGTCCCCAGTGCCCCCACATCGCCAAAACCTCCCATGTCCCCAATGCCCTACAACATCCCCATGTCCCCCATGCCCCCCATGCCCCCCATGTCCCCCATGTCCCCAACACCCCCATGTCCCCAACACTCTCCACATCTCCAGTGCCCCCCACATCCCCAACACCTCTCATATCCCCAACACCCTCCATGTCTCCCATCACCCCCAACGTACCAAACACCCCCTCTGTCCCCCATGTCCCCCATCACCCCTAATGTCCCCAACACCCCCCACACCCCCCTGCCCCTATCACCGCCCGCTGGCTCACAGGCGACGCTGAGCGTGTGTGTGATCCTCTTCTCGTGGCGCAGGCCGGGGTGCGCCACCACGCAGGTGAGGCTCTTGCCGTTCATGCTGCGCCCGGGCACCAGGAAGAACTCGCTGGTGACGGAGGCGGAGCGCGCGTGGGCCGAGCGCCGCGTGGCATTGGTGCCGCGCACCTCGGTCTCCCAGCGCACCGAGGGCACCGGGCTGCCCTCGGCCGTGCACGAGGCCGCCAGCGTCCGGCCCTGGCCCTCCTCCAGCGGCGGGCCCGGGTTCAGGATGGGCAGCGGTGGCACTGATGGGGGGACAGGGTGGTTAGGGCACGGTGGGGATGGTGGTGGTGTGGGGGTTTATTGGGGGCTCAGGGTGTCGGCGGTGTGTGGGGTGTCCACGTGGCGCCGTTGTGTCCCCAGTGCCTTCTCTGTCCCCGAAGTCCCCAAATCACACATGCCCATGGTGCCTGCTCTGCCCTCCACGTGCCCCATGTCCCCTGTGTCCCACATCCCTGCCCCATGTCCCCCCGTGTCCCATACGTCCCATGTGCCCTACACGGCCCATGTCCCCCGTCCCCTACATGTCCCCATCCCACATGTCCCATGTGCCCCACATGCCCCATGTCCGCTGTCCCATGTGCCCCACGTCCCTGTCCCACGTCCCATGTGCCCCCCATACCCCCCATGTCCCCTGTGTCCCATGTACCCCGTGTCTCCTGTGCTCCCCATGTCCCCTGTCCCCCGTGTCCCCCATGCCCCACATCCCTGTCTCATGTCCCCTGTGCCCCCCATGTTCCCTATGTCCCCTGTACCCCACATCCCACGTGTCCTATGTTCCCTGT
>JAWWEY010000013.1:25146761-25187597 GCA_035582745.1 Loriotus luctuosus | reverse complement strand
CTTCTCTACCTCCATCTTCTGCTGTGATGTTGGCACTTTGGGATTGGTTTAGAGTAGAAGCTCACTGTCTAACACAGCTGATAGGTATTGGGAAGTTATTGTAAACATGTTATATGTAGTTTGTAGCATAAAAAGGCAACACCACCCCGGGGGCTGTCAGAGTGCCTCTGTCCTGCTGAGCAGACCTCGGCTGGGCAGGAGAAAAATTTTATAGATAAGATTTAATAAACAACTTTAAGAACGAAAACTGAAGAACTCCATCTCGTTCTTAGGACACGTGGGCCGAAACAGAGACTGTTCACGAGTCTCAGGGCTGCAATTAACAACAAAAACTCCTGAACCAAATATTTCAGAAACCCCAAAGATTATTCATCTTGTCAAATAACATTCCTACTGGTGTGGGTGGCAGGGAGCTGGCAGCAGGGCTGCCCTGAGCTGGACACAGACAGCTCCAGTCAGCTCTGCTGCAGCCCCACATTGCAGCAGAGCCAGGGCAACCCTGGAGAAGAGATTCCATGAGTCTGGGCCAGAGGGTGGCAGAAATGCAACTGAACTAATTTAAAATCTGTCTTTAAAACTGCATGAATCAATAAATCCCAGAGTTTTGACTCTGCCCTCCTCTCAGCAACTGAATCAAGGTGCAGTTTGCTGCTTCTGGAACAGAAAGTTACAGCTCAGCAATGGCACCTGATTACCTCCCTATGAACATTCAGCCTCAAGCTGTTAGAAAAAAGCTACATGACAAGAATTTAGAACTGCAGAAGTGTGGGGAAATTAAGGATAAACTAATACCCACTCTGCAGCTAAAGGGAGAGTAGATCATAAAAAGAAAATGGCTTTTTAACTCTACAGGACAACAGGAACTGGTCTCTTGCAGCTTGAGCATCCATTTAATGTGAGAAACAGAAGCCATAAATCAGGGAGGACATCTTTCCTCTCTTTTGGAGGGGATTGGGAATTCTAGTGACAATGACCAGTGAGCTCATATACCAACTAAATCCCTTGATAATTAACTGAATTGCTACACTTACTAAATCCACCCAGCCAACATATTTTTTTCCCAGCTACAGGTAATGTAAGGAGCAGCAGATCCCTCTCAGCAGCACATGGAACACAGAAAGAGGGACCATCTGGAAAATGAGAAATGGAAGTGACCTCTGTATGTCATTGTGTAAGGAAAACCAGCATTTTTAGGAAAAAGCAGAGTAATCTTGCCTGTCTCAGTCTTTTAGATCATTTTTATGACATTTTTCTTTCAGATTCTGCTTGTGCTTTTTACTAACTAGTGGTTTCTATGTTGTCTATACTGGACCATACTGTTTTTCATCTTACACATAATTTTTTTTTTATTTTCCAGAACAATCTTGCATTGCTCAGCTATAGAATCAGGGTAATTATCTTTGTGATTGGATTTTTTCTCTCTGTTCTTAACCAGTTTTACCTTTTCCTGTACCATGGTTACCACTTCCCTGAGCCAGTGCCACAGCCAGCCTGTGCTTCCTCTCTCCAGAGGAACAGAACCTCTTTTTTGCCATGTAATGGGGTCAATATCCTTTGAAATATGCTTGAATTCAGCCTTTTCTATGTGAAAAACGATAACCTTGGCAAGTATCACACAAGTGGAATTTGAGAAAAAGCTGTTTCTCAACAGACTTCTCATCTGCTGAAGTTTCAATGTGTGTGAAAGAGGATCTAACTGATGCCACCTTATGTCCAAGTAGGTGCACTATTTCCTCAATTTGTGATAGTGTGATGATTTTCACAGGCAAAAAGTTCCATATGTGGTTTCAATAAATTTGTCTGAATAATATTCACCAACTTTTAAAGTACAGAGCTGAGGAATTCTGCAAACATGAATATAAGACAGGAATACCAGGTTGGTGTAAATGTTGCATCTAGTGGCACTTGTTCTTTTATTATTTCTAGAGGCATGAGGATATTTGCAAATAATAAGACAATAAATGTTTTGTAAAACAAAATGTTGCTGAGAGTTCATAAATGCTGCATTTTGCAAGTTCTGCTACTACTACTTAAGGACCAATTTTCTAGCTGATACTTCTGCATTGCTGCTGACCATACTGGGAAGAAGCAATGCAGATTTCAGCAGCAATTATGTACTGGCTGGACAGTGCCCAGGCAGAAAAGGACCTGGGGATACTGGTTGACAACAGACTGGACATGAGCCAGCAGTGTGCCCTGGTGGCCAAGAAGGGAAAAATGCCACAAAAAAGAAAAACCCAGACCAATATTCATCAGCAGGGTCCTATATTCACATCTGCAAATAAATTACTGTTGTTGAAGTGTGGCAATTTGATTTTATCCCTTGCTTTAACCTTTACATTAGGAGATTACAAGGAAATGAGCTATATTTCTGCTGGTATAAATCCCAGAAGCCTTTACAAATTTCATAATGTGAGCTGAGAGGAATGTCTGAATTTGAAAGAGATCCCTCATGTAGGAGTGTGAATAAAAATCCAAAATGCATTCACACACACAAGTGACTAATCCCTTGAGTTCATTGCTCTTGCTCACACTCAGAGTAATTGAAAGAGAGCTTCAGATAAAAGGGAATTTGGAGGAGATGGAAGGGAATGATGTTTCCTGGTTGGTTTGGTTCAGCATAAGAAAACCTGAGCTCCTGGTTAGTGCTGTTTTTTATGGTAGTTATCAAAACTATTAATGCAGTCACCAACAACTTGACTGCAAAAGCTCTCAAGCTGACATGTAGAGACTTTACCTATTTTGGTGTCTTGAACACCAACCAGTGCTCTCCTTGAACAAGTGAGTTGGTTTGCAAAGGCTCAGTGAGATCTGAGACCACATCACCAAATTGTCAGATGGCCTGAGTAAGACAGAGCAAAGGCTTTTCCAAGGGGTCACTTTTGGAATAATTATTCTTGCTCCTCCTACCTCATCTGTAGAAGTTGTGGTAGATACCCAAGAAAACATTTTATCCAGAATTTCTTCTGTGCTTTTTACCATTTCAACAAATGAGAAACTTCTCCTAACAGCAGAAGCAATCAGTAGAAAAAATTCGCAATTAACCACCTACATCTCTTTTAGCAAGTTCCTCATAGTCCATTCTCTATTTGCTTGAAAGCTGGGGTGTTTATTTGCAATCCTGAACAGCTGACATTTCTTGCTTGCTAGAGTACTGATTCATGAAATTATGTAAAAAACCCAACTATACAATCACGAGCATTGAAATGCATCTTAGGAAATTCTTAGCTATCAACCCAGTGATTGCATTCCCCACAGTCATAAAATTACTTCTAAAAGGTGGTGTTTCCAATGGAACAACAAAAACCTATCAACTCTAGGTGGATCTCAATGTGTGAGCTGGAATGAACTAGATTCCAAACGAGCCTAAATAAATAATTTCTAGCTCTAATCTTTGCCCTTATTCCCCTGACTGGTTTCTTCCAGCATCAGGTGCAGTGGGTATGCCCTTTCCTTGTGCTAAGTGCCATCAGATCCACACAGAGCTGTGCTTCAGTGCTGCTCACTTAGCTCACAACCCAGCCAGCTGCTGCTCTTCTGCACAAACTGCGCTCTCACCTTGCTGAGAAAACTCTATTCTGTCTAATCTTGAAAAGAGACAGGGATAAACTTTGTTACCCAAGGGCTGACACTGGAGATCTGCTTCTACACAGAAACTGGGAGTACAACTGTCCCTGGTAGTTTTAAAGACAGCATTCAAATAATCTATTGGCTGTTTCTGTAATTCCCCCAATGAGAGAGTGTTTGTACAACCCTGGAATCTCACCTTAATAAAAAATTTTAAAGCTCAGCTTTTAATTGATGGAGTGCAATAGGAATGTAAATAAAAGCCCATGGCTGGAATAACAGCTCCACTGCTTGAACTACACTCTACATCCCAGGAACCTGCATTTTTGTTTGCCAATTTACCTGTCTCCCATTCAAAGTTTGCCAATTTACGCTTTTCACTCCAGGACTGGTTGGGGGATTTTTTGAATGACCAAGTACCAGAGATGTTGATGTATCCTCTACACACAAGGAACAGGTGCAAGACACAAGATTTGCCACAAGACCCTATGTCTGTACTGGAAATATACAATGCCAAAACAAATTAGCTGCAGAGACAATGAGATTTGCATCGCCATGGGTTACTATAACTGAAAATAAAATTCTGAGTGATAAAGCCACAGTAAGCTTACAAAGTGAACTAAATCTCATGATCCATAGAAAGGTTAAAAACCAAGAATCCTGTGATCTCTGACAAATGAGACACAGGCTAAAATCCTTTGCTTCCTCTTGATTATAACAATAAAGGAAATGCAAGTCATGTGAGTCTGCAGCTCATGCCTGTTGCCCAGTAGGACGCTGCAAGTTAAAAATCCCTGTCAGAGCAAAGCAGGCAGTGCATGCCCTGTGCTGTCACTCCTCAGGAGGAAGACGTGGGACTCGTGTTGCTGTGCCCGGTGAATACCCCAGGCTGAAATATCCACTCCATTCTCAATTTCCAAGAGATTGCAGCTCTGTTTTAATGGACAAAACACAAGTTTAGGAGGTATGGCTGATCCCAGATCATTCTCCTGTCCAAACCTCACTCCTGTGGCAGGCTGTTGGTTTGGTGCATGGACTGCTTCTCATGGATGCTCATCTCACCACAACAGGCCATCCACAAAGGACAGCAAGGTTTTGGTCACACACTGAGGTATTATGAAGCATCCACTGACTGCAGTGATAGGCAGATTTCACCTAAGTAAATTTCCTACAGTCTGGTCAGACACAGCTAATTTCACTTTCAAACAGCAAATCAGTACTTAAAAGAGCACAGAGTTTTAGTCTGTGTGATTATATAAGCTAATAGAATTTGCTCATTGCTGAGAAATGGGAAAGGAATTAATTTCTAACTAATTTCCCTTTACACAGCATATGTCACATTCATTGTTCACTGTCCAATTTAATAAATGCTTATCACTTTACAGGAATTTTGTATGATTGCAATTCTGAAAACATCTGCCTGAACTATGCCAATAAATCCCGTGGCATAGTTATCCTAACATAGTTATTTTATCCTAACACAGGTGTCTTAAAAGCCAGCTTCTCTTCCACCTATTCAGAGTTTTATTGACAATAAACTCTTACCCTGTTAAAGAGACAGGAAAAAAAGCACAGTTACGCAAAACTTTAAAAAATAAAAAAAGGTGCTTCTTCATTTCCAAAGGCTGTATGCATAAGAAAATCAGTTTAAAAAAACAACAAAACCAAACCAAACAAACCCCGTTCATCCACCCTTTGTATATTTCTCAAAATAAAAATATGGATCCAGACACTAAACCTAGGTATTTCAAGCAAAAAGTATAGTATAAAAACACAATAAAGATATTTCAGGAGTTTTTTACCTAATTGCTTGTTTTAATTGTCAGTTAAATACTTGTTTTAATTGTCAGTTACCAAGTGATAATTATTTTTCCAAAAACATTGACATGTTAACCATAGATACAAAGCAAACCTCTTCATGTATCTCATTAAAAAATTGAAAGAAGAAGAATAAGAAAAAGAAAAAAGAAAGAAGGAAGAAAGGACAAAAATAAAAAAGACTTTTGTAAACTGACAGATTCTTCCAGAACAAATAATGTAAAGAAGGATTTACAGAGGTCAATTTTAATGCATTTTATTTAGAGACAAGCATTAGAAAGTGTCAGCACTGAAGATATCATATATTTCACTTATCTATCACAGCCCAAAGCATGAGTCTTGAGGCATTTTGGAATTTTTTCAGAGCATGTTTTCACCAGAAATGACAGAAAAAAACAACAGCAACAACCAAAATAATTACTGCCTGGTGTATGTGTTCAAGATTTATTAGTTCATGTCTAAAATCCAGCCCCAAGATCCTGGCAGTGCAGTTTCAGAGCAAGGAGCCAGGTTCTCCTCATATGTTAATTCTGCACTGTCATTCCAGGAAAATAACACATTACTGTACAGCAGTTCTACTCACACACATATTTGTACTTACTACTCCAAAAGTTCATTTCAATTCCTACCAGTGACCTCCACTGGCCTTCATCAGGTTTTCCACTTGCTTTTCTAATGCAGAATGTGTGCTGTGATTGTGAACCTGCTCACACCAGTTTTGTTTCCAAAGCCAAGTTAGATTTCTAAGATCTGTCCCTCATGGCTTTTTTGTTCTGCCTCCATCAGCTTATCCATCAGTTATGCTTTGCTGTATGCAGTGGACAAGCTGCTAACTTCAAGTTTGTTGATAATTTTTAGTTTGTTTCAGTTTGTTCTTTTGATGCACTCTGAATGTAAAACTGTATGTTTGAACATACTTTGGTTTTATTATTTATTAACAATTCCTGTCATGCATAATGAAAAAAACTAAAATTATGTTGACCTGATGGGTTGTTCATCCCTTTACTTCCACTCCCAAAATGTATTTTGTTTTCCACATTTGTGAAAATGCAACATATTGCATAACATTTATTATTATAAAGGCATACTCAGTGGTCCAAAATTAAATTCTGTTTGGCACACATGCTAGTGCACATGGGCATTGCTGAGGTAAACAACAATATCGAGTACAGATGGTACTGATAGAGTACAAGAAGGTAACAGAACAGATTTTAAAATTACTAGATTGATATTCACTGAAGTTTTGGGATGAAAGAGCTAATTTAGATTAAATAAGGGCTGGTCATGAATAAACCATAGGATCCCATAAGCTTAAACAGAAGCTAGTCCATTTATTTTCTTTCAATTTCTTTCCCTTCACTATCCAACATCAAAATCTTTGAAAAGTTAGAATTTTAACCCCCAAGGTAATACCAAAACTAACATTCTCACAGGAACTCAGATGAAATCTGAGATGAATGTCCAGCTCTTCTACATAACTGTAGTGCTTTACTGCTCAGAAATTTTAGGGGGCTTATCTTTAACAGTGATCCCATGAACCAAAGGATGTATTACCTATTTAAAAATAGATCAGGAGCAGAGAATAAAACAGTAACTTGCTCAAAGTTCAATAGAAGGAAGGGAAGACCAAAACACAGGCTGATAATTATTTAAGACTGCAGAATAAAAGATGACTCTTCCTAGCAAGCCCAAGAAAGATTAAAAGTATCTGATACAGTTCATCTGGGGAAATTTTCCAACCCATTTTTCATCTGCTTAATTCCATTTTAGATAAACACCCAGATTCCTGAGCACTTACTGAAACCAAATTGAAATCCTGGATGATCATTCATTATTACTGAGTACCATATGTCTAATTTTATTTTTGGAATTGTCTCTGGCAGTAACACACTCTGTCTGAAGCTCCATGGCAAGGACTCAAATCTGATAGTTCTGAAAAGACATTTCAGGGGGGAACATGGTACTGCTGATCCTGAACAGAATATATAATACTGCACTGCTTCTGCCTTGGCTTTGCACAGAGGCTGTTTTGGTGACCTGTTGGCCACTAAGAACAAGCAGAAGTGTGAAGAGATGAATAAAAATCTTTGCTTTGACTCACACACAAAGGTAGAAGTAAAGAAGATTGATAGACAAATCCAATAATGTATTTTCCTCTTGTCTAAGAATTTCTTGTACCACTTCTCAAGAAGCTAGCTTATTTGACTTTTTAAAATCTTTGCCTGTCTAGTGCCATTAAAAACACATATTGCATATTTCTTTCAGGTTTACATCTAAAAGGCACATTTCTCTGCTTGTGCAGTTCCATCATTTGCCACCCTCTGTCTTGGGTGACCACGGAAATCTGCATGGCCTGGAGGCCACAGCCATTCTCAGTCACCACAGCCCCTGTCACATGAACCTTCTCCACTTTTTTCACCCACTTAATTCAGACTATCTCAAAGCACTTCATTTTGTGTACTTGTATCACAGGGACTTAAAAGCAGCTCCATTTAAGAGACATTATATTTTTAGTCATGTGTGATACTGTGGAAATGATCTAGTTCACTTATTTATCCCACATGAGACACCTCTCATAGCACACAAGTGCCTATTGCTGCTGTGTGGGGGTAGAGGTTTTTTCCACTTAAGCCACAGTAAAGGCTGAGGTTTTATGGAAAAACCTTGCTTCTTACATAAATAAGTTCAGCTCCTTTGAAATACATCAGGAGCTTTGCACCAGGCAGGTGGGGTTCTGCCAGAGCCCACTGCACAGCACTCCATGGTTCTATGTGCATGAAAATACACACACTGTTTGCAGAACAGTGTGCTCTGTCCTGGGGAAATGCACCTCCAAATGTGGCAACACTTTGGTTAATTATGGCAGAGTTGCTGACTCACTGGCAAAACCTTCCATCTTGTTTCCTGCATCTCCCTTCAGAGTTCTTTGTTAACAATTTAGAAGAGAACCTACTATTTCTTATATAACAGAGTTAAGTTACAAAAATTATCAACTACTGTTTGAACTTTAAACTTGGATTAAAGATTACTTCCTCTTTCATTCCACGTTTTCTACTGGACTTTACATCTAATGTGATAGCAGAGCTCAGTTATAATCACTGCACAATAGTCAGCTCTAAAGAAAATAAAAACATGTATCAATGTTTAAAAAACTTACCATCCAAATTCATCTGAATATTTATGTATCTTTTATTCATGAGACATCTTTCTCATCCCATTTATGACCACAACTCAACATTAAAGAATTCCTTGTCCATGAACTAAAGATAATGCCTAAGTCTATAGCTTTTTTCTTTTCATTCCCCATTTTCTCTCCCTAGGACAGCTTGAAATGCCTTTCATTGGAGCTACTGCAGTGAAAATGTAGGTATTTCAGTAAAAAATGTTCTTTTCAAAATTAAAATTAACTACAACACTGAGTTAGCATACAGACTACAAAGGCACCACAATGCCATTAAATGAGGTAAAGCAAAAAAATAGCCCTGAATTCTTGGGTGCACAGAAATTTTTACCAAATGAAGGAATTTTTTAATCAGAAACTGTGTACTTATGTACACAGTACATAGGTAGAGGGAGATAATGGTGAGGAAAAATGGGACCCATATAAGTTTATTTGGTTTCCTAGAACCTACAAAGAATTTAAGCAAATTTATACCACCCAGGAAAACTCATTTGTTGCTCAGCACTAATTTGACAACCACTGTTAATTTTGATTTTGAAAAGAACAGGATGCATACATTCATTTCAAACTAGAGATTTCGCTGGCTATTGTCAGCTTTCCTCCTTAATCCTGTTGGTGCTTCAAAGACAAAAAGGAAGCAGAATAAAGTTTTTGTCTTTTCCAATAAGGGATTTTGGTGTCATGTTGCTGTTATCTCTGTGTAACAAATTTCTAGAGCTAGTTAGAAAAAGTATAGTACATGGTATAGTTTTTATTTTAACATTCTGTTATAGCCTAAAACTATATTTAACACACTACTGAAAATTATTAACATGGTATAACTTTTAAACATAATATATATTGTGTTAAATATTAATTTTAATATTTGTGAAAAGCCAATCATAAAATACGCATTTTTCATAGAAATGAAAAATAACATGAAAATAATCTGTTCCTCTATAGTGAGTTTCTCAAATTCAGATAAGTAAAACAAATGAGAGATATGAATTCACTATTCTTTATAGACTGACTGACATGACTTCATAGACAGCAAGAAATAGGAAAACTGAGCAAATTAAAAATTGATCCAGAGTTAGCAATGTAGGGGGAAAAGTAGAAAAGCAGAAGTTCTCCCTTGACTGCAGAATGTACAGGACGTGTGACCTTCCTTTTCTTCATTTGATGAAGCTGAACTCCCAGCTCTCCATCCTCCTTGGATGCTGCAGTCTGAGCTCCCTCAGCTCATCAGCTGCCTGGACTCTCCACTTTCCTCAGCAGAAGAGGTGCTGGCTGGCAGAGTTCTGGGGAAACTGAGCCTCTGTGTACTGGAGAGCTGGCAGGGCTGAGTGAAGAGAGCAGAATGACTCACACTCAGTCTTCCTCTAATGGAATCATTTACATGAGCCTGGTTTCCCTTCTATTAAATGGGAGAAAATCAATAATGGTTGATCACAATTCCTATCCATTAGGCTATTTCCAGAATGAGCCCACACATCTGAACTTGAAGCGAGGCAAAGTTAGGAATACCAAATGTTAATAACAAAACAAGGTTTTAGCACTAAGTTTCAATAAATGGGAATTTCCTATCACTGCTGTCAGGTGACATTTTGATTGACATTTCTGCTACTCCTTTAAGTAGGCTAAAAAGATAGAGGTGGCAGTGTATGGATGAATAACATGTTGTGATCACCTTTAAACAAAACTCCACAAGTATATGAATTGATAAAAACCTGGCTTGCTCACTTTTCCTAGTATGGATTTGTACAGGTTCTCGACCACCCCCTTTTCTTTATGTGTCCTGGTATAATTTAATTATTTTGCTGTTACAGATGGACACAAAGCCTGACTATTTGAGCATCTGAGGACAGGGAGACGTGGTTAACATTGGTTTATATAGGCAAGAAACAACAGATGATGTTCTTTCCTTTGCTTGCTTTATTGTGCTTGTGTTCTGTAGGAAAGATGAAAGCTTTCTAGATGGTAAGATTGATAAGCAGCAATCTTAACAATATTCAAACAATTCACATTTGTGACTTTTTTTTTCCTTTCAGAAATATCTGAATTGAAAGTTCTGAAGGTAGGATTTAGCTAAAGGAAAAGAGTGAAACTTTGAGAAGTCTGCAGAAAGTTCACGTGAAGTGTGTGGCAGCTCCCTCTGTTGTCCTACTCGTAGGACTACAGACAGAAAGAGAGAAAAGAGATCTCACAAAATCAACTGCCCACCCCTCCCCACACACAGACTCATCTGTAGCTTTCTCTCAAAAAATATGACCAAAGGTTTAACACATAAATATAGAACAGGAGGAGATGGCTTAATCCAACCACACGAGCACTTAAGGAATGGCAGAAATAGAAATGCAATGATGTGATGGGATTGCTCACCTCAGTAGGAGGTGTCTCCTGCAAGTGAAAAAGTTGAATTTAATCTGGAAAGATTTTTTAGTATTCTCCTGCACTCCTTTCTGACTTTCTTCCAGAGTGATATTCCTGAGGCATTACCATACATAATGTATAAATGATCTCTGCTCAGTTTTACATTTATTGCAATATGAAGTATTTTAAATGTTCATCATATGCTTCTTCATAGTGACATACTGGGACAAATTCTGAAATATAAGTCCCCTAGGTGACTAAAACTTCTGTTGTGCATACAGATGAATGCTTAGAGAAAGTAGTCAAAATAACCTAAATCTTCACAAAAGCAGACAAACTTTATTTTTATCTTGTTGATAAGCTCAAGTTGCAATACTTGCACATGTCTCTTTCATGTTTTGGCATTTAGACCAATCCTAGAGGAAGGATTATTAAGAAAAATTGATAATTAACATTTTTTCAGGATAGTTTTGAATTTTTAATAAAATTTCTGTCCAAATTATGTGGGGAAAGTTTTCCAGCTTTCAGAGTGGACCTACTTTCAAATGATCCTTTAGTATCCTGATATGATATAAACCTAGAAAGATTCATTTTGGTTTCAATCCTTGGTGAAACAAGAAATTTAAAGTACAATGCAGAGGACAGCAGCTATTTAAATCTTGTTTTTCTTAATGACGACAAAATTTTTTTAAAACCTCCAAAACTGAAAACCCAAGCCAAAACAAATTAGAATAAAAGTAATAATGCCTTGATAAGCACAGCCTCTAAGATTTAAATGATGCTCATGCATTTAGGAAAATGCTTATTGCTAAAGCTTTTCTCGGTAGCCTTATGGGTCACCACCAACACTGCTGTTGAAAATTTTGGCCTCCCAATAACACAGCAAACCCAAATCATTGGAGACAATTTCCCAGTACAACACACTTAGAGGATGTGACTGCTGCTTGTGTTAATAAAGCAATTACATCTGACATTCTTTTCATCTCCCCAAAATCAGTTTCGAGTTTATTTTTGTGTACAGTGAAAATCCAGTCACAGTGAGGCATGAACTTATTATGTGGAAATGCATTCAGATACTCTCACTCAGCACAACTCCCTCTGATGTCAATGAAAATTTAGACCAGGTGAGAAGTAAGAACAAAATTATTCGCTGTTAAATTTTTCAGTTGATATTTTGGATCCCAGGATAAGATGTTCCATCTTTCCAAGAGACATGCTGGCTAAGGAGACTTTTGAACAAGGTACTTCAGCTCAAACAGAAGATTTGGAAGGGGCTGCCCAGACTATTAAGTTTTCTCTACCCTCACAAATAATTACATCATGCCATCTCTTTCTGAAACTGATCTAGCTCCTCCTAAAAATTAGTTGGGCTTTTTTCCTCCGTACTGAAAGGCTGCTCTAGAATCTCGTTTGTGTGATGACTAAAACCCTTGCTCTGATTTCCACCCTCAACATACTCTTGGGAAGTTTGTATATAACTATTCCTTAGCTTAAGCACTTGCTTAGCGTTACTGCACTATTTGCCAATTCAAGTTTTGTTTTCTCCTATAAGTCACTTCATCTTTCCAGATCTGCCTGTTTTCAGTAGTTTGAATACTCTGTACTTAACTTTTAAAAGATATTTCTAAGGAACTAGCAAAACTTCTTTAGTCCATATCACAAATTTGAGGTTTTTCAGGGTTGAGAAAAGAATATTTTCTCAAACAGGGCAGGTAACAGTTCCCACCTTATTAAAAGCTACTGGAGGAACAAGTAAGATTTTGTTGTCCCCTGTCCACAGGGGAAGGGACAACATGGAATGAGTTTATGGAGGAAAGAGACTGAAGGTCAGATACCAGAAAATCCTTCCAGCTGAGCCACTGGACTTCATTGCTGCATCTCCTTTGCTTTGGGTTTTTGTAGGGAGTGAGACAAGAGCCAGTCATGGATGTCCTGGGTGCAATGACCACAGGCAGAGGGGCAGCCCAAGATGTGCTCTCCAGGTTACTCTCCACACTTCCTGCTGGAGTAAATTAAATTGTTCCAATATTTATTAATTATATAGCAAGTTGGATCTGATAGTGGCCATGCAGACCTAGTGATTTTTCATGACAATGAAAAGGTAATGGAAATATCTCCAGGATCAATATCTTCTTTCTCAAGAAGCAGCATTGAATGTCTGTCTTTTAAGTTTCTTCTCTTTAGAGGCAGTAATAAAAAACTCCATGGACTGTACTGCATATGCCTTTTTTAGGAATTAAACCATGAGAATTTAAAGGGCCTTGAAATCACAGCTTATCATTTTCCTTTTCTTCAAAAAAGCCTGCAACAGCATTATGTACATTATGTAGTGTCCTGTTCTTAAATAGGAAAAGTTACTCAAAGGCTAATAAGCATTCTAAACCTCCAAATATTGATTGTAGGAATATTTTTCTTTTTTTAAGGAATAAGCTGAAGTTATTTTCAAGTAAAATAAAGCACCTGAAATTTAACAGTGTTGTGTACATATTTTCATTACTTTTAGTAAGAAGCCAAACTGAATGAAATAGGAGATGTATTGAACAACTTTATCTGGATTGTGATCCTTTTGTGTTCAGTTTAATACAAAAAATATGGGGTTGGTTCATCCTCTGTGGTTGAATAATTGCAGAATGGACAAGGAGACTCTACCCAGAATCAGAAGCAATGCAAGTCTGATGAAGTCACCTACATCTGAAATTACATCTCTGTAAACCTCTTTTAACACTGAAAAGCAAAACAAAACCAATGTGGCTTGCTATGCAGAGTGCATCTTTGGAAGTTATGCCATTCAGCTGTAACTCCAAGAAATACTTATTTGGAAGCCAAAATTGAACAGTAAATCACAGAGCAAACTCAGGCACAAATAATTTGGATATAAAAGTTATCTCACAAGTTAATAAATGCCCATGCATTGTGTAAAGACAGGGATTAAACTAGAATTCCCTTAGCAGAAAGGGTCTGGCTTTCCAGCAGTCTTGAAGTTTTAATGCAGAACAGATAAAGAGGAGATTTTTATTAGTAAAAGGAACAACCTGGAAGTGTTTCCCTGTGGAAGGCATTGTGGCCTAGCAGCTGCCACCACCTACCAACCTCCACGTGACTGCTTTAAAAATCAGTTATTTGGGTGCTGGACATGCCCAGGATTGCTCCATCATGCACCAGCACAAGCAATTCCCTTCACACAACCCTGTGTGCCCCACAGAAGGAATTGCTTCCAAAATAAGGAATTAGCAAACAACAAGGATGGCAGAACACAACCTATCATCGCCTTCTTTCCATCCCTATTAAGTAAACTGAAAATTATATTCCCACTGAGAGCAAAATTTTGAGGACTGCAGTTGAGACTGATGAGAGGTATTAAATGCACAGATATTCTTTGGTGTGCTTGGCTTCAAAGGCACCACTTCATTTTAAGCACCAGGGATTGCCAATTACTCCTGCTTGAGGCACTCTGTCCTCCTGCCTTCCCCAGCACTGGAGGGAGAGTTCACCTTGCACAGAGTTCTCACAACATTTTTTTAAGAGTCAGTAATCCCTACTGGCCAACATCTCTCAGTTCACTGTCTCAGGAAATTCTGCATGCTGTAAAAGCATCATGGATTGTGACAGAACCACTCAGCATTGCTTCTTGTCTCTCTCCCTATGACAACTTGGCTCATGCTATTTCCCTGACCTGATTGCTTCCTCTTGTAGCAGCTAAGTATCCCCAAAAGCAAATGACATTCTGCACCTCCTATGTTTCTACTAGCCAGGGAAATATGAGCTGCAAAGGAAAATAACACCAACACCTGATGTCACGTGGGACAGAAAGCTAAATGAAATAATAGGATCAGTCAGCATCACTGCCTGGTCTGTGGGATCTGCTTCCATACACCAGCCTTGGCAGCAGAGATCAGGTTGTCCTCTTTTCTTTGCAGCAGCAGTTCACCATTTGCCCCAACTGATCAAGTTCCACCATGAATGCTACTTATGTTTCTGGAACAATTTACCCTTTTTAAAACACCCTTGCAGCACACATATTCTGTCTTTACCCCAGTGTTCAATGCAAAATGGAAGAAAGGCTGTCACACTGAGGAGGTGGGGAACCAGCTCTCCCTGGAATTCAAGTGCAGTGGTTGAGAATAGTGTACAAATGGCCATTTTTTTAGCTGGAACATGTTAAGTCTAAGTTCTTGCCAACTTCATTCCAAGAGTTATGGATTCATTTCTTGTCATTTGCTGTGCTCTTTTGCAATTTCTGACAGAGAAATGATGTATTTGAAATGGAATGCCTCATGTATTCTGTAGATTACCATTGTGAGCAGCACTGCTTTGACCTTTTCAGTAGGCTGTAATTTCATTTGCTGCCAGGGCTATTTAGGTTGTTCTCTTCTCTCTCAGGTTCTCTAAACTGCAGGTAACAGACAAGAATGGCCAACCAGCCAAACAACAAGAAACAATATCCAAAATTAAGTCTCAAAGTATAATAAAAAAGATTATCATACCTCTCAACAGGAGCCCTGTGTTGCAATGAAGTTTCACCTTGGCATTGCAGTTGATTCTGAACACTGTGACTGGTACCAGGTGAATCCATTCATGCAGCCTTTTCAGCCACTGTCACAGCACAGCTGGCCTCTAACTGCAAAGATAAATTTGTCTGATATCAGACACCCAAACCTGACCAGCCTAGAAGTAAAACAAGCACCCAGATAAGGCGAGGATCAGCTGGATTCAAATGCAGAGACCTCAGCCAGCCCCATTCAGTTTGGAATGCAGACACATCACTGGTCAGAGAGCTGGGCAGTGCAGAGATCCCAACCAACTGGCTATCCAAACCCAGGACATTCAAACCCCCTATAAAAGAAAGTTCTGGAATAAAACATGCTGTTTGTTGCTGACCCTGGGTGAGCCGTGTTGTGTGTCTGTCTCTAATCAATGACCTCATGTAACAACCTACAACTAAACCCATTCCAGCTAAGCAGCTAAAACACTGCCATCCTCACTCTGGAATACTAAAATGTCTCCAGGAAGAGTCACAACTTTGTCTCTTCTTGTGTTTAGGATCTTTCCCTGTTTCAATTGACTCACAATGGAATCTGCCCGTAGTACTGACTGAATCTCTTACGAAGCAGTTAAGTTTCTGTTAAGACAGGAGAGATGCCTTGATATAAAAAAAAGAAAACCAAACAAAAAAATCCTAAAAGACAAAATATCCCAAACCATAAATACTGCCTAAATAGATGTATTTAAGAAAATTAACAAACCTGAAGACACATGAGTATAGACCCATTATTTGTGATCTGGCCTTTAGGTTTTTGATATTTTTAAAAATAGATTTCTTATTAAAAACAACATCTTTGATATTTCTGTAGTATTAGCTTTGCCCTTCCTTTCCATTGAATACATTATTTTACCTTTTCACCTTTAAGCACATTATTAACTCTATCATTCTATCTCCATTCTCTGTAAAGTTTACAACAGTAACACAGTTGTATTAGACAGGAACATAATTTCCTGCATTTTTAAATGCATGGATATTTATTCATACTATGCACTGCAGTAGTTGTTTTTTTATTATTTTAGAAAATAACTATTCTTTCTGTGTAAGATAAAGGCCCAAAAGGTAGCATAAAACATCATGGCTCTCTAGACAGCAGCTTCTTGATTCAGTGCATCTGCATTTAGAAATACTAAATTGAACACAGGCAGTTCAGTGTCTTCAGTTCCTATTTTACCTTTAAAGTAAGGCTCAATACATCACTTCCCTATGGAATAAGGAAAGTGTAAACTGAGAACGATTGGAAAATATATTTATTAAATCATATTCACTCTTTCTGTGGAACATAAATAAGTCATTAGACCTTGTCTTCATTTCTTGTACCATTTACATCAGGTATGATTTTACATCTCTTCTCTTTACTGTGCCTGTACTGTCAGCACCTCTACAGTACAGGACAAATACACAAGTGCTTTGCAGACAGTGCAGAAGATGGCAAAGAAGGGCCTTGGGCCAGACAGGAGGTGCCTCTGGATGGGAGTTAGATGGAGCAATAAGCACAGCAAGAGAAAGAAGAAGGGGAACACTCAAAACTGACCAAGCCAGGATATCTATTTGTAAGCAGATGACAGATAATCTGAAAGGAATTGAAGCATTGAAAACCTTTTTTATTCATTCTTAAGTGTGTATCACAGCATCCTCTACATTTACCATAAGCACTCCCTTTAGCCACAGTCCTCTTACAATCATTACTTCCCACAGAGGTAAAGAGAAAAATGGGAAGTAACTATTTTAATTTTCAGCACCGAAAAAAGCACTCAATCTTCTGACAGGCAAATAGGCTGCAACAACTCTCCTGTCACATGTACAGTTATATCTTGGTAACTTTATGTTTGCTTATTCAATAGAATTATTTATTTCTGATAGAGGTTCATTGGGAATTCTTGGAACACGTTGCAAATTTGTGCTAGACTGCCCTACAGAAAAAGTGCTTCTGGAGTCATCCAATTCATGTGCTTAATGAGGCTGTGGTAAATAAGGGGAGAGGAAAGGAGCCAGGATTTTTGCAGTTGGCAAGTGGATTTTTATGTTTGTGCTTTTGTGGGGTTTGTGCTTGTTGGACTTTTTACAACATTTGCTGAGACTTTCCAGAACATGCCAATGCTTATAGCATTTTTCTCAAAGTACAGCTTTGGTTGGGTCTGAGCCCTGCATAACTTTTACTTTTTTCTGTTAATGCAGGCTGTCCCATAGGCTGATCATATGGTCATCTAGAGCACAGATGGGAAGAACAGTCATTCCTATTGAGAAGAATCTGTGTTGGGTTTTTTATTTTAGAAATTGGAAACAAAGGACTTTATATAATCTTACTGGTACTGCATAGTAAGATCATTGAGAAAGTCTATTAATTTTAATTAATAATTCAGGGCAATACTTATCATCATGTCATCTGTGGCTTTTTTTCCAGACAAGGAACTACACGTCAGTCATGCACCTCCTGGAATGGCCCTCAGAGCACTCCTGAACATGAAGTGGCAGTGAGTGAAATGTCTCCATGACCACTGCTGTGATGGAGCACAGACACCACGCAGGAAACCCAGCCCTGGATGTGGCATCTGTCAGTTACCTGAGGCACAAACCCAGCTCCACCTCTCTGTCTGTAGCCTCTTGTATTAGTTGGCTAAAACACTAACATGAACTCTTCCTGGTTTTGTCCTGTTGACAGGTCTCTGTACTTGTTTTCACCACCTAATGTGGAGCTGAGATCCTGATTCCATCAGGAGCCACCAAAATGTTTACCCCAAACTGCAATGGGGACGGAATACCAGCAAGATACCAAATAATGAAAAGGTTTTACTTCTAGATGGAGTCAGAGGGGAAAAAATGATCTTCCATAATTAGAATTTCAGCATGTTTCTTCTGTGACCCAAATATTCTTTGTTGCTCTCCTGAGACTGATCTATCTTCACAAGAGCAGTCTAAATGCTACACTTGGACTTACATAAAATATATTTAAATTGTAATAAGTGTTACCTCATATATTTTCACTGGCTGTTCTCCATGATGCTGAAGCATCTCTGCTGCCACTTGCACTGTTCACACCAAGTAAGCTCAGGTTCTGTTGTTTCCCTCCTGGCAATCAGATACTGCTTTGAAGGGTGAGCCATAATGATGACAGCACCTCCAGGAGAGCTCTGCAAGAGCTTCTGGTGCTCACATTGGAACATTGGTTGGGCTGTTCAATCCCAGCCTAACCAATCCAACTCCCAAAGTAAAAATCCTCAAAGCAATGTCAAAAACCTGATTACTAATTTGTTTTCAGACACAAAGAGCCTCAGATGTCAATTACCTCAGCTGAAGTCACAAAAGTTCATCAGTTCAGGAAACTGGGTTCAGCTTCTTGTCAGCCAGTGAGTAACAGACTAATGTATGAAGGTGGCAGAAACAGATCTTAGTAAAACTGGTAGCAAATAACAAATTAAGCTGCCTTCCTGGGATATGGTGTTAATTACTCTGTACTGGCCTTCAAGTACCCAAACTCTATTGAATGATGTGACTGTAGGTAACACAAAGCTGGGTACAGCTGTGACCTGGGGTATAAAACTGAGGAGAAGTTAGTGTGGCCTGCACATTGATTTTCTGAACTTGAGAACCAGATTAGAGGAGGGGGTGGGGGACCAACAAAAACTCTCCTTTATGAGTTACCAAGAAGTCTTGAAAAACTTTCTCTTTTAACAGACATAAAGGAAACTTTGGGCTACATATCTCTCCCAAGAAATACAGCTATCCTGACAAAACCCTACACAGTTTTACTTTAAAACCATATGGACTGGAAAGAATAATATAGTCTATTTCTGTGGAAAAGAGTGTGTAAGGAAAGAAAAGAATGAACTGTCATTTGCCACACCAGTTTGAGTTCCCATATTATCTAATAAAACAGCAATTCAGGTTGCGGAGAGCAAGATTTCAAAATTGCTTCTCTCATTTTTGTCTAAAGTAATCTTGAGTGGAAAAGGAAGGATCTGTCAGTAAATAGGCTGTGATGTGCCAGGCTATGGGGAAAATGAACACAGAAGTAACATTAGATATTTTTGAAATGTGTCAGTTCAGAGAAGGAGTGGCACAATTTGCTCTGTCATTGGTCAAATGTGACATCTGTAAGAATGGCCTGTTCCCAGAGACAACCAGTAACTATCAGAACAAGAAAACCAGGTTTTGAAATGGTTATGATACTTCCAAATATCCCTAGCATTCCATCTGCTATACCAGAAGTCATATACTTCACAGTCCTCTTGGGGATTCACATCAGCATTCCTGTTGCTATTTCTGTAAATATTTAGCTGTGTTATTTATGGGGACAGAGCTGCCAAAAATCTATGCAGCATTGTGTCATTATAAACACAGAAAATTTAAAAATTAGCAACAAGCCCTTTTCTACCTTGCTAAAAATCAGCGAGTTACATCAGAATCTGAGCACCCTGAACTGCTCTCCATGGCAGAGCAAACTGCAGCAGCCCCTTCTCAGTGCAATCCAAGCACAGGTGACACTAGAGAGGAAGGGGCAGCAGCTTTGCCTATCTGCAATTATCAGTTCCCTGTTTTCAAGGTCACAGAGGGCAAAAGTTGGACAAAACTTCTGCTTTTCCCTCAAATACTGCACTATCCTTGAAGAGGTGGATAGACCCCAGGTCTGAAGTAGGGTACTGTCTCTCTGTAGTTGCTATTGTGTATTTTATTTTTCACCAGAAGATAATGACAGGCAGTGCACATAGCACAGTTTTAAGGTAATGAAGACACAGCTCAGGACCCAGAATTTGGGTAGAAGTCAGTAATGCTGTGGCAGCTGCTGCAGAATGTCATACAGGCTTACTGGGGTTCTGCCAATGGAGCTGTTGGATCTGCTCCTGCCTGTGTGTCTGGATTTACTTCCCACAGAACACTACAGGTTTCTGCAGATGCAGAGGGAATCACAGCCTTAGAGGAAATCAGAGCCTTAGAGCAGAGAGAAAGCGGTGGTGGTGGAGAGGGAGGAGAGAAGGACAAATTCTTGCAATGTATGAAGGTGTTGGTGGGTTCTGATAGCACAGCCAAAGGAACTTTTCCCTTTCTCATAAGTGTCGTGGCTCGGCACTGACTGGATGCCAGGCACCCACAAAAAAAGCTTCTTGCTTACCCTCCTCTGAAACTGGACAGAGGAGACAAAATACAATGAAGCCTTCATGGGCTTAAATAAGGACTGGGAGAAAACACTCATCAATTACCACCAAGGGCAAAAGCAGGTCCAGCTTGGAGATATAAAGTGAATTTATTACGAACAAAATCAGAGCAGGATAATGAGAATTAAAATAAGCCCTTGAAAGCACCTTTCCCCCCTCACCCCCAACAATCCTTCCCTCCCAGTGACAGTGCAGAGAGACAGGGAATGGGGGTTTTCCTCAGTCCATCACATCTGGGTTTACTCGCTGCTCAGGGAGAGGAGCCCCTCTCCTGCTGCCCACTCTTTGGCCCCTGCACTCCCAAAAACCAGGCCATGCAAAATCCATATGATAAAAATAGCCCAAAAACCCAACAAGCTAAATCTAAGTCCAAATAAGTGAGAAAACAATTAAGAGTTGTCAATTCACAACAGGTGCAAGGCATGCACTGTGTAATGTTGTTTACATCCATGTTTTTCCACAGCATGCTACTGAAGAGACAGGAGCATAAGGTTAAAAAAAAAAAAAAAGAAAAGCCTTTGTTCTAGGAAACTCACAACATATTATTTTAAAAAGAAAAATGAATATAGTGTCCACTACACAACTTATTGCACTTGCCAGAGGAAGTCCCTATGGACACACATCTAAAAGCACATACTTTTAATAAACATACATTAGCAGATGAATACAAATTAATTGTTTTCTGCATGATGAAATATTAACTTTATAGGTGCAGTTAATGAATTTTCAAACCCTGCACTTCTTTTGTTGCTTTTTGCAAGACCAGTTTAAAATGAGCCTCAAAACCTTAACTTAGTTCCCCTTCAGAGGCAGGATTGTCATCCAGCAAGGTTATCAAGTTTCTTGCAAACTTGTGCATCATCTTGTCTTTACAGCTTATAGTCAAATGCTGGTCACAAACACAATTGTTCTGAATTTGGTTTTGAAATAGGGCTATTTTGTAGGATGGCACGTGAAAGCTATTCAAGTTTCAAAACACAGATTCCTTTATGTCTTTTATGGCCTCAACCACCCTTAAATAATTTAATTCCTTTTCTCCTCTTGAGCACAGTGAGGGAAAAAAAAGTTCACAAAGCATCATCCAGATTTAACAGTAGAAAACACTACAATGTCCACTTCTGTTAGGAAGCCAACAGTGACCACCTAAAGCTCAAAGCTATATTCTACTTGAAAATTGGAAAACCAACAGAGTCATGCTGTTTTACCTCTGCTGTTGCCAGTAATTCTACTCATCCTTCTGGAGTTTGATCCTGGATTTACCTGAACTGCCTCTCTAGAGAAAGGAATTTATCTCTGAGCAGTCTTAACAGCAGAACAGAGCTGGATGTTTGAGGTTGAACTACTGAACAACAGCACATGGAAAAGAAGGATATTGGCACAGCTGACAAGGTCTCCCAAACTCATTGAGTGATATTCATAAGATAAAAATTATTAATTCATGTCTCTGCACAGGGTTAGGCTGATCCTTGAAAACCCATGTAGAAAATAAATTTGCAAAAAGCTTAAATACAGGTTTAAGTATTTACAGCCTCACAGTGCAGGCTTTGCATTCAGACCTGCACTGAATCCCCTGAGAGGATCCCTGTTTTACTGCAGCACGTTGGAGCAGCCACCAGCTGAAGGAGTGACTGCTCCCTCCTGTGGGCTGTGCACCATCCCTCCTTTCACACTGATACCGTGTACGCTCACTGGCAGGGTACAGAACAAAACCACTGATTCTGTCACCCAGGGAAAGCAGTCTGGGAAAAGAGGAGAGCTGTAAATACACGGGGACATGGTGGGAATCTATAAAATCAGAGGGTTTTGGGAAAGCTGCACAAGGCAGGCCTCAGAGACAGCAGAACTGTGATCAGAGCTAAGCAGCAGCCATGAGATTGGTCAGCAGAAAAATTATGTAAAAAGTAGAAAAGGACAAATAGAACAATGGTCTGTGCATTAACACTTGTCTAGAATAACTCCCTAAGCTGCAGAAAAGTTTATCTAGTGAGATATTAGGGAGTTCTATGCTTAATAATGGAGCTCTGTGCATTGTGTTTTAAGGCTCACAAGCAGGTATTGTATTTGAAATAAGCAAGCATTGTTTTAACCAAAGGTACCTGTGCTTATAGTGACTGGATAGAACTACTGTCAATGTGCTTTTGCTTTGTGTGATTGGTCAGAAAACTTTTAAAGTAAGTTGTAATATTGAGTTCTTGGTCTGCTGCCTGGGATGTGAGCTGATGGCATCTTCCCACTGTCATAGCCATGTAATGAGACTGATGCTGGAAAATAAAACAGCTCAAGGCACATTCCTCAGCAGTCCTGTCCCATTTGTGATTTGTACCCAGACCCTGGCCGGCGATAGGACACTGCCAGGAGTAGTTACTGCACTGGTTTAATATTTCTTAGCTCTTTTAGACATCTCTTTCCTGGTTGCAGGCTTTGAGAAACCCCTGTGTCCCAAGGCAGGCACTGGATCTTGCAGTGAGCCTGGCTCTGTGCTGAACACCCACCACATCTGCATCTCCACAAGGCAGGGGCTCATCTCCCTGCATCTCCACAGGGCAGGGGTTCCTCTCCCTGGGCTGGGCATGGACCTGATCCCTCCCTGCTGCTCCCTCTGGGGAAGTTGCAGTGGTCTGCAGTGACACACACTCACTGCATCCCCTGACATTAGCCAACTATTTCTTATATCCTTCCACACTGTCTCTTTCTCCACAGAGCCCATTCATCTCAAATATTTGTATTCCACGACAGCCAGATAGTCAGAGAGTGGCTCCATGAAATCTCTACTTTTAAGTAGAGGTGTAGTGGATTAGTACATTCTTCCTTGAAAAACTGGTCTGTGACTTTCCTGCACATGTGAATGTGATCTTTATTGGCAGATAATTTGACTACCTTCATGCTGCTGAATCAATAAATGCACACAGAATTCCAAGTAAGTTGAAATTCATTTGGTTGTCTCCATAAAAGTTGCATGAAAACATTCATAACCTTGTTACATATCAACTTTACATCTGTCATCTCTCTTATTTTCTTTTTCTTTAATAATTTCTTCTGCTCTCCTCCCAGTTCATCTTTCTTTTGTGTTCTTTATTTTTGTGCCATTCCCTTTTATTCCACTTGCCTTTTGATCTTGTTGCCAGAGGGCAAGAACTGATAGTGGTGGCACAGAGAAAGCATTCAAGTTTTTGAAAACAGAGGGGAATGAAGAAATCTCTCACATACATAATAATAGATTTCATTCATATTCTGGAACATCAGGATGAACAAAATTTTTTTTTTTAATTACAAAGAAATAAAAGGTTCCAGTCTTGAATGATTTGGCACAAATGAAAATATCCTGCCTTTCAAGCAAGAAATGTAACTTTAGCAGTGCTATTTTTGCAGATCTGACAATTAAGTTATTAGATAATAAAGGAAGATTATCTTATTATTTACAGAACTGCAATGTGTAAATATTACTTATTTTCAAAAGTATAATAGAATGAATTTTAGTTGTTGATAAAAACATCAATTAAAAAAATGTAAAGCTTCCACTGAAACTCAGTCTTTCATTCATATCATGTTGTGGACATATGGTCACCATACCAAGTTCTGATCCTGCATGGGTTGGTGGGTCAGGCTGGATACACATGGAACTTAGCAAGCAGCTACTGTCAGCAACATTATTGTTAGAAGAACCACGATTCAGATGTTATACACTTAGCTAGAAAATGCAGTTTCTTCATATTGACATTTAGAAGGTGTTAAAATGTCATGAAAATTTATTCTTGTTCTATAGTGGCCTGATACAGCACCAAGCAAGCCCATTGGAATCAAGTTCTGCTGGACTGCCCAGATTTCTTCAGTTTTTGGTTGTAGAGCTTCAAAAGAGGTGGTAGAAGCTGCAGGAATCCTTTTGTGTTTGTTAGGACAGCTTTTTGTCTCCTTATTTATGGACTAGCCAGTGCCTTTTAAACTTTTTTTACTTTCATAAAAGGACAGATGGAATGAATGCCATCTCTTATTTATTGCAAATATCTATTGTGCTATTAGGAGGAATAAATAGTAATACACATAGTAAATTCAAATCAACCTGCATCTATATTTGTTCTGACAAATGTAATAGATACAGAAGTAATGTTATCTCAGCAATTGTTTCAGGAATGCAGTTCCAGTACTGTATATTAATCCAAGCACAGAATACAGGTTCACATGGCACAGTGAAGAAAAATACAGAATATAGCCCTAGTGGGATCCCTTGCTGATTTAGTAATTTTGCTTTCATTATCCAGATCATTTCTTTTTATAAAGGTATCAAATGGGGCTGCTTCATTTTGTGCAGCATTAAATACAAACTGGAACAGAACTTTCCAACATTCAAGTTTTGGATCTGATTATTTTGTATTTGGTTCCTCCTTTTTAAAAGGAGGCAGATGAAATTTTTTTTCTAAATAACTTATGTACATGCTATACTGGTTAGCATCATACTGTTTTAAACTGAGGATTAAAATGAATGTTAATGTGCTTCAAAAAGTTGAGGACACAATGTCTTTATGTCACCAAATACAAGTTTGGTATTAACTGAACTTTAGTCCTAAGCAAAACCAGAATTTACTTAATAGAGCTGTAACCTTGCTAAGCACATATACAATTCCTATTTTATGTCAAGAGGAATTTCATGAAGTATTCAATCTTATTTTGATAAATTTTCATTGAAATCCTGTATGCTCATTACCTAGTTTTCCTTCCTTTAGCTGTGGCTTCCAAGATCTATTGTGAACTATTTATGTTGTTGAAAGATCCTGAAAATTCACATTTTACATTGTGGGGCAGCCTGCACTATCAAGTGTATTTAGAAATTAATTCTCAATGCCATGTTTAAGGGCATTAGCCATGTGCTCTTAAAAGAGAAGCAAATATTTTTGGTCTGGTTTCTGTTCTAAACTTGGTGTTACTTTTTTGCATGGCAAGTTGCTGAAATTGAATTACGAAGTACAGAAATGATGGAGACATTATTATGAATAGAAAATTACTTCATTAATAATATCTGCTATTCTAAAAGAGGCAGGACAAAAGAACTGTCAGTAGGATGTGTATGCCTGTTGTTCCATGGTGATATTTTATTTTAATCTGTCATTCATTTAAAGGAACTGATATGATGTTTATTTTTTGATTCCTGGGAGTTGGTAGATGGCTATAAGGTGATTTTTCCTCATGCTATTTTTTGACTATTTAGGAAGAAAATTCCCTCAGTTTAGTGTATTCTTTATCAACTTTGTACTTGTGCTCAAATGAAATTCCTTTATTACAGAAAGTGCAACCTTGGTACCACACAGACCCTATCAGATTTGAGAGTAAGATGCTTGAGTATTCCTGTCCATTTTCTGTAAGACGGCTCAAATTCACAATTTCAAATGAATCAATAATAAAAGACCAGTTCTCCTCACAGTATCCTCTAAAATCTCAGCTTTTGGTTTGATTGCAGCACCTTTGGCCTAAAACTAAATTGCTTGTATTGTCAGACTTCTAACTTCAAACCTTTTTTCCCCCAACCAAAACCCACATGGCACACGTGGAACCCAAAGCCTAACTTTATTCTGCAAGTACTTTTTGGGTGCTTCTCAGTTCTCACTTTCTTTAGGCAACTTACTTGCTAGGATTGCAAGGAAAAGTGCATTTTGAAACAAGGTAAAAGACACTGCATAGAAAAAGAATGACTGGACACTAGGTTGCTGTATCAACTGTCAGAAGCACAAGTTCACTGATTTTGTACACTCCACCCGAAGTGGCTTTG
Organism: Loriotus luctuosus; assembly: GCA_035582745.1. NCBI lineage: Eukaryota > Metazoa > Chordata > Aves > Passeriformes > Thraupidae > Loriotus > Loriotus luctuosus. The sequence goes on along the minus strand of JAWWEY010000013.1, from coordinate 25,161,228 downwards.
TGGTATAGAAGGAAAAATGGCCTCTGTATAGAACAAGGAGAACAAGGAACACCTCCAGCATCATTCCCAGCTGACCCTGACCTGAGCTCATCACCTGTATGAATTCTGTGAACATTTCCTATGGGAATGCTCAGGTTTGGTTGCCTTTGACAGCCAGGTTACACTCAATATGCTCATAAAGTAAATGTGGTTTAAATTACGTTTCTAACATTTAAAATTATTTATATTTTCCCTATATACATTTTTTTGATCACACACCAGGCTACAATTACCCATAACAGGAATCATCTCTAGGTCCTATTTTCCAAATACAGAGCAAAAGAAAAGTGCAGTTAGACTATTCCTAAGTACCACTGACCTTGCAGACCTGTCCAGAGCCTCTTGTGAGTGAAGAACAATGACACTGCAGCAGCATAATAGGCACCACAGTGGGTGATGCATACTCACAGAATTATGTGTTTGATTTAGCATGATTAAAGGCAGCTAGTGACAAGATTACTGCTGAAGTTAAATTATCCTGAAAACATGATCCCTGCTGAATGCTGTGCAGAACGAGGCTGCACAGGGAGTTTGTGCACACAAGGCTGCTACAGGGCTGCCTACAAAACCCACACATGACAACAAAACAGCTCCAGAGCTGCCCTAATCCCTCTAATCTCTCTAGTTCTACTCTCCTGGTGATCCAAAGTCAGCACTGGGATTGTCCAACTGCATGGAATTACTGTCTGCTAGAGGTGCACCCTGAGGGCTGCTGTGTGCAGCATCACGCGAGCCCTGCTAATGTCACCCTGTTGGGATCAACTGAGCTAGCTGGACCTTAAGGGACAAGATTGTGCACTGATTTTGTAATAGAAATTAGGTGCTAGGAAGGAGGCTGGAGGATTTAAATATTTCTGCCTCCAGCTTAAGCAACACTAAGTCTTGGTCTTTATCTGAAAAACTGGGTGAATTAATGCATTCGGCATTCCTATGCCAGAAATGTCAGAAATGCACTAAGAACTGCCAAAAGAGTAACAATTCCAATCATTACTTTATAAAAATAATTCATTTGAAGAAGTTGGGAAGAAGGATGAAACATGCAAACATCCTACCCTGAGAATCATTCTGTTGATTTGCACAGGTTTCTTTTTATATTCCCATCTAATGCATTGGACATGTGTGCTTGTGATAAGACAAATACTTGCAAAGCTTACCAGATAAACCATGTTCTCTTCAGACAGCAAAACATTTCTTGATGGTTGCATTTGTTAATTCCATTTAGACTCAATGTTCTTAAAGGTCTTTTCCAACCCAAGTGATTCCATCATTCTCTAAGTCACACGTCCTGCTTGTCCTGGTTTAGGGCAAATTTGGCAGCAAACCTCAAAAAGGGAGCTGCAGTGATGGACAGGAGCCCAGTTTGTATATACAGGCTTGTATATATTTGGGATATACAGACCCAAATCCATCAGAGCAGGGTCCATTAGCAAATCTCCACCACACACTGCAGCTCATCTCAAACTCTTGGGATTTTGCAGGCATGCAGGAAGTTTCACTCTGGAAAATAGAATGCATGTGCAATCTCTCCAGTAAGTGTTTCTGGATACCAAGTGATCATTGTACTCTCTGGTTCTTTACTTCAATCTTCCTAATTTGTAATCTTAATTTACTTTAGAGCATTTTTGTAGTGTAATGTCTCACTAGGACGATACAGGATATTAAACCATATGTGGCATATAAATTGTATGGGTTATTGCCAATGCCATTATAAAGGGTACATGGAGCATTTAATGGAATGCTCTAATTTACATTCTAATGGCTCTGTTGCAAACAGGGATATAGGGCACCACAAGTGACATGTCAGTCACTCAACTGCTTCAGTGGCATTATATCATCTCCACAACTCTCCCTTCATCTGTCCTGCAGTCAGTGCTGCTCAGCACAATCATGTTAATGCTTCCTTTACTATGTGCTTGTAGTAGCCAAGTCTGATAAAGGTAAAATACTTAAGTTGTTTTGCAAAATGCCAGGAATTTTTATTTGTACTCTTCTTTTGTAAATCCTTCAAATGAAACGATCTTGTTTGTCTTCTATGCAATTATTCCCAGAGGAAAAAAATTCAGCTTGAACAGAGTATCAGAATGCAATATCTGAGTGTTGCTTTTTGAACTCACAGCATTATATTCATAAAGGACTCAAATGAGTTTTTTTTTTAATTATTTGAAATAGAAATCAAATTAGGACAAAAATATTTGAAAACTACTCTGATGAATGACTCAGATGACTGATAAAAATGCTCATTAAGTAATTTATGAGGAAAACTGAGATGCTCCTCCCTTTCACTACCCCAAAACATACATAAGTCAATCCTATTATATAATATTTAAGAATTAAGCTCATCCCTTTAAAGATAGAATTTCACCTTTCAATAGAATAGTGTATCCCAACTGTAACAGAGATGAGTACATAGATGATGTGGAATGTTGCACATTGTCAGTCACAGACTGGCAGTCAAAATAAGTATAAAAGAGGTGTATATAATATTTTAAAAATTATGCAAACATGAGTTCTTAAAAAAAATTAATTGAAAAAGAGATTAAAACAATAGAAAATCAGCTCGTGTTTACTGTAGATAAATACACTTCATTCTAATTTTCAATTTACTTGCACTTCCTATAATAGGCCTATTTTATTTGCTGGGCAAATTCTTTGTTACTTTTTCAATTGATTTTGATTGACATATGCACAATTAGAGTTACAGACATGTTAATTAATTTAGCAATTGAACACTATGACTGAACAGTGTTCATTAAATGGAAGAATAAAATTCAATCACAACTAAACATGTTTAAACAAATCAGCTTTGTTTCAAAAGCATGGACTTATTCTAATAAATTGATTTGGATGTATAAGTGTCCCATTATTCAAATAGTTTTAAAAGTAACATAGCTCAAAGGAAAATGCCATTTTCTACACCAACAGAGCATGTAATAGTTTGTCGTTACAAGCAAAGTTTAAATTGCACAGAAGTTGACTCTTGTTCCTTGCAAGCTTTGTTCTAGAAGGAATGGGTCATACTCCAGCATGATGAATCATATTGACATGTTGACTGCTCGTTGCAATCCATTTCTAACCTTTATTTTAAAGGCATAAAAGTCACCTCTCCTTTCCATGGTATGTTCCTTACTTTTAGTGCCCTGTATTGACTGTAAATACTGAACTGCATTCATCTGCCCACTTAAAACATCCACTCAAAAAGTCTAACATGAACTTCGAAAATCAGTTCACAACTGCAACACACACCTACATCAAAATTCTCTTTAGAATTCACTTACCTTGTAAAAGTTCCAGTACATCTTCATTTCACTATTGCAGGAGGGGGAAATGCTTTGAATCTTGAGTTATTTTACATCCCTGACACAGCAGATCTCCTATATTATTTAAATGACTATTGCTGATTAAAAGCATATTTGAAGTGAACTCTGTATAGATACTCAGGTGCCACTGCCCCATCAACAAATGCTTTATATGAGGAGATGTGTGTGCACTCTCATAAAAATGCTCATTAAGTACTTTATGAGGAAAACTGAGATACTCAAGGGAGGTGTTCCCAAGTACTTTGGCTGAAGTACTTGGGAAGACCTCCCCTTAAGCTGAGTGCACACACATCTCCTCATACAAACCTGTAGAAAATTGTCATTCCTGGGCTTCAGTGAGCAGTTAGAAGCTTTGAAGAACAATTGCACTTCAGATTAATACTTAAATGAATTTTCTCTTCTAACAGCCATACACCTTGTCCCCTTTTTCATCAGAAAACTACTTGGAGATATGTTCTTTGCAGTTCATTCCATCTCTGAAAATTCTGGGAACAGAGTAACAGTACAGTGTGATATGTAGCACTTTCAACATAGGAATAAATAATATCACCTGAAGTTCATTTCTGTAAACACATTTGGATCTACAGCTTCAGGATTATTATAAAATCTAACAAGTCACAGCTCCTATTAAAAAAAAATTAACCTATTTCCTTACCTATCATTTGGGAACAGCTTTTTCTTCTATGCTCACATAGAAATTATGGGCATCCTACAGAGCCTTGATCTTTTAAGAGGCTATTCCACCCATTTGAACTCCTTCAGCTGAGTAATCAGGAACAGGTGTTCCAGAAGAGCAATATTATTTACAACTGGCATTTCAAGACACACCAGCAATGCCTGGGACAAACAGGAAAAGGAGCTGGAGTGGTTCATGGTGTTGTGAAAGATTCCATGGGGAAGTCTTTTCTGTCTGCCTAGGTGGGGAAAACTCTGTGGTAAATTCTTCCAAGGCAATGCCCTGGGGATTTCCCTGAGGGGGAACGATTCAGAGGATTCCACATATAGTTATCCTGATCAACTGAAATACATCCATGATAAGCAAATATAGGTCAGATATCCAATCTAGGCACCCACCCATGTGTAATTAAATAAATTTAGACAATCTGTACAAGTAGCCATTTTGCAGCAAGAAGCTGAAACACATGGATATTTCATACTGACTTGAAGGAAAATGGAACTCAGGAGAATTCACATGCTTAAATACTGTTAATTGCCTTGAAGAAATAAGTGAAAAAGCCTGTGGATGCCTCTGGAAATCAGTCTGTTCCTTTTGCTGTCTGAGGATATACATAAAACTTTGACAACAGGCTTTCATACTAAGAAACATTGGTGCAATAATCATGGTACTGTAAAAAGAATTTATTTTACAGTTTAGTAACTCCTCCAGAATATGTCAACTGCATGTCAAGCATTACATTTCTGACTGCACTCTAACACTTCCCAGGGTTTCTGATACTACTGATCACTAACAGTTCTGAAAACTCATCATTGACTGGCATAGAATAGAAGTAACTCTATTCTGGCAGAAATAAGAGATTTTTTTATCCTGCCTTCATCTAAATAGAAATAAAATAAACCTCTCATCATCATATTTTGCTGCATCTGTCACTAAAAATTTCACTCCCATTTAATCTATTCTAATCAAACTGAAAACAGGGTCTTCTATCATTCAGGGAGAAAATGCACAGAGAAATTTCCAGAAATGCAGGACTCCGGCATCTAATGCAACAGTGAAATTTTGCTGTAGTACAGAGAGAAAAACATTATATACCATACTGATTGTAATAATACCTGCTTTGGCTAGAAGTAAAAATTAGGTAAATGATTATTTGTGTAGCTGAAGAAAAACCAAGAGGAAATGAACAATCCAGGCAAAAAAGAAAAGGCAATGAATTCTATGAGCTGTATAAGCCTACAAGATATTCTGGCACAAATAAACATAAGATCTGGATTCTTTCAGAACTAATTTTTGAGTGACTTGAAATAAACATTTCTTAATTATTCAGTTTCCCTGCTGCAAAAATCCAAACAGGTACCAAAGGGCTCTTCATAAATGATGAGGTTTGCAATTCTGACACCAAACATTTAAAAACTACTTAGTGCAGCAATCAATAATGGTACAGCTGCTGCTGGACCCATTGAGAAAAGGCTACAGAACTCATCAAGTTTCAGTAAGGATTTGATTACTTCTTATATATTTGGACATTCTTGTTGTTATGAGTTTAATAAGACATAATAGTATCAATAAAGTCATTTATAAAACCACTGTCATTAGTTAACGTTTTAAAATATGTCCCCCAAGCCTCCCAAAGGTTTTTATGTTTCAGAGACAGAGAAAACGTCAAGTAGTAATTTTATTAGGTATTTTCTTGTCTGGCAAATGAGTCTGCCCTTAGAAGTGTCAAAATGCAGACAGGTTTGGGGTACATTCTGCAGCTCAACACTTCTATTGGGGTAAAACATTTGATTGTGCAGTGGGATGAAAATTGTGTTGCAGAAGAGGCAGATAAGTGGTAGAGAAGTTGTAAAGAGGCAGTCAGAAGCAGTGCTTTGAAAGACTGGAATTATACAGGCAATTATATATTATTTTGCTCACTGTGTCATTTCACTTGAAAACAAAACCAAACCAACAAACACAAACCCCCAAACAAAGAAACAAACAAAACCCCCAATCAAAACAAAAAAACCCAAACAAAAACCCAAAACCCCCTCCAACCAAGTTCAAACAATAGTTTTAAGGTGCCTGTGATTTATTAATAGCAAAGTCTTTCAAATTCTGAGACTAAAAATGGCATAAACTAAAAGCCATCAAGATAGGTAGCCACTAGCAACTCCATTTTCTATTGTATTGGTGCAATCTGAGAAAAATGAAATAATTCTGGAGGTATTTTATTTTCTTAAACATACAGAGTAGCCAGAGATTTAACTGCAACTCTCTTACAGAAATGTATCTATTACTCAGGAAAGGCAGACTGATATTTTTCTTGGAACAGTCTATAGTAGATTATAGATTTCTGTGGCATTAGGACTTAAGGATATAGTCTCATTTTATGCTCTACTTCAGAAGCCTGTAGGAGCTACCAATCCATGTCTTTGATAAACTCTAACATTTGTCTTTAAACGTTCTGATAAAGAAGAGAAAAATGAAGTTGGGGCAAGCTCACCTACTATTTGAAAAAAAACGAGTTAGGACTTTGAAAAGCTAATATTTTATTAATTGAAACAAGAATATTTTTCTAGACTTTCTAAAAAAGTAGTTACCCTTAAGCTCTTGGTATAGCAGCATTTAAAATAAGTTTCTGACATCCTGAAGATGTGGGGGTTTTTTCATTTGATCTCTCTTCAGACATGGTTAACAAGAAAGCAAAATCAGCTCTTAGAGCCTGAAGTATCTTTATGGAAAACCAGGTTTTGGAATAAAAGAAAATTCCTTAATTTATATTGAACTATAGTGGTTTTATTAATATAGATCTTTAGTCTCAATACGAGTTCAATATTTTAGTTTTTATGCATTTTTTGGAAATAGATTTCAACACATTCTGTCCATTGAAGGCATTTTGTCATTAGAATAGAAGATCACATGGCAGAGAGAACTGAACATGAATCAAAACATTTGGTTTCCCTTTTCTTTCACATGAGAATCCTGGTGTGCATAAAAGCTCTATGCCAGAAACATTAGTGAATTGTGATTTGTTGAAAGCAAATCTGTCTGCCAGGAGCTGATTTGTGCAAAAAGCTTCTCCTGAAGCTGCTACGATTTAGACCTCAACTCAGGATAAAAATAGGATCTTTATAGTTCTTTTTATCTCAGATTCTTGCCAGGAACATTTGCTTTAGTAGTTGACAATGTCGATGAGACAGTAAATCTGTTTGGTGTGAAAGTAAACAATGGAACTGTGCTTGGCTTGGAAGTGCTCTGATTATTGAGAAATTGCTTTTGTCCCTTTAATTATTTCATCTTCAGACTGGCATAGCAGTGTTTTTTTCCATCTTGGTACATAGCTGACAAAACTGTTTCCACATGGAAAAGGAAACTTAGGGGAACAGTATTTTCCCCACCATCCTCAATGTGTTTTATCAGTATTCTAATCTTTCCTGACTATAGTAGAGATCAGTATGGAAATGTTGGATTATGGGCTGGTCTTGTCAACTCCTACAGCAGGAATGTGAATGCAGGATATCTGATTTAGCAAATCAATTTAACAATTGTGTCAGATCTCCCCAGTCTTTTCCATAGTGGAGTGTTTAGCAGACAAGCTTATGAGGAGACTGAAGGATATTCCTATTGACATACTTTAAATCTGACATTATTTCCCATATTAATCTGTTATTCCATAAAGAAGTATCAGTCTGTCAGGCTTCTCAGCTTCCACATACAGTGTCCTTTCACCTACATGTTTTTTCATTTTATATTTTATAATAATTACATTTAGCAAGAGTTGCAGGTCTCTCCTTCTTTCTCAGCTGCTGTCTGCACATTGATTTCCCACTGAACTCTTTTATTTGCAGCAGTATTTCCATTAATGCGTTATTACAAAATCTGCTATTACTTTATTCCAAGTAAGAGCAAAGAGATAACCTTTCCTCTGAAGACACCTCGTGCTGCCTGTGTCAGACAGCTGAGCTCTCAGTCCCCCTCTGCAGCAGGATGTGTCCTCTGAGGCAGTGCAAGCAACTGTGAAGCATAAAACAACATTTTCCTAAGTAGCTGTTATGAGTAATTTGTACTACAAGGGAGTCTGGGGAGCCAAGGCACAGATGAGGACACTGCTTGAACCTGGAGCTAATTCTTCCATGATAATAAGAGAATTTGGCTTGATAATGAAGTGACAAAACCAAAGTTCTGAAGATCTGGCAAATAGAATGAGTGGTAGTGGACTTCAGTGTGTGTTGTATTTTGTGTTTGTTCTTGGCCAACCACTGCAACCCACTCATTCAGAAGTTAGGCTGAATTTCTGAAATTTGAGAATACTGCTGGTGTAAAACCAAAAATAACTTCCCCCAAAATGTCCATACACCTCCAACATTATAATGCAAGAAAATTAGATTCAAAGGAAAGTCTATTTTGTTTACAAGAATGTTTTGACTTATTTTGGCTGAAACATATTTTTCTCAGTTTTTCTTAGGAAGATGCAGAGAAAATTTCCTGTGAAGGCTTTTCATGCCAAGAAGAAAACTGAACAGTCTCTTTGTATGAGTCTAGGCTGGACCATTTTGCCAGTTTTTCTGCTGAGGGGAAGAGAGTAATTTTTTCTATAAAGAACTTATAGTGTGTGAGTGAATAAACACTGTAGGTGGTAGGCAGATGCAGTGGACCTTGAGAAAGCTCTTTCAGTGATTAATCAACTTCATTTCTGACATCTCTGATTCCTTGGCTCCTAAATATGATAGAAAGAGCTATGTGAACTGCAGTTCATAATGGTTTATAAAATGTAAGCACAGTTCCTGGTTCCATGATACCTAAACTGGATTCTTCATCTTCACTGCATTTAGACAGTCATTACACAGTAAATTGCCTGAAACCCATTCTAGAAATTTTAGGGGAAAAGCGAGGCCTTAATATTTGGAAATAGCATTGCCAATGTGTATCAGAAAAAAAAAGGCTTTTTTTGTAAAAATAGTCACCAAATCTTGGAATAACTACTAATTTTAGTATATTAACTTTCCTTGCATACTGGCTGTGGCTCTATTTGTTAGTAAAATGTGGGGAACTGTACACTGGAATGCAGGTCTGGGGTGGTGGGGGAAAGAGGGGTGGTGGGGGAAAGAGGGGTGGTGGTTTGTGTGATGAAGTCTCTGTGCTGCTGTATTATCCCAAGTCTGGCTTGTAATCCCTTGCAAAGAAACAATTACGTGAGTAAAGTTTTTGTATTCAGGTTTAATATCCACAGAGCAGCTGCAGTGTCTGTGCCATGAATTTAACCCAGGGATTTAACTGCTCTGCTGGCAATGACACTCAGCTCTGCCTGGGACTGCGGTGTTAGCTGTGCAAAATGTGTCCTTGGACAGCTCCTGCCTTATGAACATGCTTTCTCCTGATGAATTCTTGGTTTGGGTGTGTGTTTCTTGTACCTTTTTTCTTATGAACATCCAGAACCACACACAGAACAGCCCATCTCAGCCCTCCCAAGCTGGAGCAGCTGCTGCCCAGCCAGCAGAGAGGAGAGCTGTCTCCCTCTGACCCAGATCATGGACCAGCACCTTTCTTACCCCTCTCTTACACAGTTCCAAACCTCTTTTAGCACTGGCCAGTGAGTCTAGGACAGATCATCCTGCTGGTAAACCAACACGACATTGCTCAGCAAAGTAAATGAGGAATCTTTATTCCTGTTGGTAGGCATAATTCTGAATTATTACTTATTATACACATTTCTCTTGTTCTGACTGCAAACCCAATAATTTCCAGGTTTACCCTTTAATTACCCTGAATATCTGACTTGAAGATCATCCTGTGTTTTTTAGGGAGCACACAATCCATATACCCACAATGAATGCTTAGCCATCAAACTAGAGCACAACCAGGACAATCATGTTCAGAAATAAGAACCTGCCAATGAAATACCTCAATGGACTGGAAGAAACCATATTTCAATCTCTTGCTTCCTCACTCAGATGACCAAAGAGACACCTGGAAGATCTGTAGTAAGCTACAGTCAAAAGAAAAGACATAATATATCATGTTTCTTTTCACTGCAGCTATTCAGATAGCAAGCTTGTAAATTTATCTTTTCAAGAAAACAAGGAAGTGAAACTGTATAGCTTTGACATTAATTGTTTGTGTGTAATATGCACACATATACCAACAATAATGCATATATGTTTAATGGAAATATATTTTAAAAAGTCTAATTTTTTCAAATATAGGAAGTTACATCATGGGGTGGGAGAGAAGAAAAAGAAGACATGACTGAAGATTCTAGGTTTCAGAGCTGTTAATGTGAGTAACTTCATAAACATCCTGTGTCTTAGAAATACATAACAGAACTTACAAAGCATTTATGGAATTTAGTGACTGTGAAAATTGCAACTGCTGGTGTTTGGAGTAGTTGAAGAGTTGTACTTTTTTACAGAAGATGACATCTTTATTGCCTTTGATGTCTATAACCATTGTTTTGTACACTAAAGAAAGAGGCATGTCTGTAAGAAAAGTATAAGGCTTGAGTGTCTTGAATGGAGATGATGTGAAACATTACATTATATCTTAAATACTCTACTTGTCAGTAAATTATGAAATACGGGTTATTTTTAATTTGATTAATTTTAAACCCAAAGTGGGAAACATTCACATAATCCATAGTATGTGACATATGTCTGGAGTCTTTAGAAGTCATAATGTGGAGTTAAGCAGGCTGTAAACATTTCTTTCTGTTCATTATTGCTCATGTCTGTGACAGCAAAGTTAGTGCAGCATACAGTGCATGAAAAAACTGTCACTGTATGAGTTAGAGAGGCTGGAGCATAACATGAATTTGAAAAACTCTCTGTATTTATCTGTTCGATGTCATTACTGTAACCAGCAGATTTTCTGTGAATCTTCTCTCACCCATGTGCAAAAAGTTTCAGAAGGAGGAGTCAAGAACCAATTATCAGACCCTTTCCCTCCCTCATGTGATGATGACTATGTACAGTTTTTCAGGGTAAAGCTGCTGAATGTTGGACATGTAAAACACCTAACCTGAAGAATATATTTTGTTTTGAATAAGTTATTGCAGAGATAAGCATAAAAGTCTGAGTTTCTCAGCAAAGTGTCTTACCCTCATAGCTAAATAACCATCATCCCCTCTAGGGATATTGATAAAGAATAGAAAAATGTGGAGAAGGAATAGTTTTGCTAATGTCCAAGACAGCAAAATTAGAAATACAGTAAGGACATTGCTGATTCAGTTTCACTGTCCCATAGTAGACCCTTGAATCTTTTCCAACATATTCTCTCTTTTCCCTCGTTTCTTAGCTTATCCCATCTCTTTGCTTTGTAAGGTTTCCAGCCTTGTCATTAATTCTGTTTTTGCACAATGCCTGGCACCATAAATCCCTCCCCCTGGCTGAGATAACAGTGTACCACTTAGTTTTGTTTTGGCACAGGGTAAACACTGCTCTTACACTGAACAATGATGGTATTTGCCAAACAAGTAGGAACAGAGGGTAAGGAAGACAGGCTCCATTAAAATCAATGGCCTTGCCAAGTGCTCTTTCTCAGGCTTAACAAAACCACTCCAATTCCCTTCTCTCATTAAAAAAACTACCAGAGAAAGTCCAGGTATCTGCTGAAGGCAGAGATAAATAGCCTGAAGATCACCTGGAGCTGTAACACATGATCTGAGATACTGCCTGAACCTTTTATTCTTCTACGAAGAGTAGAAAGAATGAGATTTAAAAAAAAGGAAATATTGACTTCTCTGGACATAGCCTGTGCTGGCTATGGCTGCCCACAGTGCATTATTCTGCCTAGCCCACAGCTTTCTTCTCTCAGCAGCAAATTCCCCACAACATTTGTATAGCACAGCAAGAATAAGGGTTTGGGTTGGGGTGTTTGTTTTTGTTTTTTTTTTTTTTCTCCTCACCATAGAATTAATAAATAGTAACAAAAAAATTTAATCTCAAAAGGGATGAAAGCTGTTGTTGATATCTTTCAACCCTTTGTAATCTGTATCTAGCTGAAAACTGGGTTGTCTGCTTCCTAACTCAGATTTTGTCTCAGCTGGTTTTGAAAATATTTCTTCTGTTTTGAGCTGTCTTTGGTAGCTAATTTTCAGTGGGAGTCCTGCAGACAGAAGGAAGCATTAAATTGACCTAACTGGGGCATATTCATCATGAAAAGAAAGCACAGGGGTCAGCTTGTGGTGGCAGCAGGAGGGACAGATAGATCACACAGAGATGCACTTTTTATTCTCCAAGAAAATTGTGTCCTTTATCTCTTGCCATGTATTTCTAACCCTTCTGCTGCCTTTTGCTACCTTGTGCCCTGCTTATTTCCTGTAGTGGCAGCACAACAATAAGGATTTTATTAGCAATAATGTACATCTACAGAGTTTTGTGCATTGGGCACCCTACATCTGCTAATCTGTTCTATTGTCTTGCAAGGTAAAGGACTGCAAGATTTAAATAGATGTTTTGCAGGAGAAACACAAAATGGAGGTGACATAAAACATAAGACACTGGAAAACACGGTCAGACACAACCAGATGCACTAGAATAGCAAATGTAAAATGTTTGGAATTCTGCACTGACATCACAGTATTCTTGATGTAGGGGTCCATGAATTCTCTTTCTTTGTATGTAGACCAAAATGCAGAGAAAGAAATCAGAATTATTTCTAACATGCTCTTTGATGACTGGTTTGAACTAAGATGCACAAACATGCATCTCAGAGATGTACTTCTTAAAAAAAAAATCAATCATATCCATTGATAAATTCTCCAAGACACTCACTGTAATTTGATTTATAACAATGTAGCATGGCTTGAATTCTTGCCTGTGTAAAAAAGATCAATGTAAAGTCACTATTACAAAGATTTATTCATTGGTACACAATAGTTTCTGTCTGCCTAATTAAATCTGTGGCATCCAAACCAATTCGATTGGGTCAAAGTTTGTGCACAGAGTAGTTGGCAAGTGCTGCATCTGCAGTGCCATTTAGTTATGGCAATTTGTCAGTGGCAGTCTTAAATCATGAGATGTTACAAACACAGACATTTCCTTAACATTGACAATGTCATTTCAGGCATCCTTAATGACATTATAATTTTTATTGTTGTTGTTTGCTATCTCGTTCCTTCCCAGAAATGCCTCTGAGGCTTTCCAAAATAACACAAAAACTTAGAAGGTCACTCATAACTCTTTGCCTGCTTCCTCACAGCTTTGTTGTCTATAGAAAAGCTTTGCAAAGGAATAGAGTTTGCTTAAAGAATATTAAAAAGTATATGAAGTTGCATGTCTAAAGTCCTAGTTTAATGAGACAAAGATGAAAGCTCTCCATTTCAAGGGCATCTATTCAGTTTTTGAAGATAATTACTGTAATTACATGGGTGTGTCTCACAGTGAGTAACTTTCTGCATAAGAGGAAAGATGGGTGAGAAACAGTAGGTGTCACACCTCACAAGGAAAACAATAAGAAAGTAAAATGTGTAAAACTTTAGTTCTCTCTGTATTCCTATGGTGTCTGTCTTCAGTGGAATGAAATAGCTTTACAGCTTTCTGTCCAGTTCCCTAATTTTCTCGAAGGGAAAGAAATGTAGCTTGCAGTGGTTTTTTTTTAATTTTATTGTTGAATATTTTAATCATTTTTAAACTGCACTTTCCTCATGTCTAGCACACACATATGAATTCATGATGGCTGGAGACTGGCATGTGATTTCCTGCTGGGGATTGCAGTGAAGTTCCTGGTAGCTCCCAACTTATTCCTGAATTTGTTTGATTTCCGAAGATTCTTTTGTCCCACTGCTGCATTAATTTGTCATTGCACACCTATAATGAGATTGACTGATTTCCAGTCTAGAGAGCCTCACAGCACTGAACCAGTTTGATGTTTCCTTTTTTATTTTCCTGGCATGCTGTCCCAATGGAGTTGGGTATTTCTTTCACACCTCCTGTGTGGCATTTGAAGGAGAACAGCTCATGGGCACTTGTATTGAGAGGGACACTGAGGCCCTATGGTTAAGGTATTAGCTAGGGCTGATAGTTTGCTTTTTGAATCCAAAGGAATACATCAGGAGGCAGAGAAGATGAAACCAAATTGAAAAATAGTGTCTTAGGATGAAGTGGCTTAGGACACTTCAGGAGCAAAATGCCATTCAATTAGGATTTTTACTGATGTAGTAAAAAATCTGAATTAAAAGAGTAAAACAAAATTAGCAGTAGATGAGACTTGGAAGTCAATTGCAAGAACTGTGTTTCCAGAAGCAGCCAGTTTTTCATATATTTAATTTGCTTGTGGATAGTAAATAATGTATTTTAAAGAGCACTTGTATAATACTCCATGGCACAGGGGACTGAGGCACACGAAGTGAATGTGTTTCAAAGCCCCAGACTCTGAAACCTGTCCAGCTGGGATAAATAGTCATTTTGCTTCAGCAGCAAATACAGAATGCATCAACCTGAGACCATGGGAAGCA
>JAWWEY010000013.1:25121025-25144578 GCA_035582745.1 Loriotus luctuosus | reverse complement strand
ATCTGTGATTGGTCTCATGTGGTTGTTTCTAATTAATGGCCAATCACAGCCCAGCTGGCTCGGACTCTCTGTCTGAGCCACAAACCTTTGTTATTCATTCCTTCTTTTTCTATTCTTAGCCAACCTTCTGATGAAATACTTTCTTCTATTCTTTTTAGAATAGTTTTAATATAATACATATCATTAAATAATAAATCAAGCCTTCTGAAACACGGAGTCAGATCCTCATCTCTTCCCTCATCCTGGTACCCCTGTGAACACTGTCACACTCCTGTGCTTTTCCAGTTAAGCTCTCTTGCACCTTGAGCTCAGCTGCTGCTCCATCTTCCTGCGTGCTCCCTTCTCCTGGCTTACCTCCATCCCTGCTCTCTCCTTCCTTTGTGGAGCAGGGATGTATTCCTGGTGCTGGATGAAACCCCATCCTGCACGAGGGGAGCTGAGCCTGTGGTGATCTGCAGGGGAAGGATTGTGTGCAGCAGGATCCAGGAGGATCCAGGTTTGTGGGCTGTCCCAGGAGCTGCAGCGTTCAGCAGGGTGAGGGAACTCAGCTGTGTGCAGCTACTTGGAAACTGCTGCACACTGGGCCTAGAGTGAGCCTGAGGTTATTGGTGGGGCTCATCCCTCCCCTCAAACAGCAGTATTGGCTAATTTAAGGGGCAAACAGCTCCATTAAAAGTCATCTAGTATGACTGAAGCTTTTTAATACAGAAAGAACTATTAAAATCTTGATAAATATGTAACTTTTCAGGGCAGGTTAATGGGAAGAAGGTTTTTTTTATGAAAGAGAAAGGAGTAGTAGGATTAAACTGATTTTTTTTATTGGTCTAAAATCTTTTTTGTGAGTGTAAGAGTTCTTTTTCTGACTGTATCACTTGGGAGCATGGGAGCTGTCACAGTGCATCCAACCAGTCATTTGTCTGTTGCAGTACAACATTTCCAGCAGTGAAACACTCTGGAAAAGGCAGGAAAACCTGGGAGGAGGCCAGAGCACTGGTCCTGAGGAAAGTGGCTTCTTTTCCCTCCTGCTTTTGTTTTGGTATTGTGTGGATGAAAAGGATTGAAAGAAAGCTCCAAAGCCATCACCTGTTTGTGATGGCATTTTAAGTTTTCCCTTTGATAATTCACCAAAAACGAAAGAAAGTGCTTAATAAGAAGGCAAGGGGGGAAAGGATCCAGCTGCATTAAAAAGTACATCTAATCCACTGTAGGAAAAACTGTTTCTCTTCAGCACAAGAAGAAAATATGTATATTACTGCATCTACCTCCTGCCCTCCAGCCTGCCCGTTCCATTTACCTCCTCCACAGCTGGTAAATGTGAGTGTGCTTCAATGTTCTTTAAAGGCAAAGTTAGATTCTGCTTCCCCCACCTTTCCAAAGGGAGGAATGCTTGATGATTTGCCCAATTCTAGGGAAATTTAAGGGGCTGTGTGTAGCCATAAGTACTAAACACGTCTTGTGATGCAGAACCAACAGAGTAATTCAGAGGTTTTCCATCAACTACATATTGAATGTTGATGATGAAAAAACACTAAGAGTTGAAGAAAAATTCATTTCTCTTACGTATTTTTTACTTCCCTCCACTCCAAGCCTTCATTATTATATTTACAAGTTTTTTAGTATACTAAATTATTGAGGGGAAGTAATTAAAATCTCTGCATTGAGCCTAAGTGCCAAAACAGGAAAAAACAGCAGTTTTTTCAAGGAAAAATCTCACAAGACTGATTTGTGGATGTGTGAGATTGGAAAAAAAGTGTTTAATAAATCTCTCTGGGAAGGAATAGAGTTTGGGTTTGGTGACTACCATGGATCTTGTTTTAAACTGAATAGTGGTAGTAACCAATAGTGAATTTATTGGTTCTGGTTCTAACACATTTCCATCATTGGATTGGGATGCAAAAATAGTTCTAACTGTTATGGTGAGAACGAACCAAGCTGCCTTCTTTTCAAATGAGGATCCTTAGAAATTGGGTTGAGAACTACAGCTATGCATGCTGCCCATTACATCATGAACAAGCTTTTTGTGTTGGGTACAGAACTGGAGCTCCAACAGCAACAACGATCTTGAGTCAGCTGGAGAATTTTAAAATAAAGCCAAATATCAACATGGAGATTCTGTTTGTAGGTGGCATCCTCATTCCATCTGTATGATGCTGACATATTTCACTCTGCTGTAACCAATCCTGGGATTCCACATGTAGATCAATATCAAGATTTTCTCTTGTAGACCATGCAGAGTCGTCCTTACTAATATCACTTCAAATCACAATGAAACACAGTCCATTTTTCAGTAGGTAATGAATAGTGAAGAGATTGATTGATTGATTGATTGATTGATTGATTGAAAAGATCTCAGGGTAAACACAAGCAGAGAGGAGGGACAGGATTGAAAGAAGAGCTCACATGTGCAAATAGCTGGCAAAGAAAAAGGAGAATATAATAAGGCTAAACCCACCATAACACAGATGTATACAGACTTGCATTCCTGCAGCATCTTTCATCCAGAATTGTCTTCAGACACTGCAGAGACCTCATCACTCATCCCTCCAAAGAAGTCACCTTTCAGGTGAAGGTAAAAAAAACATATTAGAAAGATATGGAGAAGAAATATTGCTAAAATCTAGGGAAAGGGAGGCAGAATAGGGAAACCCATTTTTCACTAATGTTTTGCAAAGCATCCCACTCATAAACAAGTCATGCTCCTGAACTAAAGGCATAGATATTCCATAATAATTTATATTATGTCTGGGACCTCATCTTGGGAGAAATAGTTGGATGTCTCACCTACTATGAAACTTGAAGACACAATCCCCTCTTTTCTTTATTTTGGGGCTGGTCCTGCCACATTCAGGCATCATCTCCTGAGCACATCCTAGTTTCCCCAGGGAATGGCCATGAGGGAACCATGATCTCCACCCAGCCCCTGATTTTGACATTTAGACTGAGTATGTAATACACTGCAGAGGAAATCCACAAGACTCTTCAGACAAAAAAATAATTTTAATGATAGTCGAGGACTTAAATATTGTTTTCATCTTTTTTAAACCAGGAAAAAATTAAGGTAACATCATTTTCTGCCTATTGTTTCCAAGAAATATGACAGACTTGTGAGTTTGAACGCTTAAAGTTATTTCTTCACTTTGCAGAGGCAGGGGCTTTAATCTGTGGTCCCCCCACAGGCTGGAACCATTTCAATTGCAGTGGGACACTCAGTGGTGGAACTGCAGGTAGAGGCAGTCCCTTTTACAAACAGAGCATGATAATTATATGTACATTCATGACCACAGTTCCTAAACAGGCAGGAGGACTCTCCTTTTCTCTCCTCATTACACTTTTCCCACTCCTAAAGCACAGATTTTCATTTTGCAGCCACAAAGCCAAAGGCATCTTAGCCCAAGAGAAAGAGAGACCGTTCCAGTTCCAGCAGCAGCTCTTAATGGGAATGCAGGGAATGCAGTAATTCAACTGGGAGCACTGGAGTTTAATACCCATTCTCTGGGCAGGGTGAGAGCAGCTGTGCTCTGCCACAAGAGGGGACAAACCTTTGTTCCTGAGCTGCCCTGGTTTCTGTATTCCTCACATGAAGTGTGCTGGGCACACATGGGCTGCTGCAGAGAATTCCATGTGAGGTGCTGCATGGCCATGTCAGGACACTGAGTGGTCACACCTGTCACTTTTCATCTCCCAACAGGTTCATGTTGATCTTTCCTACTAGGAAGTGCAGTCCCCTTTCCCAGTGCCTCAGGTGGAATTTCTGAGAACACACCTTATGTTCCCTCTTTGAAAAAGGCAGAAGCATGTTTAACAAAATGCTGCCAGAGGACCTGAATCTTCTCCATGTCTCCTTGCCCTGTCCCCTCCTGCCATTCTATCATCAGGTAGATATTGTGGTGTATAATTCAATTTTTAGCAGCAGAAGCTGTATAGTTCTTGTACATCCAGGTCAACTGGTGCATGAAATAAAGATGCATGCACAGCTCAGGGAGAGAGATGTGTGTCCTCTGCACCTGAGAAAAGCAGATAACTGTTACCTAAGGAATGATTTAAAAATTCCCATTCTGTCTTCCAAATTTCATTTTGTTCAACTCATTCACAATAAAATGCTCCCCTTCTTGTGCTTCTATATTTACATAACTTCATAGTTGACTTCACAGTAGGTCTGCTGCAATTTTTGGGGTTTTTTCTTGAGGAGCAGGGATGGTCTTGGTTTTCATTTTGTCTTCTGGTTTTGACATTTATTCCCTTATCTCTATACTTTCATTCTGATAATTGATACTTTGCTTCATCTGAGTTGATATCCTGTCTCCTTAATTTGTACCCATTTTACTGATCCTTTGTCACCTGTGTTTACATGCCAAACCAAGAATTTCTGTGACAAATTAAGATACAAGATAAAGTCATTTTCATTGTGAATAAGCCCAAAATGTCCAATCAAAAGCTGTAGTTTTAAGGCATTTGTTACACAATTTTTGTTGCCTGCTGAAGAAGTAGCTCCAGATTTCACTTTTAAAAATTTTAATAGCTCTTGAAAATGTCTATTCAATGTAGTGGTGTTCCACTAGCAAGGCTTCAAGGATTTTTAAAAGCAATTCTACTGAGATTTTTACAACCTATATTTATGCTAGAATGTCCTTTCCAGGTTCTGAAGGGATTCCAGAAAAACCTGTAAACTGTGAGAGACTCTTGCAAACCAGTGGGTTCTATGCAGCAACATCCAAAAAATGAGCATGGCTGAACACATTTGGTCATTAACATTTGGCCAAACTGCCTCCTGTGGCTTTTGTAGCCTTCCCATGGAGCAAGCAGAGAGTCAAATGGCTTCTGGAAAATTCACATCAGTCTGTGGAAAAGGTTGTTAGAGAAGACATAGAAGATATTAGAGATTATAAGAGATCAGAAGTTTCCCAGTGCAAGCAGGCAGTTCCAGCAGCTGCTGCTGCCTGGGTGGATTTTAGCACTTGTCTCCTAAATTTGTGCAAGCAAATAAAACATAACACTGAGACACCTCTGTTCCAGCACTGCTATTCCTTGTGCTGGGCTCTGGACAATCCTTTCTCCCTCTCTCTGCACCTGAGGAGTTCAGCTGTCAGAGCAGACCAAAGGAACACGTTTGATATGTCTGCAGAAGCACACAGGTTTCTGGGTGGAGGTTAGAAATCTGTAAGAAAAATCTGAACCAGTTATTCCTAGCTTGTGCTGTAAAGCAGTTATTAATATTTTTTCATTCACAATTCATATTTTTTCCGTGACTTGCACCAAATGTCTCACCCAGTAACTTGGACTTTGTCATTTTTTTGTCAGTAAGGCCATGCTGACTTATACCAGTTGACAGATCACCCTGCTGTTAAACCTTTACCCAAAAGTGCTTCCTGTGCCATGGAGTTCTTTACTGCAGCTGTTACTTGAAATGTAAACTCACTCAATGATGCAACAGAGATAAGTTTTCAGTCTTTATCCAACAATTTTGCATGGGATACTGAGTGAATGTTCATTCATCTAGCAGAGCAATTTGTTATTATCCTTGGTTAGTTCTTCAATCATTATAGTTTTAATAGTTCTTAGAATACCATAGCTATCTTTCTCTCTCTCTCCCCCTCTCCTTTTTGTAAGTACTGATATTCTAAAATATGTCTGTCCCTTAGTACAGTAAAACTTTTTGTTTGTTATTTTCTTGCAAACAATTCATTTTATTTAAATGCTCAGATGAGACATTTGTAACCAGGTCAAAACCAGAAGATGATGAAGTTCTCCACATGTCAGTGAAATGACTGCAAATAGCTGGCAAAGAAAAACCCATGCTGCTGCAGCAAGAGAAAATACATATTTTTGTTTTTAGAAAACACTGGTGACCCATTGAATAAACACCAAAATTTTATTTCTGAATGAAGCAAACTTTTACTATTTTTTGTAAATAGGATAACTGCATTTCTAAAAGACTTCTGTTACCTCAGCAAATCCCTTTGCTATAGAGAAAAACCTCTGATGGTCTTATGAGAGGTGGTTTATAATAGACCCAGGATAGCAAATATCATTTTGTCATCAGTCTGCCATAACCCAGAACCATCTACACTTGGAAAAAGATGAGGTTAAATGATTTATAAGACAAAATACTACTAGGGGGCAGTAGGCCTTTTGTTGAATTTTTAATCTGTTCTGTAATTTTATTGGTACATTTCAGAGAGAGGGATCAGAGGACAATAGCCCTGTGAAAGGGAGCTGCTGGATCACAGGTGACAATCAGCACTGCCTTGGCACTGGGCATGATTTATTGAAGGCAAACAATCTGCCTTTATCAGGGTGCATGGAAAGAGCAAGTGAATATTGTCACACTGCCAATAATGAAGTGTCAAAAAGAGGGATTTCTAATGTATAAATGAAACACAGCCACTTTGATTTCAGGAAATATATCCAAGTTCTAGTGATTTGCTTACAAGTAATGGGTTTTTTTCCTTTGTCCTCCTTTATTTTTCCTCTGTTATTCTTTACCTTCTTTTTATCATCCAAATGCCTGGAGGAAACCCATTCCAAATGTTTTTTTTCTGGCATGATGGTCAAAAGAACCTTTCAGCATAAAAATCCTTAAGCTATTTTTAACTATTTACATGTAGGGCTTTTTTCTGCTTTGGTAGTCAGAGGGCTGTGTACAGGTCTCAAATCCTCAGGGTGGCCAATTCAGAGGAAGTTAGACATAAAAAGACATAAAATCCCCACAGCTGTAGTTGCAAGAATGGTCTCCTTTTGTTGGCTTCAATCAGCAGGACAGCCTAGAGAATAAGGTGAAAAACTTCCTGTGCTGCATGGTGACAGTCTGATGCAGTAAAATAAACAGACATTTTATGTCCTCCCTTAGCTGCTGTTCAGTGCTGGAAGCACCTGGAATCTGTAGATAGTTCTCCTTCTGAACCATGTGTTTGGAGATAAAGCAGAGTGTGATAATTCATAGAACTCAGAAAAATTACCACTTCAAATCAAAGTCTGTTGTGAGAGCTATGTAAAGAACAAGAAGAAGACTAAAACATAAAGACAAATTGCCATGCACTTTTCAAGATGAATTAGAAGGTTTGTGAGATACTGGCATCCAATGCAGTGGGGCCATTGTGGGCCTGGAGCTGGCAGGTGGCACATTCTGAATGCCAGGAATCAGTCACTGCTCTCTGGTGAAGGCAAAGACATTCCTGGTGGGTCTTTGCTGAAATTTCTGATAGGAAATTTGGGAAAACTCAGCTCTGCTGGGACTGTGTGTTTGTTAGGCCTGCGTGGGTATTGCTGCAAATGGTTCTGGGTTGTCACCTCTCCTGCAGAATGTGCTCAAAACTGAGGAAAGCTCTGGAGGCAATAGAGATTTTGAAGGAATTTGGGAAAAAGAAGACCAAAAGCAGCAGACAGTCATAGCAAGGAAGGCAATCTTCAAGTTTAACTCAGGTGACAATTGGGCAGTATCTACATGATGTCTGGTATAACAAACCTGTGGAAAGTCATCAGCGTGGTAGAGACTCTACTAGAACATCTGGATTTGTGACTTTTTAAACAAGGTGCTGATCAAAAGAAGGATACTAATATTTATCTGTCATAAGAACTTCTTACCTGCAAGGATGTTTCATCTGGATGCATGGAAAGCCTGTGATGATATATTAGGTTCATGCAAAATAAAAATTTGTTGTGGGTAGATTAGGAACATTCACGGGTTTGAAAATTGGTAAATTGCTATAAAGTGTGCAGAAACTACAACAGTATGTGTTGTGCTGCAAAAGAAAAAAAAAGTAATCCTGATATATAATTCCTTGTAGCTAAGGTGGAAATAAATTCTGTTGTATGTCTTACTCTTTTGCTGATTTTGACTATATATGGAATGTGAGAGATTCATAATTTCTGTTTGCTTCTGTGCATGAAATCTGTAACATGAGAACAAAAACACTGAACTGAGAACTCCCAGAGGAGTTTAGTGACTGGTCACATAAACTGAAGTCTCCTCAATCCAAAGAAGGCAGATACTGAAATTGTATGTTTGTGTTGAGTTGTGTTGGATTAGTGCTTTTAAATACCTCTACTGTTAAGGACATGGAGGAAATTTATTTGCTAAAAGTGATCAGGTGAGAAATTATTGGATTTCCTTTGTAGAAAGGAGTGATGTCTTGGCCATTTGGTGTTACCCCAGGCTGTTTCGAAGCCCCCGGTGCAACAGGGGCTGCTGTGGATGCAGGGAATAGAAGGGACACATGGTTCTTGCCATTTGAGGAGAAAAGATAAACAAACAACACCTCAGTCCAGCATCTCTGCATGCCAGAGCAAGTGAGGGATTGTGTGGTGTATGGACCCTGGCTAAAGGTTCTGTTCCCACCTCCTCAGAGGTAAAGCATCATCAGGGTTCTGTGCTGGTGGCTGCCTGGCTGTCTGATAGTACAAATAATGTGCAGTTCTTGTAACTCACTAGATAACAGCAACTGGCTTAAATCCTGATAGTTGATGAGCACTATTATATATGATGCCCAAAAGAACCTTTGAAAGACTGAAACCTGGTCTCAGTTATATTTGTGTAAAATCCTCCAGTGACACAAGTCACAGATATCAAAAAAGGAAATGGTTTTTCCAACTCACAAAACCTGCCTCTGACTTTTTGTCCTGCCACATTGAAGCACATGAAAGAAGTTATTGTCTGTAATTAAAAATGCAGGCAGAAGTACAGGTCCTAAATACATCAATTATTAAAGTAAAACCTTAAAAGGAAAGAATCAAAGCTATTGATGATCCCTTTTCAGTGCCTCCAAAGGAATCATAGGACCTCCATACATATACTCCTCACTGGTAGCTTTTTATGTGCATCTTTAAATTAGCTTTTCCTGAATATAAAATACTTTCTGTAAAAAGACTGCTTTTGCCTTTCATTTCAGTGGCTGTTTATCAATGTCTGGCAGCAGCATTTTCATTATCAAATTCCAGCACATGGTAATGTTGGCTCATCATGATGTCCCTTGGGTATTTCTTGGCCATGTGATCAAACAAGGCATTTTTCCCAACTTGCCTCCTTTGATATCACAGGGACTATCATTCTTTGGAGTCATATTCAAGGTTGCAAGTTGATGAAAAAAAAGGATTCAGGGTGCACAGCAGCACAGATACCTCGACTTTGGCTTCAAGAATAAGATATTGCCTTCAACCAAGAAAAAACAGGCACTGCTCTCACTCTTTTGTGTGCAGTTTCCCTTTTAGCTGTGAGGAAATTCTGTAAGGCAAAGCTTAGAAAAAAATCAAGACTTAGCTCAGTATCCACTCAGATTCTAATGAAAATCTACCTTAAGGGTAGTTTACTCACCAGAAATTCTCTTCCTATTATATTTGCTTTCTGAAACTCAATACAGACTTTACTGTTGTTCTGATTCAGTAAAGCAGATACACAGTTAAAACTCTGGAGTAGCTCCACAGAGAAAAAAACAAGTCACAAAGCCATTGAGTTGCTTTTGCTTTGTATCTACGTGCATTCTGATTTACAGCTCAAATGGTATCAGGAAGTCAAAATGAAAGAAAAGGGTTGACTGTTAAACTAAATGTTACATAACAGTTTCCGATCCATCAAAACTGTAAAAAGTGGCTCAACTTTTATTTTACCAAAATTTCTGTGATGATGTGATTCTAGTGTGTTCTTATCCATGCTGGCAAATTTTGTAGTCCGAACCATGTGGAAATGTGGGTTAAAGTAATTGGGTCTTTTATTTCACTACAGTGACTTTTTCTAACTACTCACAACAGACTTCCTTGTTCCTTTTACCCAGGACTATGATGAGAGCAATCCTAATAAGCCAAGCAGAACTTTAAAATGATAAACCTCCTTGCAGAGTTTTCATTCTTTGTACAGTACACACAGTACAGGAACCCCTAAGTAATATTTGCTTCATATCATAGACTGACAGCAGCATAACTTCAAAGATAGGTAAAAAAAGAAGTAAGAAAAAAAGAGAAAGAAAATAATTTGTCTTAAGAGATCTTTCTATCAATCATATTCTATTCAGGTTTTGCAGTGAAGAAGTGCATAATGTGCTCCTGGTTTGCAGTTCCTTGCTGTTTAAGAGGTAAATAGTTCATAGCATTGTGTTGCTTGTGATGACTTGTATGTTATTGAACAACAAAAAAAAAAATCTATCCAGATTGCTCTTTGGCACTAATTAAAAAATAACACCCAGAATATTACGTCTCTCATTTCATAAGGGAAGTGTCACACTGTGCAAATTATTTCAAAATTTTCTTGCACTTTGTGCAAGCAATTACTGTTTGAATGTGTTTTTTTGCAAAGGAGAAAAGAAGGAAACTGTACTTTACTTCTTAGAGACTTTTTTATATTATCCTAGAGCCCACCAAACACATGTTAGGGCTGCTTCTCTGTTTTGACTGTTACTGTCATGATTTTGTTTGGAGACAAATACATAAAATCTATATGGCTGGAGAAATATAATCAGGTTGTTGGTCTGTCTATAAGATGGCTCCAAAGGAGTCACAGGACCATACATATAGTCCTCACTGCCAGCTTTTTATGTGCATCTTTAAATTAGCTGGAAGGTCCAACGTCAGGAACAGCTTTCAGTGGCTATTTTGATGAGTGCTCTGTGTTTTGCCAGTCTGCAAGAACCTGGGAAATAGCCTGTGTGCATGGCAAGGACTGCTCAGGAGCCACTCTCAGAGGTGGCTCTGTGAACCACTCAGTTATTACTCAGTTACACTCAGAAAATTCTTTATCTCAGGAATTCCAAGGTGAGGATATACCAAGTCAGTGGTGGTGTAACTGAACAGATGAGTAACTAGATGATGGGATAAATTTGGGCCAGAAGTTCTTTTGCATCCCTGTTATATTCAGATTTTTGTGAATTTCTCATACATGCTTTTTTGCTGTGGAAATACACATTTGAGGATATGTATAAGATGTGCTTGCTATTATCTTATCCCACTTTTGATGTCCTGGTGTCAGCTTCTGTCCCTCTGGTTCTCAGTCTGTAAAATGAAAAAGGCTTCATTGAGCCTCAATCTTGACATGTAGTCAGAAATTTTCTAAACAGCCCTGAAATTTTGGCTTTGTTGTCATCTATTATCTCCATTCTGAGTTTTTGCCCTGTAGTAGAAAACAATTCTCAGAGATATGAAGGAGAGGTTTTTTACATTATTTTTCTGCAGGTATCAAGAGGGTGGGCTCGTATTCAAACAAAATAAATATACACCAATCTCATTAACTATAGGAAGTATCAAAAATTGCAAATTACAGAGGACAGAGGAAGACATCTTCAAAATATAATCCTGTGTCAACTTCTTGTCTAAAGAAACTGCAACATATCCTGCATTGTGTGTGGCAATGTCTGAATCTGAACCAAATAAAATACTTGCTCATGCCCTTGGGAATTAATACTGCCAGGTTTTATGCAGCTCCAATTAAAATACAGCTCTCAAGGAATACTTCAGCCCAAAACCCACACATTTGATTTCAGTACTGGTGCAGTACTTTATTCATCCTTCAGTGCCAGGTTATTAATGAATAATGGATATTTTATTTGTTATTTAGATTTAAAAAAAATGTGTCTGCATCATGATGTTCTGCTGCTTGCTGAAGTTGTGAGAAGTTGCACATATTACATGAAATTAAATGAAAATTCAAATTACCAAGCTCTTTTGGCCTCTGCAAGAATGAATGGGAAAACTGAAGGGGGTAGAGCTTCTGGGGGATGCCTGCTTACAGTTGTTGGGCTTGGCAACAATTTTGATATCACATAAGTAGATCAACAATTTCTCATCCAGAATCCAAAATTGAAACATAGTTGCAGAAGCAGTATTTCCATGTATTTTTTCTTTGGCAATGAAGAAAATGGTGTCAACTATCTTCTGTCCATCTCTTGTTAAGCCTTCACATACGCTTTTTGCCTGCATGCCATAAAGTCAGAAGAAATATATAAAAATGGATCTTAGAAATAAGTTTTGTCTCCTTTTCTCATTGAACTGTCCATAAAAGCGTTAGTGAAGCAATGTGTGCTGTTATTAAATCACTTACACATTGGTCTAGCCTACAAATTTAGGATAATAAAGCAAGATCACTTTTTCAGAAACTCATTAAACTTTACTGAAATGTATTATATATGCAATAATTCTAAGTCTTCTATTGCAGAAGTGGAGAGAAGTATTTTTTTTCCTCCGTGTGGTTTAACAGTTTCTTTATTTTGATGTATCTTGTTTTGCAACTTAGAAAGGAAGCTGCACATAATGCCTCAGGAGGGGTCTGAAAACCTGGAGTTGGCAGAAGATACACTTCCAAAGTGAAGTGGGGAAGTGACTGGGTGATGAAACTGAGCCAGCATGGGCAGCAGTGTCGGGATGCTGAGATGTAAGACAGGGACAACTGTGGTGTATGGCAGCAGTTACGTAGAAAACCCCGTTCTCCACAGCCTTCTGCCTGCTTGTGTGGACTGCCACCCTCTCACACACAGACAGTGGAGCACCCACAGCCACATGGCACAATCCACTGGCACAATCCATTGGCACAATCCACTGTCACGTGATCCACAATCCACATCCACAATCCACAATTGTGCCAATCCATCCACTGCAATTGGCACAATCCATTGGCACGATCCATCGGCACAGTGCACTGGCACAATCATCCATGGACACAATCCACTGGCACAACCCCTGGGCAAAATCCATCAGCACAATCTATCAATCCAATCCATCACCACAATCATCCATCAGTACAATCATCCATGGACACAGTCCATCGGCACAATCATCCATTGGCACAATCCATTCTTACAATCCATGGGCACAATCCATTGGCACGATCCATCGGCACAATCATCAGCACAATACACTGGCACAATCATCCATGGACACGATCCATCAGCACAACCCCTTGGCAAAATCCATCACCACAATCATCCATCAGTACAATCATCCATGGACACAGTCCATTGGCACAATCATCCATTGGCACAATCCATTCTTACAATCCATCAGCACAATCCATTGGCACAATCATCCATCACCACAATCCACTGGTGCAGCCCAGCCTCAGTGTGGGCTGCACACGTGTAGACAGGCTTACCACTGAAAGTTTAGGACCCCTAAATTTAGAGATGCTTTGTGAGTGCAGAACTCCTCTAAGTTTGGCCCTATAATCTTTAGGCCTTAATTCTGTCTGATGGGGTTAATGATGGTTTTTCTAACCCAGATTTTGAATTAGTCCTTGTGGCAGGGACTGTCTTTAACGAAGTTCTACTGTCAGCAAAAATGCTGAGATGCCTCTTCATTAGATGTGATGAGTAGCATACACACAATGCAAATTTTCCAAATTTCTCTCACCTTCAGCCAAGGGAGAGCATTCTCTCCCATGTTTTTTTTATCTTTTCATAGAATGTGCTGAGTTGGAAGGGACCTGTCAGGATCATAGCAATAAAAGCTAAAAGATCTGCATAGTAACTCAAAAGGGTCACGTAAAGAGCTGCATGAAGTTATTCTTGCAAATGTCATTCCTGCATGAAGTTATTCTTGCAAATGACACTGCATGCTTTCTTCAAATATATACCTTATTTTCAAAATTCATTTGTTATTAAAATTATAGCAAATAAATAAATCCATGACATATTATTAAAAAGTGACTTGTTTTCATAAGAAGCTGGAAATTAATTTTATAGGACATTATTGTTGGTTTTGGTCTGATGCAAACAGGGTTATTGTACCTTTATGTGTCTGTTATATGGAGCAGAATTTAACTTTACAAGAAACAAACATCTTGTGTTCTAATTGAATTGAACAAATATATACAAGAAACATTAATTTCTTTATTATTGCTTTTTCCAGCCACAGTTGTCATACGCAGGCATAACTTTTATTTCCTTTTCTCTCTGACAATTTTAGCTCCTTGTCTCTGGGGAAATAAATCAGCTGAACATTGTCTTTGCTTTTTAGAAGCTCAAGAATGGGTGAAGAGAAAGAAATGCAGTATTACTTCTGCTAGCTGAGCTGACCAAATCTAATTATTTCCGATTTTTTATTTCCAATTTTTTTTTCTGATTCTTTAAAGACATCTCTTGACCTGTTGTCCCTCCAGCTTTCAGGCATGGAACAGACACAGAGCACAGCAGTGCAGTGTTGAGGGGTGCTTGTTCCAGAAGATCTGTCTCCTCTCCATGAGAGGTGGTAGATGCCCAGTTCCAAGGATGCACAAGCATTTAAGCCACCTCAGGACAGCTGCAGGATATGTGACTTCTGAATTTCCCCATTACATTATCACTTCAGCTTTGCCTTCTTATCTGCTTCACTTGACAGCTCTGCTGATATTCAACACTTCCTGCTTGTGCAAGTTCTCATTCTCTTTCTTCAGAGCAAAGTGTTCAAAATCTCTGGCATTAAGGAGCACAGCCTGGTACTCTTCAGTATTCGAGCACAGCTTGAGAGGACCCAGCTCTGCCTGTGCTCCAAGGTAGAAGGATGTGAGTCAGATCCTTGCTCCAAGGAGTGTGTAAGTCCACAAACAGGCATCCGTCACACCTTCTCAGGAATCTGATTTATCACAACTAACAGTTCTAATGGCTTTGAATCCTGTGTCCCTGGCTGCACCACACCGCTTTCCCAGGCCCAAGCAAAGAGAAGTGGGGTTAAAATGCCACTCTGTAGAGAGGACTTTTCTGCTTCTGTTCTTATCTGGCCCATGTACTCTGCAGGGTCTCGTTTTACATGAAGTTTAGAGTTTCCTCCTCTTGGAGACAGGTAATACGAGCATTTCCTGGATCTTGTTCATCCACCCATTGCAATATAGTTGCAAGGAAGTTTTGCTAAACTTCCTTGTGTTAATGCAAAAATTCTGGGGTGAGAAATACTGATTGTAGTCAATCTGTGTTACTTTATGTTGTTGAATTTTTGTTCTTGAGCATATACAAAACTTAGGACCATGATGTGTCACAAACCGCTAACCCATTGGCGGTGGAGCAAGAGGCAGCGGCGCTGCGACCTTCCAGAAGCAACTCCAGTAATGAAGGTGCTTGGTGGCACAGGCACACACACACACACACACACACCCCCCATCACTGCAGCACACGCTTTTCTTGTAGAATCACCCATGACAAAGAAGTGGAAATGGTCTTTGTATGGAGTTTCAAGGAGGGGGTTTATTCCAGCCACGTACAAAGGTGTCCAGAGACAAAGACAAATGAACAGTGGAGTGTCGCAGACATCTCTTTGTGGAAAACCTTTCTTTAGGATTTTTCCTTCTGAGAGACTGCAGTTTCAGAACCAGACGTAAACAATAGGTTATCTGTTGCTGTGGAATGCAACAAGTCCATCTGGATTGGCCCAGCTTGGATGTTTATAAGTAATGGCCAGTCCAGAACTGAGCTCTCTCAGACAGACTCTGAGAGCTGCCTTGTTACCATTCTTCTTCTCTATTCTTAGCGTAGCTAGCTTCTGGAAATCTCTCCTTTCCTTATCTTTTTAGTATAGTTAAAATATATGTATATATCATAGAATAATAAATCAAGCCTTCTAATCATGGAGTCAATGTTCTCGTCCCTTCCCTCAATCAAGAACCCTTGTGACCACCGTCACAGCTGAGGGTCCAGGTTTAAATATAGGGGACAAGGAGAGGGGGAGCAGAGCATCAGGGCCAATGGGCTGAGGGCTCAGGGCAGCAGAGAGGTGGGACAAGGGATGGCAGCCAGTAGGGTGAAGGGGGCAGGACACTGTGGCTATATGGGCCGATGGGTAAGCAGGGAAGGGAGAGCATTCTCGGGGTTATACACATAAGGAAAAAGGGTCAGAGAGGCCAACGGGCCAGCCAGGGAGGTAGAACTGGGGTGTATTTGCATATGCAGCAAAGCATCCTGGGAGAGGCTCTGCTCAGTTGCCTTGGACAGGGGAGATTTTTCCAACTTGGGGTCTGTCCCTCCATGGAACCACAATGGACCCTTTTTGTGTAGGCCCACCAGCCTTCACAATGCTGTCTGGAGTAGGACTCACTACTGAGATAACTGCTTTCACAGCTTTTTTAAAATACACTTACACAGAATTACATTTATGGGGGTTTCTCATTTTCTAGTAGAGGTTTGTCCTCATTCATGTCAATGTCATGCAAAATATCAAGAGTGATTATTCAGCCCTTGATAAAACCTTCCTAGAGGTCATTGGTCATCCAGAGCAGCCATACAGGAAAACACAAGCATGTTGTCACTAAGCCTTAGGGAATAATGTGCTAAAGGAATCTACAAAGTCCACACAGCCTATTTTACTGTACATAAGCACTACCTTTCAGCCTCAATTCCCTTGTATCTGTTTGCTCCATGATTTTATTCTTCTGGGCTTAGAATTCTGCCCTTCTCCTTCACCACTGAGTTTTTTTAAGCAATCTCAATGCTAAAGCTTTTTTTTCTTTTGTTTTTCTTTGAGAATGGACTTTTGCTGCATAGGAAGAATGCATTCCTAGAGCAAAGCTATGCATATGGAAGTCTAAGCTTTGGGTTTTGTGATTGTTCATACCACTGACTTCAGGGAAATTCTATTTTGAATACAATAGGAGAGTGAGAAAATCAATTTCTAAAATAAAATATGATAAATAGTCTGTCTTAGTGCATAACACATTGATATTGTCAGTAACAATAATCCCAACAACCACGCTATTGCACAATTAAATTCCAAATTTCCTGATTTTAAAACAGTTACATAGCTGAAAGTCAAGGAAGTACAAAATTGCTGGGGAGTTTTCTCTCAGCCAGGATGAAATTAAGCAGGTTACTCTGAGAGCTGGTTGAAACCAGAAGTTTAATTAATTAATGGTTCAGGGCACAAGACTTCTGATAAAGCAGACTCTTTGTGAAAAAGAAAAAAAAAATCCCAAGAATGTCCTGGTTGCTTTTAATGGGTTTTGCTCCTGCTGCCTTGCCCACCCTTACCTGATTTCCTAATTAGACTACATGTCATCAAGAGATGATCAAGACTCCTTGTACATGGAGTCCCTACAGAGACTGTCTGACTGCCTTAGGCTGGAAGTTTTCAAAACTGATTAGAAATAGTGCAGTCAAATAGATTGGAGCTCAGGAGAAAACAAAATGAATGAGCACAAAAGGAACATGGATTTTCAAGCTGTTCGGGTACTAAGATGTGGTTATAATTGTAATATTTTATTAACCTTCTTACTATACAGTGAATTTTCTTTCTTCATCATCTTGTAAGATACCTGTCTGTGGTCATTAAAGAAAACAGACAAGCCTTTTACATGTCAAATCTGTAAAGTTTGATGAAACCAAGAAAGGTTTGGCTGATTTGCATCAAGCACAGAACACATGCAACTTAGATGGCACAAAAATACAGTGAGGGTGAAAAGGAGAAAAGGAAAATCCATAACAGCACTCTGGGACTCCAATCCCAAGGTGTCCTGCTTCATCAATTTAGCTGTGGTGTTTACCTGGACAATATGAACTGAGACTTTGCAGAGTCTCTTTCTGCTTGTAAACTTGTTCAAGTCTGTTTAGCTGAAGCAGTGAAACACTGGGTTAAAATTACCCTGATCCCTAGAAATTCAGCAGCACCTGTGGGTGCCAGGCAGGCTTCAGGCTGCAGCAGACACTTGTGGGCATAGCAGACACTTGTGGGCAAAGCAGTGGCTGGGGCACAGAGGCTTAACTTCCTCTGAGCTCTGAGGGTGGAGTGGTGATTCCAGCAAGATTCTTCCCTTCATGAGCTAAATGCTTACTGACATTGCTGAAGTTCATGAGAAATGAGTGTTCAAATAAGCACTTGTAAGCTCACACAGAGTTGGGGTGTTAGCTGGAGCCTGGTCTCGTGCTGGGTGTTGTCTGCCTCGGACACCAGACAGCACCATAGCCCTAAGGAAGAGAATGGAAACAATGAAAAGGTATCAGTTCATCCGAGTATTCCTCCACCCTGCAGAAATGTGCAAATGTAGGAATTCTTGAACTACAGACAATACTTTTTTTGCTTAATGGCTCTGGATGGATGTTTTCTTTTTGCTTGCCACAGGTTTGTGCTGTTCCTGCCAGCCTGAACAGACCCCTGTCCCATGCTGTGGTCAGAGATAATCTCCCACAGGCTGATCTTTGCGACAGCTACTGAAAGCAGATTCCATAAAAGTGCTAGACTTGATCACCTTCCAGACAAATGAAATTAAAACACTATTGAAACTCCCTGGAAAGGAAGATTAAACTTTTTCTATTAAATTGAACTCCTTGGTCAAAGAAGTGGAAGATTCAAAGCAGACGATGTATCAGTGGTTAGAGAAGATAATTATCCTTGAGGTAGCAAGAGAAAAATCGCAGCAATTGAAAACTTTTACCCCAGAGAACAAAACTTTTCCTATTAGAAAATCTTTTAGAAATGCCTTAGGGATTAGAAAAATGAAGCCCAAATACAGAATAAAGATGATCATGTGTTCATGTGTGCTTCTCTGCACTTTGCACTCAGTGATCTAATAATACATTAATTCTTTTTGTTTTTTAAATCATGCCTTAAACAATGTGGTAAGTTGCAAACAGGTTTTTTTTTTTTTTCTTATGCTCTCCCTCCTGAATTAAGAAAGAATAAATAGGTTGGATTTTTCTGGGGGTGGTCATCCACACATTTGGTGAGCAGTTTTAGTATTCTACGTAGGAAATGATCATTTCAGATATGGTCTGTATGTACTGGTCCTGATTCTCTGCCCTTTGTACCAATTTTGTATTCCAGCTAAAGGGTAATGCTCTCACACTGTTGGTGTCCCTTCAGGTCAATGTGCTTGAACCTCTATTAAGTTCCCATTACTGAGGAGGATCCTTTTTTTTTGAATGTCTGCTCTTTCAGTTCTTCAGCTCTGCTGGTGACACCATCATGTCAGGTGGTATCATTTGGGTTGAAAGGCTATTCCTGATCTGGTCACTTTGTCCATTGGTTCCAGTTGTTCTGCATTGCATTTCCATTTTGGATCACTTTGAGGACAGAATAATTGCCAGCTCTTCAAGAGACTATCACTGAAGGGACATTCTTGATTTTTTTGTTTTTGTTCATTTGTTTACTCCTTCTCCTCACAATCTGAAGCAAATATTAATCTCAGCATTAGGGTCTGAACAGGCAATTCAATCATCAATGCTTGAAAAAGTCCATGTGTTCTATAAGGCACATTCCTATGTCCATGTGCACGTTTTTAGCTCTAGCATTCTGATTATTTTATTCTGCAGATGACAAGTGGCAATTTACTCCTTGTTCTCTCACTTTGGATCACTGGCTTAACTCTCAGAAAAGACTTTTACAGTTGAGTATTAATCACCATGTTTATGAAGGCTTTAGAACCTTAAAGAAAGCAGGAGGAATTGGGTACCTTTTGAATTTATATTTGCAGATTTGTCTAGCTCTCCACCAACAAACTGTGTTATTGACCTATGAAATGTTTGTTGGTTATTAATCTCTGCTTTTTTCTTAACATGCTTCTATACCAAGACTTACTACCAGGAAATAGTCCAGCTGGCAGCTGGGCTATCTGGGCATTTTGTTTAGATCCGGAACTTCAGAGCCCTTTTAGGAGAATTCTGTCCTTTTATGGACCCATACCAAGCTTTAGGGATCTGCTAACTGAGACGGTCTGTCATGTGAATTAAATAGTGTGGATTAGTTGCAGTATCTTCAGAGAACTACTGACCAATCTTAATATTTGGTTGTCATGGGAAACTGAAAAAAAAAAAAAATTATTTCATTTTCATTCCAGAGATAAGTAGGAAGGAAAAATATGATTTTGGTACTTAGTAATACAGTGAAGTTGTCAAGGTGCAATTTGCCCTCTCAAAGTAAGTAGCTCCAAGTAATGTATAATAAATATGAGTGTGAGCAGTGAAAGCAATGAGACCACTGCTGAATATGCTTTGCCTGTAAATTTGTTTCTCTCATGATTTCATCCTTTCACTTATAAATTCACAGGATGTTTGTTAAATAGTCTCTTATTCAAGCACAAGTAGCTTATCAAATACCATACATAATGTGCCCACAAGCTGCCTGTGGTCTTTTCTGTAGCTGAGGCTTAACATAAGAAATGTCAGAAGAAAAAATGCTTTACATTAAACTTGGAGCTAGAAATATAATGGGCTTTCAGTAATGATATATGATCAGAATTATGCAAAGATGATGAAAAGGTCCCAGTGGAATTCTCTTCTAAATTGCTTCCCTTTTGGGAGCATCCTATGAAACCAATTAGGAATAAACCCAAGAGGATTCTATTGAGTTTGTTTCAAAGAGATATTGTATGCAATAAAGAGCAATTGCTCTTTTTGTAGGGTTTTCTTTCTTTAATCATCCTTCAGAAGATCATGGATAATTATATCTCTGCTAGCAAATCTCAGAGGCTGGTTTTAAAAATCTGCAAGAATTTCCCAGAGGAATTAATTGTTTTTGTCAGTATGATCATATTCTTTAGGACAATTACTCATTTCTTTTGTGATACCTTTGAGGATTGAGTATTTCTGCAGAGGCTCACCAAACCCTGAGGTAGAAGAGCCATATTTTGGTTCCTTCAGAAATCCCCTTTATGTCTACACTCGAAAAATCCCCTCTACTATAATGTAGCCAAAGACTTTCCTGATTAATAGACACAATGGTAATGCGTTACAATTTTTCTTCCATTGCTAAGACTATCTAAAATATCCCAAAATTTGTTTGTAGTTGTCCTCCTTAGTTTTCTGATATAACCAGTGTTCTCTGTCTGCTCTTTTATCAGAATTTTGCCCAGTGCAGTTCAAACCTGTGCACAAGTAAGAGAGATGTGTTAATTAGCCTTGTGATGTTAGGGCTGTGGAGGTAACCTGGTTTGTTCCTCCAACTCCCCACTGTGCTGTGCCATGGAGACACAGCCAGGGAGCTGAGTCCTGGGTGGATTCCCATGGGCCATCACATGTGGGCAGCATGGACTGGGCTGGTAACTAATGGCACCTACTTCTTCTAAAATAGTGTCAGAGGGTAGAGTGGAGGCCAGACCCAGGAAGATGAATAGCTACATTTTAAAGAATATTTTGGCTTTAAACTATACAGAAAAATGTCCCTGTGCTATGTCTAATGATTCTATGTTCCTCACAGGAAAAAATGGTTTTATAGGGTAAAAGAATTAGATGTTTATCTGAAGGTTAATAGCTCCTATCTGGAAATTCAGCAGTTAGAAGCAGTTGTTTAAGTACTAGGAGCTCTCTGGGGAGGAGAAAGTGGGCTTTCCTGAGGCAAGCTGTCTTTTAGGAGGACAGGTCTCTTCTACCATCAGTTCCTGCATATTCTCCCAACTGATTCTATTTCCTTGTGTTCTATAGATCTTTTAATGTTTGCAGCGTATGGGTTCTGGGTGCTATCTGTAATTTCCATGTTTCTTGTAAAAATCTGTTCTTGATACAACCCTATTTGGATAAATACACTATTAGGGGACTTCTGCCAGGTTTTGCCACAGAATGACTGGGACTTTGAGCAACCTTGTCATAATGTGCCCACAAGCTGCCTGTGGTCTTTTCTGTATCTGAGGCTTAACATAAGAAATGTCAGAAGAAAAAATGCATTACATTAAACTTGGAGCTAGAAATATAACGGGCTTTCAGCAATGATATATGAATGAAAGCTGAGTAACTGGAAGCAGACCTGGCATTTGAATAGCCTCTTCTTGTAACTCCTTAAAAGTCAATCACAACTCCTGTAGCCTGGAGTTTGCTCAAGTCTACAGGTTGCTCAAGTCATGTTCTGTTTCAGGTTACTTGTTTGGAAAGCCTAAGTAACTGTGTGGGGCCACAGCTCTCTCTGCAGAGAGCAGCAGGCACAACTTTCCCAGGCATTGTGCTGAGAAAGGCTGTGAGAAGATCAGAGAAAAGAATGATAAACAATTCTTATCTTCACTTGCTGCACCTGTTGGGAACATGTGGAATGTGTTATGGAGATTTGTTTGCCAAAGGATCATTTTTTAATTGGCCACTGGTGATAGTATTTGGATTCAATTGACCAATCTGGTCTGTCTGTAAAGGACAATGAGTATCTTAATAAGTATAATATGTTATAATAAAGCAATTCATCAGCCTTCTGGAGTCATGGAGTCAATGCTAACTATTGCCTGGTGGGGACCCATGCTACAGTAACCATGGATTTAACATTGGAGGTCTCTAGAAAGAAGTAGATGAATGGAAGGCTTAATAGAGTGAGGAGCTTCTGGGATGAATAAAATGCTATCATTACAAGACTCAAACAATTGAGACTTGAATTATTTCTGGACTAGCTGCCTTGCTGCTGTACAATGGGCAGAATAGGCTGCCTCTTCTTAAAGTACTTATGTCGCCAAGGAGCATGACTGGAAATACAGGTGGCATTTGTCTAATGAGAAATGGAGAATTTAAGCAGTCATGATCATAAGAAATGTGTGATAGAAGGAAGTCAAAATTAGCCTCAGGTGTTTGGATCTGGTACACAAAAATGGAACTATTTGGAAGCAAAGTATACTCAGAGTGAGTCAGGGGATACTGGGCTTTGAGCTGTGAAGGGCCAGCAATCCCTTTACAGACACAATAAAGTAGGAATGCTGTAAGTATTCTATTAAAATAGAAAATAAATCTTTTCTTGGCTTGCAAGAAGGACAAAGCTAGGTATGACTCAGAGCACAATTTTCTCACATTTGAGAAAGCTGAGTAACTGGAAGCAGACCTGGCATTTGAATAGCATCTTCTTGTAACTTCTTAAAAGTCAATCACTGTAGATTGGAGTTGCACAAAATGAATGCACATCAACAACTGCTGGTGCCTGCCAATCCTAATGAAGCCCCATGGATGAGAGTCTTACACTGCATTAACTGCTATAGTTACACATCCACTCCTTGCCACTAGCCTCCCAGACCCTGCTTGCATAATCTCCCTTCACCTAACTTCCCCTGTCCCTCCTCTCCCTCAGTATCCAAACTGCTTTTGTCTGAGATCTCTGTCGTTCTGTAAGTGCCACCTTTTCACTCAAACCTCCTGCTTTGTGTGCTCTAATGGATCCGGGGTAATGTTGGGGGAAAGTGTTCCCCTTGTCCCACGGGACATGAGAGCTCAGAACCAAATCACTTCAAGGCAAGGAGCCGTTCTGTGGTAACTTCCAAAGAGTGGCACCTTTTGAGCACATCTCATACTCCTATAGAGACATAGATCTAACCCCATTTGGTTTTGCTTTGGAATAAGGGGAGATATGAAGCCAAAGTCAAGGCCCACACTTTGTCCTGGGTCTTGCTGTGAACCTTATCCCTGTGACAAGCACATGGCTGCTCCCGGTTACAACCAAACCTTCTCTTTGCTGTACAAAAGCAATCACTATCAAGGACTTGATGAACCAGAGCTGCCTCCCTATCTGTAACTTAATTGCTTGTCAATTTGTAGCCTTTGCAGTGAGTGTGTTTGTGAGTGGATGTGCCGCCTGCAGTGTCCTTGGGAGAGCAGGCCAGGCAGTGGCGGCCTGCCTGTGAGGCCAGGGAATGTGGCAGCACAGCGGCTTACTGTTGGGGAAGATGAAACAGGAAAGCCTTATAAATATGATTGTCTGGCAAAAGATTTTGAGAATATAGAAACTATA
>JAWWEY010000013.1:25098519-25120877 GCA_035582745.1 Loriotus luctuosus | reverse complement strand
CAGAGTCCCCAGGCAGGTGCAAAGGAGAGCTGCTTTATTGCAAAAACCAGGCTTTTGAAGCACTCAGGCCTTTATCAATTACATAGCTTTAAGCTGTAACAAACGTAATGCAACCAACCACCATACACCACGCTGTGAACATGCAATGGTTCTAGAACTTGTTGATCTACCTCTAATTCAGCTGCCTCACTTTCCCACAGTCCTTTTCTACTCAGCCAAAGTAACAGGATTGAGCCATGGTTTTACAAGGCCTTCCTTTTGTAAGGTTTTACCTATATGCAACAATGGACTTCTAAAAATAATTCAGTCTGAGAATAAATGTGTATTTCAAAGCAGTCTTCATCCACCTTTTGTCTAAGCCTGAAGCAAGATCAGTTTTATTTAAAGGGAAAAAAAATAAAATCCATGAGGGAATTATCATTCTAAAAGAGCCACCTGTTTCTGAGGTGGCTATACAGTGGGAACAAATGTTGTTCTCTGTCTTGCTGACACTTCTAGGAATAAAAACATTTGTTCCGTTTGTCCTTCAGCACTTTATTGAACTTCAGAGCCCTGTTAGCTTCAAATTCATACTTAATGAAGCATAACTTGTATTAACAGCAGCTATGAAATCTAGATAGTGTAATAGAAATTTCAGCTGGTTGCAGAATCTGACCCAAGTAGCAATGACTGGCAAAGCCCAGTTGTGATGCACTCCAGAGATTTCAATTCACTTCCTAATGGCAGTGCCTGTGAATCACTGCTCATGTAATGAGAAGCCTTTTTCTGGATAAGAAAACCCTTTACATGGGCCAAAGAATGTCTTAACAACAGTATCAGTGAGTTACAATGCACAAATACTTTCACAGAAGCATGCTACAGAAAATTGAGAAAAAAAAATCCAGTATTAAAAATCAGCCTGACAGGTTTGGAAAGCTAGGAGGATATTTTTAATAGTCAGCTCTTCCTCTGTGAAGATATTAGAGGGGACTTTTGATATCTTGGTTATCCAGAGGCTTTTATGTAGGCAGCAATAAGCCTGAGCTAACAAGCTGTGTGAAATACAAGATGACCGTGGGGAGCTTTGCACAGAGATGCTCAACCTGACATTCCAGCTCCACCAGCACAGGCCCAGCTGCCTTGACCATCCTGTTCTGTGCTCTGCAAACACATCTGCTGGGTTTCCTGGCACTGCAGGGAGGCAGTGCCCCACTGTTTCCTTGGCAGCACACCCGAGGTGCTCAGCTCTTCCCAATCCATCTGCCTTTGTATCTTGGGAGCTCCTTCACCTGTGGTGGTGTTAATCCACAGACAAACTGCTAAAGTGTTAATCTGACCTGATTGTGCTTGTCAGTCAGACGGGTTGAGTGCCTTACATTCCCATCTCATCCTCTGCTCCAGAAGAAACAAAGCACTTTACAGAGTTAACTAATCAATAATGAAGTGCATTAGACAAGCAACACGTGTTTTGTTTCATCTAGTTATTGATCTTTGCTTGTTGACTGAATGGGAGCCTCAGTATAAGACCAGATACACTCTGGGTGTACTTTTTACTGAGAAATATGGGAGAAGAAGGGACAAATAGTATATAAAGAAATACAAATTCTACTAAGGCAGGTAAATGATGCAGTGCCTAATTTGGGTCCTCCAGGTTTTAACAGGTGAAATTTAGACACCAGGGAAACAGTGTAAATTCTGTAATTTGAAAAGGTTATGAGGGATCTTATCAAAGATAAGATCTCTTATCTCTTATCTCAAGAGATGGTGTAGAGGAGCAGTGGGTCTTTGCAGCAGTGCCCAGTGACAGGACAAGGAGCACAGTGTGAAACACAGGAGGTTCCCTTTGAACTTCAGGGAACTCTTTTTTTTACTGCGAGGGTGTTGAACAGTGGCAAAGGCTACGCAGAGAGGTTGTGGAGTCTGTATCCTTGGAAGTGTTCCCAAACCATCTGAACATGGCTCTGGGCAGCCTGCTGGAGGTGTAGGGACCCTGCTGGAGCTGGGCTTGGTCAGATGGACACCCAGAGGTCCCTTCCAGGCTCAGCCATTCTGTGAGTCTGTGACACAGCATCACCTCCACAGCACCAGGCCAAGAGTAAAAGGATTTAGCTTTCAAACTGCAGTGTCTCACCTGAGGCAGTAAGTAGAAATCACTGTGGGTCTTGAGGAATCTTTGTGTCTCTCAAATTCCCAGCTGTGCCATGAATCTCCTGGTGTAGTTTGGTCTATGATTTTCAGGCTTCCTTGGATTATAAACTATTTTAATCTGTGATCAAGATGATTCCTGATCTCCACTGATGCCCACACCACGTCTCATTAATATTATTGCAAGTTAAATGTTGCCTTTAAGAAACCGCAAAATCTGTTTTTCCCAAAGAAACCACCCTGGCATTTATTTTTTAAAGGAAAAAACCAATGTTGTAAAAAAAAAGTTGTGATGAATATAGTGCTTTTCTGTGTATAAATGTCACATAAAGTGGTGTGAATTGCCACACTTTTGGCTTTAGTGTTGCTGCACTAACATAAACCAACCACGTCTCCTGGTCCGTGGGTTTGTGCTGCAAGGGCCAATTTTCCCAGTGTAATTGAGCACACAATTGCCTTGACTGTGCATGTAAGAAAAACCTGTTTACTTGAATGCTACATTTGAGGACTGCAACTGAATGCTGAATAATTGTATTTTAAATTTTAGGAAACTGTTTGTTATTGTAACCTGATCGCCACAAAACTAAGTACAAAAGAATGCAGCAGTCCCTGTGTTTAAGAGCTTTTTTTCCTCTGTGATTCCACAGAGGCCAGAGAATTGGAGAATTTCCCAATACAGAGGCCGACTAGCAAAGTTACTCTTTAACTTTTATTGTTTTTAAAACTTTTATTAAGCCATGTCCAGTGTCCAAAGCAAGGCTGAATCTTGTTCTGTAGCACTCCAGTAAT
Organism: Loriotus luctuosus; assembly: GCA_035582745.1. NCBI lineage: Eukaryota > Metazoa > Chordata > Aves > Passeriformes > Thraupidae > Loriotus > Loriotus luctuosus. The sequence goes on along the minus strand of JAWWEY010000013.1, from coordinate 25,117,964 downwards.
TCCTTTTCTTTCCCCCTCAAGACTCTGACTGACTCATTTTTTTCTTTCTTCCTTAGTTCTCCCTTATCCATCTCTATATTGCAGTCACATATTCATTGGTCTTGAACCTTCCTCCTGAGCTCACACTGCTGCCAGTGCTGGGATGGCTGTGGTGAAGCTGTCTGAGTGCTCATTCTTTTTTCACCTCTAGCACTAGGGAACTTCCCAAGAGCAGGTTTTCTGTCTGTTCATGGGCCAGGGTGTGTGCCTGTCCAGTGGGAATTGGTTTTCATCACACAGGGTCTCTGAAGCAGCTGGGGAGCAAGGATAATATTTCTGGGTGAGAGAGTCATGGCCAAAATATTTTCAGATTGTTCAATATCATGTGAAAATCAACCTACACTGAAGTGCCCCAAAATGCAACCACTTCCTAAGTAGACTAAGTAGACATGGTACAAAAGCTAATTTCTTGCTCTGTCACATTTTAATGGAGATGGTGGTTAAGATTAATTTTCTCTGTGATAATTATTCCACTTAGAATGGAGGTATTGACAAAATAGTACAAAAAAAAATCTGTCTTCAGTGAAAATCAGCAAGCAAAACAACTTGTGTGTACTCTAGACTTTTGAGACAGCATAAATAAAATTGATGCTTCCTACTTTAATAGGCCATTTGCATTAACAATTATTTTGGCTAAATGCCTCAGCTTTGCCTTAGCATTTACTTAAACAGCAGAGGAACGTATTCTGCAACAATACTATAGTCTCTGAACTAGCTCTCTTAGCTACCCTAAATGAAACCCAGCACTTTGGGAAAAATGGCACTTATTTATTGTAAAAAGAAACCTAAAAACGACAATGCTGCCATTAAACTGAAAAAATATATGGGATACAGGCTTTCAACTCAAACTTCTGGGCATAATAATTTCAGAATTTCTACACTACCTTCCCAATTTCAAGTCTCTCCCCAGCTCTATGTTTATTGTTGTCTTCCAAACATATGTACTATGGGAATGCAATGCTGGTGACTGACAATTTTATCCTTAGACATAAACTCCAGCTCTTACCTTTTAACTGCCTCAGAAGTATTATAAGTGCCAAAAAGTAAATAAAAATGTTGCATTCCAGCAATCCCTGGCATGAGGCCTTGTCTCATTGTTGGATCATCCTTGCAGGAAGATCACCTGACAGACTCAGAGCAGGCATCAACATTTAGATTTTGCTTTTTAAAAGAGTGTGCTAGAAGGAGGAGCCCTGAGAGCTGTGAATTTCAGAACTCCTCTTGTTGTCCTGCCTGCATTGCTTCTTACCAGGCTTGATTCTGTCCTCTCAGGAGACATCCCCCACCAGCATTATGTACTTTTCAATTCTTGCTTGAGTAAAACTGAGATCCCCAGCATATACTGTGGAATTTCGGACCATTAGATTTAATGGATAATAAGGCAAAAGGTATTTCTAGTTCCTTAAATATTTTTTGCTGTTTTATTTCTTAATATGAAAAAATATTTGGTGTCTGAATAACTTTATCAATACTTATGTTAATATTCAACAATTGTGTAACTGTTTATTCTAATGAATTTCTAAAGGTTTCTTAGACCACTGTGAGAGCTGCTCCTAATGGTCATAAAATCAGAGACTTCTACAGCTTTTGATAAACAATATTTTTAGTATTAAACTGTCCCTAATAAGTAGACATGGCCATATCTATATGTACTCATCAGGTATTTAAGGAGAAAATGATATTCAGGGTAAGTAATGAATTTCATTAGGACTTGGTCGTCACTGTTGCAATTATCTTCTTTCTCTGGACAGAGCCTTTCCCTCTTGGGCAGTTGGATGTCACCCTCTGATTCAGTCTATAAAGGAGCTGCAGGAGAACAAGATTTGCTTGTAATGGCAATATTTACGATCTGCAGTAATTGTATTTGGTCATCTTGCCCTTTAAGGTGTTATGTTGGGTGGGGCATGGACAGAGTTCATGTCATACATGAGAAAAAATAACCAGAAAATTTTTTTAGATCCACTTCATAGGTGGAAAAGCTGCAATACAAAGGAGGATGCAGAATCTTATGAAGATGACAGGCAAAAAAAGACAGGAAATGGAGTCTAGGTTGGCATAGTTAAGGCTCATCTCTACCTGTCCTGCCCTCTTACATTCCAATATTACAATAATATTTTTATTGCTGTGATGTGTTCTGTGTGGTATCATTCATGTTAATAAATCCAAGTGTCCTCCATGCTGTACTCTATAAAACATGCAGTAGAAAAGACTATTCCCAAAAGCTTACAGGGTAAATTTTAACAGGCCACAGCAAACAGCTAAATCTCAGACAGTGGAGAACAATGAGACAAAGCTGAGCAGCCTGATAAGAAGCAATGCCTTTTTGGAAATGTTATTCCCTAAAGAATGGCTGTTTCTATCTTGAATAATATTTTTACTCATGAGTGGCACAGAAGAAAAATTCAGGAACTGGAAGGATTCTTTTACCCACAGAAAGGCAGACAGTGGATGTCACTACTGAGGGCTCTTCCAAATATTTCATCTACGGAGATATTAATTGTTTGGTTCTTGCTGGAGCTGCTAATAGTATAACTAATTTAGATGGTGATTCCTTCTGTCATAGATATCTGCTTGAAGGGGTGAGACAGAAATGTACTGCAGTTAAATGTAGAAAGATCTCAGATACAGGAATGATGTAAAATGAAAAAGCACAACCAATCCTCTCCAGAAACCAAACTGACCATCTCTTCAACACAAAAATACCTTGCTTGTTCTAAAGATATAACTGAGCTTGAGTTATCACTTTGGAACTCACAACATCTCATTCCTGCCTATCTTATGTGAAGATACAAGCTTCACAAACAAATCCACAGCTTCTGCTCTCCTCCTTGACCACTGCACTGAAAGACAGCAAGAGCAGACAGAACCCTTCCTTTTCCTTTGAAAAAGCTGCTGGCAGAGCCAGAAAGGGCTAAAAAATAAAGCCCTGCTTACAAAGTTTTACTAATCTCAGAGACACAGCTGAACTCTTTCACTAAGTGCTAAATTTCTGAAGGTTTTGCTTATATTTCCATGTGAACTCTGTTTTAAGGATGATGTTTGCAATAATATGCCTAAATATTTCTTTCCTCCCTTTATCTATGATTATGTTCAGGAAAGTTATAATTTTTCTTTTTTTAAGGTCAGACTAGAAAGACATTTCAAACCTTTTAATTTAAAATACAGGAAAAACAACTCCCTGTTTTTCCTCACTCCAAGGTCTGTAGTGATTTTTGTGTCAATGTCTTTGTAACATCATTAATTCTACAGCACGTGGCATCTTACATGGTCTGGGGAAATTCGATCTTGGGTGGTCTTGGGAGACAGCTATGTGTTAATTTTATTTTACCAAAATCTTTTACACAGATTTATTTTTTCTGTCTTAGCCCCTGCAGCAATTTTTCTCATTCACATATGTTTGTGAATCTTTTTTCGGTGGTGTTTTCATTTGAGCAGGCATTTCTGATTGAGAAGTTAGTGGGATTTGCAGAAGTCACACTGAAAAATTCAGTCTCTCAGGAGCATCCCTGCTGGAAGGCACACTTTGATTCCTTTGGTGAGCTTCCCTCGAAGCCCTTTCATGCAGAGGCAGCCAGGGAAATGTAAACACTGCCTGTGGTTTTATTTACTAGTCTGTCCCATTTTTGTTGAGAAACATCAGACTGTAACTTCTAACTTGGGGAGAGTGAGAGAAGAGACAAGAGGGCTGTGAGGGAGAGCTGCTGATGTGGTCAGGGCACAGTGCTGAAGCCAGAGGGAAATATTTGGTTATTGCCACAGCCAGTGTGTGTGGCTAAGGCAGCAACCCTCACAGGCTCCAATCTCTATGGCCAGGCTACAGTCAGTGCACATTCCTGTGTGTGATGAGATCACATACATCACTTACATGCACTAATGCAATTCATAGGCTGCTGACCCAGAATTAGGTTTTTCCCCTTGTACTGTTTCACATTTTATGTGTGCAATATGCGGTATAGTCATCCTTCTTGTTAATATTTTATCATCTTTTATCACATCAAAATGAAGGGGGAAAATAGATGGCTATTAAATATAAATACCAGCACCTCTTCAAAAAGTTCCCTTTCCTTTGCTTCCCTTTCTCAGCAGCAGGATGAAAAGCTGTGTAGAAGCTGTAAAACTGGACTGAGTCTTTCGACACGTAGCATTTTCCTCCTCAGGAATTAGCAAGAGAGATGGCAGATGTGGGCCAGATATTTAACCTTTACCACCTGAGGTGTGTTAGTGTTTGGGGGTTATGTTTCAGGAAATGAGAACATCTCAATAATCAGTGAAATAAAGATTAGACAACATTACCTTTTATGTGAAATTCTAAAATTATATTTATTGGCCAATTCACAGAAAGTGCTGTAGTGACCACAAAAATGACTCTGGCTTTATACATGTAGGGATGTACAGAACAAATGTTAAAATAACAGATCTATTTGGAATATGCATTTAATCAGTCCTGTGCAAAACATATGGGCAGTAACAATGTTGAATTCATAAATGACTGTGCAAATTGACATGGCTTTTATGAAATACACCACTATGCCATGGAGGAGCTTTTGTACAACTTCTTACTCTATGTAAAGTTAGGGTTTGTGTACTATACTGTCTGTCAAAATTTACTGTACATTTTCATTAAGAAAGGGTTGGGTTTTCTTTTATTTTTAAACAGCTGATTCATCTACATTAAAAAAATCATTTCATATGAATCTTTTCAATTGCATATAGTCATTTAATTCATTGTACTGCATAAATTGTGTAGATTCATGCTTTCAGAAATGCATTTAACATCTGCAACAAGACATTTCAAGATATGGTTTATGGTTGATTCACATCAACAACAAGATATTTCATGTAAGGGCATTTTTCCTGGGCTGAACAGTCTGTTGGTTTGAGACATGTTTATGGAGTACAACCATTGTATGTACAACCATACAGCATATATTTATTTAATCCCTTCTCTGGTATAGCTTTTTATGATCCATAGAAGTGGCCACAACTACACAGAATCTGGACAGCTAGGAAGCAATCCCAAGCTACAAAATACATGCTACCAACTGCAGTTACTGCTCCTCAACAAGAACCAATGCACTAACATGGAAACAATTTGGAAAATCATGAACTGTGTGGGAAAAATTGTAAATTTTTGCAGGCAGATGAAATACCATTTTTACTGTCAAGAGATGATGAAATACGAAATAGAATTGTCCCAGCCAATTAGAGTACAGCTGTTACATTCAACAGGATAATTTCTCAGCTCTTCAAAATCCTACAGTCTCAGTAATATTTAAATGTTTAATAACTATATAGTTAAATCTAACTAGAACAACTCCTTTCACCAAACTGCAGCAATATTCAGGGTGCATGTCTGATTCCTGCCCTGTTGCTTATCACAAGCAGCTCATTGCTCAGGAATTCCTCTCCTTTGTGTTGCAACCTGACCCTCCAAGGCTCCTTCACCTTCCCCCCTGTCCATCAGACTTTGGGCACTCCTCATGCCGTGGCTCCTTTGGGGAAGGTGGGCAGAGCAGTGACAGCAAACAGCCAAGGAAGTCATTGTCTGCTCATGTGACCTAAACCCACTCCTGGCAATTCATTTCCTACAATATGGTTTGCACAATTTACTCCCACTAGGGACAAGATGTGCTGAGGGAAGCAGAGAGCTCCCTAAAGTCAACCCTGAACCCTCAGTGGTCCTGCTCTCCCCTTTACACCAATCCTTGCAGACAGACCAAATGAAGAAGAAATCAAATTCTATTTCCCTTGGGTCTTAAGTGATGCAGTGGCTCTTCAAACACAAGGATTTCAGGTACAGGAGGCAGGAGGAGATGAAGGAAACACATCAATGAAAAGAGCCAAGCTGCCTTTGTACATCCTCCCTGTTTGCCAGTGTGGCTTCTGAGCCAGTGAACACAGGTTTGCTTGGGACATGCTTGAAAACAAACCCCATGGTCATCATGCCAGCCAGGGACCAGAAATGGATCATGAAGTTGCAATACAAGGGTAGGCATGGCAGTAATCAGAAGAGCTGGCACAATTCTATTTCTTTGCAGCAGTTGGTGCCCATCTAGAAATCTTGAGCATTTGTTTTAGAAAGTAGATGCATTCTCTTGACATTTGAGGAGAAGCAGTATTATCTGTCTGAAGTGAAAGTACTGGTTAACAGCTGCTGTTTATTGTAAAAACATGGACACATGAATGACAATGTCTGTTTTCCCACTGATGACAGCAACCTAGGTTTTGACAAATTAATTATACTTTTAATTATTGTTTGATGGCTGCAGTGTTTATTGGTTGCCTTTGTTAAATCATACCCATGTAAAAGACACTGCCAAATTCATATCATATGAGAACTTATCCATGGATTACAGAAAAAAATTTTTAAAAAACAATTTTCAATTTAAATTTATTGTTTAAACTTTAACAACTTATGCAGTGACACCAGCAACACAGAGCACCTTAACAGAGTGAACTGACTGTGACTCATTTAAGGAAATACTAAGGAATTTAGTTTGTGCATTGAGGACATTTCATGAAAAGCTAAGAAATACTGAAGGAAAGCCAAGAATAACTGAAGGAATGAATTGGGATGAGGAGGGATTCACAGCTTCTCTAGTAAATTACCAAAGGCAATGAACTTGATAACTATCTAAAAATATTCAAAGGATATAAATCATGGTTAGAGGAACTATTTAGAGTGGTGCAAAAGGGTATAACTAGGACTAATGAGATAAAAATTACAAAAAGGATTATTTAAATTCATTTTCAGGAAAAGCTTTCTAATGGTGAATTCTAATAGATTCTAGAACAATCTCCCAAGGGAAGCAGTAGAAGCCCCAGGCTTAGAAACATTTAAGTAGGTTGAATCACCCCCACCCCTAGCACTAAAAAATATATTCTAGGAAATAATTCTGCACTGTTAGCATAATCTACTTGCACTACTTTTTCCTTTTGTCTACTAATCTTTATTTCTAGGATTTGATAAGTCTACTATAAACTTCAAAACACACTGAAGTTGAGATGAAACAGTTCTCAGGAAGCACACCCACAGCATGTATTACCCTGCAAAGCAGTAATCCACTCTGGTGTATTTCCCATCCCTGTCATGATGGCCCTTTGAATAGAATTGCCTGTTAACCACAATCAAAAATTTACTCAACTGCTGGTGCAGTATTTGGAATAGAATACATACAAAAACCCCATCTCTTTTCAGATGTACCTCACACTTTTACATCAGTTTGTGGAAAGGCCAAAAATAAATGTGCCAGTACTTTTTTTCTGAGAAGAGAGGCAATAACTTCAGCTCTCAGATTGGCACAGGCATGGTTGTTATCCTTAAAAAGTTTTCTATTATGTATATTTTCAAAAATCAGGTTTCCTAACTGTGTGGCCACTTCGGAGATTGTATCACTGCAAAAAGTTTACTTGAGGGCCTTTTCAATATGGAATATGGTCTGCCTTGGGTATCTCCAGCTCCTCATCAACCCATGGAGTATGTTTGTTGTAGAAAATCTCTAAAACAAACCAACAGCTGTCTGTGGGCAAAAGTTCCATTTCTTACCTCAAATAAACTATGTGGTACCTGTACCCTCAGACTCGAGTTATAGCAGACAGAATGTTTGCCCCAAGCCCCCTGGGCTGGCCTTGGCTCTACATTTTTCTACTTCATGCACACACAGTGTAGCAACACCTCTCATGGCCCTGCTCGCTTCCCAGCTCTGCTGGAGGTGCTGGGACTGGAACTCAAGAAGGCAACTTCAGCATCAACCAGGCTAAAAATCTGCAAGTTCTCCTTCATCACCACAGCCACCACCTCCCCATGGGCACCATTCTGTGACTTTCTTGTACACACACAGGTTTATGTACACAACACACATATGTGTGTTTTGCATCTATGTCTGGTCATCCTGGAACCCTTTGACATCCTACATTCATTCTCCTCCTTGTTCATCATGACAGTGTCAGTTCTGGCACAGAAATACAGAATGTTTCCATTTTCTTACTATTTGACACTGATGCTTTTATGTCTTTCTTTTCTACAAGATCAAATTTCAACTTTTTTCACATCACTGTAAACCTCAACTCTTTCTGTTATTCATGCAGTATTCTCTTCTACTTTCCTGTTCACTCTTCCTTAAATTATAATTTGATTTTCTAATGGAACTGACTGTAGTTGATCCATTCCACATTCTAAAGAGCATGCCCAGTTAAAACAACCGTCCACCTTCTCCTCTACTGCCCATTAAGCAGTTTGTAGACAAAGATTTATTGCCTGTTTCAGTACTGGTTTGAAATGTCATTGTAGTCACAGACATGGTCAGGGTTGTCTGATCAATTCTTTTGTACCTGTTTATATATTTAGGGGAGGCAGGAGGAGAAAAAAAAGACACTGTAATTTTAATAACTTTTGCTTTTTCCCTCCCCTTAGTATATCCTGAAACATTCAGCCAAAAATAGCTTTATGGGTTAGTACACCAAAGGACACCTGAAAGCCGGGAAGTTTATACCCAGATGGGAAGTTAAATGCCTCTGAAAACCCAAAACTGTATCCAGATTTATACAAAAGGCATAGGTTGAACTGCAGAAAAGCATTTTACTCCCATGAAATTTTCTGGGTGTCTGAAGTACAAGGATGGAATACCATTGTCAAATCTTTGTTCCCTATTTTAAGACAGCTTCTCTTTGCATTTGGCAAGCTTTGTGCACCTTGCCCAGGGAAAGCTGAATCTTTTATTGTACAATGTACTTAACTGGGAAAAAAAATTCTGCTGCTTCCTTGTTCTCAGCACAGACATAAATAGTGACAATGCATGGGCATGGAGCTTCAACAGCTGATGAATGCACAACTTCCCCATGAGCTAGTACTGAAAATAAGAATAAGGGCTTCTCCTGAACTCTGTTTCACACATTTGCAGTGCCTCACGCTGCTGAGGGTGTTTCTTTCTAGGCAGTAACTAATGAAGCACCAGCCCAGAGCTCTGTGCTGTAACCATTGTGTCTTTCCCTCTGCTTGTGTTTGGAGTGCTCCACCATGGAGGGCTGAGAGCAGAGCTGCAGGAGAATTATTGAATTATGGTTCAGCAGCAGGCTCTTTGACAGAGCTGTTCCAAAGGATGCTAGCAGCACTGTTCCTGTTGCCAGAAGAGACATGAAAACCATAACGAGCAAACTGCTGACAATACCTGCTCCAAAGGCAGCAAAATGCCTCTAGGGAAAAAGGGTACCTGCTCTGGTGCCTGCCTTTTCATCACCAGAAATGAGGTTATGAACATACAAAACTTCCTGGGTTCATTTTATTCTGCTAAGTTTCAATAATGAGGGCTACAGTTGTTTATTACTTCAAACCCCTATCTTAGACAGAGGCTTATAAAATTAAAACCCTTGCTCCTCTTTCAGTTTTTGCACTGTTCAAGTTTGTGTATTTTTAATTTATGACCATGTCTTTTTCAGAGAAAACCAAAACGAAAAAGAACATACCAGGCTTGAGCCTTGCTAATCCTACAAAGGTGATGAATTATAATTACTTTATGAGATATCACTGGAGCAATTCTCCTAATATATTTAGCAGAAATATTTCTGGAGACTGGGTGTGTTAAGAGAGTATGAAATTTGTTCTGCTGTAGCTTTAGTGGTTATCTCTATTCTTTGTATATTTATTCTCCATGCTAACAAAAATGAAGTTGGATTCCAAGAGAGTCCAGCAACCAGAAGTCTGATCATTGGATACACAGTCTGAGACATGCAGCTTTAGAGAACCTGATCCATTTCAGTTTACATCATTTCTCCCACATTGGTTGTTATGCCTTTCTTTATTTAAAAAAATAAAAATTGACCCCAATGTACGAAGACCATACAGGACCGCAGCTTCTGGGTGCTGTAGGAAATATTACAAAGTGTAATGGTTTGGTGCATGGGAGTGTGGGTTTCTTTGGGAACATCAAGTTCTTAAAGGGATGGGCTGGCTGTTGTTGCTGTGGCTGTTTGCAGTGGCACTGGAATGCTCTGAGCTCAGGCACAGGCTCTGGGGGCAGCCAGAGGGAAAACCTCATGCTATTGGTGATGCCAGAGCATGAGGGAGATTACACAGCACAGGATTATGTACAACCAACAGGATTCAATTTAGTGACTTAGAAGGTGGTTTGATTTCTTCAGCAATCTTTCTGATATTTATGTTTTGTCATTTGGGGTTTTTTTTCTCCTATCTCCTTAGATTTACTCACTTGCTGTAGAACTACTTTAAGCAGTTGCTTAAAGGCAGAAAGCAATTCTTAAGACAGAACCTGATAAAACCTGATATCCCCCCTGAGACTGGGTATATCCTAGTTTTGAGATACTTATTCTGGTCAGCATGTGTGAATTAAGGGAAGGGGAAGCCCCTTAGAGGAGATGTACTCAGTTTTGTTTCCTCTCCCTCTCTCAGTATCCATATGTTTTTGCAAACATCCTTAATTTTGGTATTATGATTTCTATTCCAGGATAGCAGGAACAGCTCCATCCCACCAGACCTTTTCCTGCTGTCACCCCAGTAAAGTCTTTCCTAGTGCTGTTCTGTGGAGAGCTGAGTGTGCTGGCACCAAAACTTTGGGAAGAGGCAATGTTGGGTCCCAGTGCTCTAGGACCCCTACCAGGGAGGCAGGTAAAGCTGCCTCTGAGATTACAGCTGGGGAAAGGGACAGCTGAGACAAAAATTATTTATTATTTATATTTTATCAAAGCTCAAAAGGCTTTGTCACAGTGAAGTAAGGGCTGCTATTGCTACTGGACCACCCTCTGCCCATCCTTCACCTGGGGCTACTGATTTCCCATGGCATTATTTTCAGTTTAGGGTCAGGCAGGGACAGCTCCTGCAATGGAAACAGTGGATTTCAGTCACAGAAGGAACTTTAGAACTCTCTGATCCTTTCTGAGCCTTACTTTGTTCCAGAATGGAGTAAGGATGCTGCTCAGCAAGCTCAGCACCACCACATGCCAGAGAGAAAAATGAACTGCTCCCTCCCATTAGGCTCTGGTGAGGTAAAAAGCAGTCCCATCACCTCTGCAAGGTATTACCTGATGGAATGGAAAAATAGCAACTGTTTATTTAAATTGGTGTTAAAGATGTCACAAACCCTACGTCTATTTCTAGATGTGTCAGCCAGTGCAGTAAATATTGATATTAATCTCAACTGTGCATTTTAAGGTTTACTTGCAAAGATAAAACACCTATGGAGGGGGTAGAAATGAAAGAGAAATGGGAGCTATTAATCACAAATAACCACTTAGGCAGTTAGATTAATTCAGATAACATCTTCAATTTGCATTTGTAGGTTTTACAGCTTTTCCCAGCCTTAGATTAGAACTCCAAAAATTTAAAGGATCATTGATGTGATGTCATTTTAGACCTCTGTTGTCACCTCTGGGTTCCTGGTGCCATGGATTGCGGGTAGCTCTTCAGAACTGCTTTCTTTGGATACACTTCTTTATTGCTTGTGTAAAAAAAGCCACCTCACCACAAGACAGCCCTGAGGGACTGCAGTGAGTCCTTGGGAGAGATCAGAGCTGGGGAAGGGTTGGAGCACCAGGCTGGGGGGGATCAGCCTGCAGAAAAGGAGGCTCAGGAGGGGCCTTTTCACTCTCTCCAGATCCCTGAGAGGAATCTGCAGCCAGCTGGGGTTGGTTTCTCCTCTCAAGTAACAAGTGATAGGACAAGAGCAAGCAGCCTTGCAGTGTGCTGGGGAGGTTTAGGTTGAATATTGGGGAAGATTCCCTCGTTGTAAGGATGGTCAGGCATTGGCAGAGGCTGCCCAGGGCTGTGCACAGTCAGCATCCCTGGGGCAATTCCAAGACACCTGAATGGGGCTTGGCAGTGCTCAATGATCCTAGAGGTCTTTTCCAACCTGAATGGTTTTACAATTCTAAACACTTTTTTCAGGGAGAAAAGGAGACAATTTTGGCTTTTGATTAAGGGCAAAAAACCCCCACATGTGTGTCTTTATGTATATATGTGTGTATATGTTCTGGTTGGTTTTTAAGCAAGTAGGTTATATAAAAAATAATTTCTGGAGGGGAGGCAATATTGTTAGAATTGTTTTAGAAAAAATCATATTTCTGTGATTTTCTAGTAGTAGTTTTGCTCAGGAAACCACTGCTTTCAGTGCAATACAAATATTTTAGGGCCCATTTTGTGAAGAAGTACCTCATTCTCACTGCCATTCTGTGAAAAGGATGTTTCTATTTATTTGAATGAAAAATTCTGCATAATGCACTCCAACAAGTAATCTAAAATAAGTACAGTGATACATTTGAGTTTGCTGAGTATCTTACTTCAAATGAAGTTTTAGTGATAACACACATGCCTGTATGACTTTGCTTAGGTTTAAAAATGTAGATTTATTTATAGTAGAGAAAATAATACTTTGTTTCCTTTTTGTGTAATGTATGAATACAACCTGAAAAGATCTGCTTCCAGTAGCAAAAAGATAAAAGTCTGTTAGATGGAGAAACACACTGATGAATTCACAAACATATAAAAGAATTAAAGGCTGCCAATAAGGTTGTAAATTGCTGTTTTCAAGTTGCCCTAATGTTTGCTACGATAACAGCAACAACAACAGCAACAATGATAATAGTAATCAGGAATAACAGAAACTTTAAAATAATTTAAGTCCAGTTTTAAATCTGAAATTGACTTTTAAATATCTACATTTAATTTTGAATATTTTTTTTTTCTGAGCGTAAAGATTTGCTGATATGTGCTGATAACAAGCATCATGAAGAGCCTGCTTCATGTCACTAAAAAATTAAAACTGAGAAATTATCTAGGATACTAGGATGGTAGGAACTGATCTAACATAACATTTTGTTCAAGATAATCAGAAATATTAATATTTATTTTGTAGTAAACAGAAATTGTGGACATTTTTACAGTTGTTATTCCTGCAGATAAGATGTACTTATGTGGCCTTGATTCTGCAAATGTTCTTCTAAGTTTAATATGTGTGAGAGAATAAAATGGAACAGGATTGATAACAAAAGAAAACTGCTGTATTGCCAGTCTTAAAAACCACGTGACAACGTGATTGCTGGCACAACAAATAAAAGCATACATATCTCCAATTTAAAAATTATTATAGATTTTTCTGTCATTTACTTTCTAGAAATTCAACTAAAGGGCCTAGTTGCAGTCAGTATTTCCTTTCAGCTGCCAAATGCAGAAACTGGAATTACAAGAGCCCCCCAAGCACTCTATGTATTCCCTATATCCCATGACATTCAGGAGTTGTTAATAATCCAGTGTTATTATCCAGAGGGAGGTGGGTGCCCTCAAGATTGCTTCAAGTCCCCTTTGCAACATCAGCCACCACTCAGGGTGCTCAGGAAGGTCCTGTTGTGGCAACACTGACTGGGAGAGTGAAGAAGAGGAAGCAGCTTATTTCAAACAGCAGATTAAAAAAGCAAAAGTCAAAGATGAAATTGCAAAGAAAACAAAGTACTCAGGAAAACAACCCAGACAAGCCACTAAGCAGCATTCACTTCCATGCCATTTTGTTCCTGTGCATTGGAGCAGCTACCCCAGCAAGTGCTGCAGCATTTGGTAAGCAGAGCAGTTGAAAGGTGCTTAAGGAAAAGGGGACCAAAAACACACCACACAGACTAATCAACACATTGTATATGTAGCTTATGTAGCTCTGCTTTTTCTTTTTTTTTCCTTTTTAAACGGTGTTTAAGAAAAATATGCTGTGTTACCATAACAAACTAAAATACTCTCTCAGCCTCTCAAGATTTTAGTTTTCAACTATTTTGGTTCCAAGTAGGTTTTATTTTTCCTTGTCTACTTTATAAAACCTTCTGTCAACATTAATGGCTTCAGGCAGAAGAAATAAGGGAGAATTATGAGCACAGAAGAGGACTCACAGTGTTGTTCCTTTCCCTTGTGCACTACAGGCAGGCAGGGGTGCAGAAGAACTAGGGCATCATGTTTTTATAGAATATAGTCAGACAGGAATTCCAGCTGGCATTCACTAAGCAAAAGGGAACGTTTTCCTCATCTAAAATAATTGTTTAAATCCCAGCTATACATAGCTATGGAATAATGGGGTCACTTATTTTCCACCAGTTCAGTAAGATGCTGCAGCAAGCTAATGGTTCCATGAGACAGACAGTTTAAAGCATCGATTTGCTGCAAATTGCTCAATCCATAACTAATGAGCAGCTCTACAGATTTTAAGTGAATCAATCCCATTAGAATTTACAGTTTGCATAAGACCATATTACTCAATCTATGGACACAGACTGGGTTTGTTTTTTTTTTTTTTTTTGATAACCATCAGCAGCCCTTTCTTGTTGCTGTTTTTCTTAAACTCATTTTTGATTTCTATTAGTAGATTGGATAAAAATCCCTCTCTTGAGGGTCTGACAGCATGCCTGAAAAAATACACCATCCACATCTACATAAGCACACATGCATCCCCTGTCAAGTCCCAGATATTGCCTTGCAGAAGACAGTTAGCATCCAAAAGGCAGGACGAGATGATAGATGGAATTTTGCCCCTGTAGCACTAAAGCCCTGCCCCAATTTGAAGATGGATTATGTTTTTTTACACCTGTAAAAATATGAAGTTATATGGCAACTGGTATTTGGACCACAGAAGTTATTCTAGATAACAAGCTGAAATCTCTCCTGTGTGAAAAAAGTAGCAAAGGCAAAAATTTGTATGGATTGAGTGACAGGACTTTTGTCACACATCTGCAGGGTAGAAACAGGAAACTGAGAACTATGCTTGCTAACAGATCAAGTTCTGGATTACTTTATTACTGCGTGTGCCAGGAGGTTTGGACCACCTTTTCTCCAGGCTTTTTAAGAAAAGGGTCAGTTCTATCGTTATCAATTACTACAAGAAGATCATTTTAGGCAGAACAGTTACAGGCAAGCAGAAGTTCAAATCCTGTCAATGAATTCATAGACTCTGAAAAAACATTGTATTGGTTGTTACAAAAGAGCTGCGGCTGGCGGGCTGTTTGTTAGTAGGGGAGTGTTGAATCATCCCACTCCAACTGCTCTTGCCTGGTGGCATTCTGTTTGTGTCCCTTTTGGACAATCACTTCCTCCTCCTCTTCCTCCTCTTCCTCCTCTTCACTGTCATCTGATTCAGCACTGGTTGTGTCTTCCTCTTCATCATCTATATCTTCTTCCTCACTCTCCTCTTCTGTCTGGTGTGGCTTTTCATATTTCTACAATACATTTAAAGAAATGAGACAGTAGCAGAAAGGTGCTTGACAGCCAGAGCTGTCTCAAATGAGCATTTTGAAATGCTAACATGCTGGGCAAATCTGCTTTCCATCATTATGTGATTATTAAGCATCAAATTCATTCAAGTTGGTAGTAAACATTCAAAAGTACTGCAAGGAGAATGGAATGTCAATAAGCAATCCCTTTGTTAGCCACACTACCAAAATATAAACCTCGAACATGATCTTCTTTAAACTGCTGCTGATTTCCCCTCCTTTTAGTGTATAAATGCTAACATGAAAAAGTTGAAACCAAAGCCAACTATATCATCTTGGGTACCTGTCAGAACTCAGCACATCCCTCTGGGTGTCGAGAGTCACCAGGACCCTGCCAGGGGGCTCAGAAACCCTGGCACACAGCCCAGAACACCTGTGGGCTTGATTATGACCCGTGGAGCAAATTACCAGCTTTGCATGAAGACCTGAAAGCCACAGAAGTTTAAGTAGTGTAATAATAAAATTATCACAAGGTGAAAAAGTAGATTTTGGAGTTTTTAAAATAGGGGTTTTGGGGACAAGATGGAGGGACTTGGGCATTTCTTCTCCTCCTTCTCCTTCTCCTTCTCCTTCTCCTTCTCCTTCTCCTTCTCCTTCTCCTTCTCCTTCTCCTTCTCCTTCTCCTTCTTCCCCTTCTCCTCCATGGGTTTGGGTGGTTTTGTGTAATTGGACAGAAAAGTCCACATTTCAGGCCATGGGTGGTTGGTTATTGGGTTAAAAGTAAAAATAATTTAGGTGTCATTTCTAATTGGACAGTTTATCCTTAAAAGGCCTTGTAGAGAGAGAGAGATACAGCTCCATTTTTAGTTTGTTGGGGTGATGTGCTGAGGGTAAAACTCAGGGTTTGTGAGTGTAACATGGATAAGAACTAGCAAACATCTGAGTCCCAATAAGACATTCCATCTCACACGTTTAATCCCGACCGTGGCAAAAAGGAAAATAAAGCCTAAACATTTCTGGGGACAAATGGAAGTTCCTTCTTAGGGATGGGGGGTCCAAAGCCCTGGAAATTAAAATCTTCCAGCAGTTTTCTCCTTTCACAGTTGCCCTTTCTGCCCTGGATGAATTATATTCCTTCATTTGGAATTTCCCGAGAGGAGCACAGAAATCCATCACCAGGGTCTAAAAAATCATCAGTGATCTCTTCAGATCTGGATTTTTAGGGAAAACTGGGGTTTTTCCAAAAGATTTTAAAGGTTTAATTAAAAAAATAAATGCAAAAAGCATCTTTTTATGTCACTTCTAAGAGCTGCAGCCTTGCTCCTCATTCCTGGGGCTCTAATTCAGGATCATTGGCAAACTCTGGATCTAAGGGATGCATCTTTACAGGAGGGTGGTTGGGTTGTTTCAATTTAATAGTACACAATCCTGAGAAGGAAAAAAATCCAAACACACAGGATGGTGGAAAAGGCCCCTTTTTTACTGCTTAGGATGCCCTAAAAGCTGTGAGGGCTGGGCTGGCTGTGCAGGTGTTTAAGAGGGAATGTTTGGATCTGGACATAAAATTCCAAGGAAAACTCAGCCACCCCCTGATTTTAAGGAGTTACCAAGGGGGAATTTAGTTTCTTACAGAATTTGTCTGCAGGTTGGTGGAGGTGAGCAAGAACAAAAGAGGTACTTCCCAAAACCCCGTGTTCCACAGCAGATTCCAGTGCCCTGGGATTTAACCTCTTGGCTCACCTGGAAACACCTTCCTGTGGGCCAGGAGAGCCAGAGTTTCCCTGTCCCTAAGGCCCTGCATCATTTGGGGTTTGGGTTTCCCAGACTGAGTATCCCAAAGCTTCCCAGAGGGGTGCAGCAGGCAGGAGGGACAGGAGGAGGGCCCTGGCCCCAAAGGGAGAAGCATCTCTGTCCCTGTTGCCCCTGGAGGGGAGCAGGAGTGTGGGAGAACAGGGGGGAATCTGGGGGTGTCCCTGACCCCAAATCCCTGGGGATGGGGGTGTGGGCATCACTGCAGGTATCACAGCCACCTGCAAATTTGGAGTGTGGAAGGGCTGGATTTGGGAAGCACCTCTTAGCTGGGATTCCAATCTAAGCAAAGCACCTCTGACTTCATTCCAGTGATGCTGGAAGCTGAGATGAGCATTAAAAGCCAAAGGAATTTTCCCCATATCTGTTCCCACCCATGTCAGGTCCCCTGAGCTGTTTCTGTGTCTCCCACTCCTCACATTTCTCCCAAAAGCCCCAAAATCCTATTTTACAGATGAACCTTCACTTCTTTTCCTTTTAATTGAGGTTTCCAGACCTTATTCCATCCCAAAAACCTCACCTTGGGCACCTTGGGGGCTTGGAAAATCCCTGCCCATCCCCAGAGGATGCACAGACAGAGTCAGGAGCTTTGAGATCCTCTCCAAACCCCAAAAAGAGGGGTGGGATGAGCTGGACTCAGTGCACATGGAAAGGCTTCAGTTTTAAACTGGAGCAGGAAAAGTGCAGGAAGACCATCCAGGGCATGGTTCAGCATCTCCTGTGCAGTGTTTAAGAGAATAATGAGGAATAAAGAGAATAAAGAGGGAATAATGCCATGGAGATTATGGGATCCACACAGCCACACATGCTGCTTTTGTGGGGAAACTGAGGCCTGGAAGAACCTCTGGAGCCCTCCCTGGAACCCTTCTGGAACCCTGCCTGGCTGGCCTGGGAATGTGGAATGGCTGTGAAGGGGATGAGAACCTTTGGTCCAGGTCTGTGTCCTGGCAGGTGAGGAACACTGCCTGAGTTATGGGATGTCCCAAATGCTGCAGCCACACACAGAGCTGGGTCCCTGGCACGGGGATGTGCTCCAAGCCCTTTCCATGGCTGTCCTTCCCCTCTGGCATCCCCAGCATTTGCTTTCTCTCCTTCAGGCCTGGAGCAGGGATGCAATCCCAGGTTCTCCATGCGCAGTATTCCCACAGTTTGGCAGTTTCTCCTCATTTTTCCCCTCCTTTATCCCACAATCCATGGGGAGGGAAGAGCAACGTTTTTGGAGATTAAAACCCACCCAAACTCTCCCATGAAGGCAAGGAAAACCCTTTTTTGGATTATTTGATGTGGCTCAGCACAGAGCAGCCACCTCCCATCCCTGGTATTACCCAGGCACCTGGGTCATTTAACACTGCAATTTGTAAATCTTCTGATTTTTGCTAAGCGAAATCAAAATACTCTTTCTTTGAAGGCATATAAACCACTGCAAAATCCTGACCTGCCATGGTCAACAGCCTCTCCCTGGCCCTGATCTGAGCCAGCATCTCCATGGCCATGAATATTTTTTTTTTGGAGACTTGTAAGGCAAAAAGATCCATTCTATTATCAGCAAAGAATCTCTTTTGGATCTTGCAGGAGCTTCCCCCCTTTAAAGTCCAAATAAAAAAGGAGCTTGAAAGCAGCACTGTGGGAGAACCCCCCTCTTTTCCCGAGCAGAGCATCTCCCGTGGCTGCAGCTCCATCCCAGGAAGCAGCTGTGCCTGTGGGAGCCCTGTCCCGCCCGTCCCGGCTGTGTTATTGTGAGTGTCACGTTACAAATCCCCTTTCCATGCCCAGATCCCGGCGGGAAAATAAACGGGGCGAGGTCAGGACCCTGCCAATAAACAGGAGCCAGCCCCGGCTGCAGTGGGGCCGAAGGGATTTGCCGGCCTGGCCCTGCAGGTCCTGGCTCTGAGGTGGTCATTGTCCATCCCCATCCTGCCAGGACACACAAATCCCCTGGGAGAAGCAGCCCTGGGAGGGGCTGGAGTCACTCACAACCCCTGCAGGTCGATCTATAATCGATCATCCTGCACAGACAAAGGGGAATTGTTGAGTTTTCTCCAGAAATAATGTCTTTGGCCAAACCCCCTCCTTTTCCAGGGAATTGTCCTTGGTGAATATTTGTAGGTATGGGTCACACTCAATGGGGTGCAAATTCCTTCAGTGAGAATAAAGCACGGCAGGAAACTCCAGGCTGGAGCTGTGGATCCATTCCTGGCACTCCCCATGGGGGATTTGGTTTTTGGCATCTGCTGAGGCAAAGGGAATGTTGAGGGCATCCCAGGGGGAGCCAGGGATCTTGAGTAGTAGCAGGGAAAGGGTTAACATGTATATTCCCACAGGAGAATCCCATCATCATCCCATCCCATCCCATCCCATCCCATCCCATCCCATCCCATCCCATCCCATCCCATCCCATCCCATCCCAT
>JAWWEY010000013.1:25074555-25098419 GCA_035582745.1 Loriotus luctuosus | reverse complement strand
TATCACAAGGTGAAGGGGTAGATTTTGGGGTTTTGGGGACAAGATGGAGGGACTTGGGTGTGTCCAGCCTTTCTTCTTCTCCTTCTCTACCTCCATCTTCTGCTGTGGTGCTGGCACTTTGGGATTGGTTTAGAGTAGAAGCTCACTGTCTAACATAGTTGATAGGTATTGGAAAGTAATTGTAAACATGTTATATGTAGTTTGTAGTATAAAGAGATAACACTGCCCTGAGGGCAGGCAGAGTGCCTCTGTCTGTCCTGCTGGACGGACCTCGGCTGGACAGGAGAAAAATTTTTATAGATAAGAAACAATAAACAACTCTGAGACCGAGAACTGAAGAACTCCATCTCATTCTTCAAATGTGTGGGCCCAAACAGAGACTTTTCATGTGTCTTGGGGCTGCAATAAACTGCAGAACTCCCGAGAGGTACCTACAAATGGACATGGATGGAGTGGAAGTGATGCTGTACCTGAGAGTTCTTCACCATCTTCTTTAGTAATTATACATGACAACAAAGCTGAAATTCTCAATTATATCTGATCAAGGTGTGCAGAGCTGAGAACTGGGCTGGACTCTTGAGTGTACACACACACACAGCTGAACAACTGCACCCTGAAAGATGCTCAAACCCACTGCCAGCCCAGCCAATGTCTCCTGGCAGTGCCAGGGGTAAGTACCTCCATGGGGTTGACGGTGATGGTGAGGGCAGAGTCATCCCAGTCCATCTCGTTGTCCTTGGGTCCCTCGTGGCCCAGGGAGCCGTGCTGGCGCGCGGAGCGCAGCCGCAGCACGCCCAGCGTCACCACCAGCACCAGGATGCTCACACAGATGATGATAACCATCGTGGCCACGCTGGGAACCACTGGGACAGAGGGTGGCAAAGGGAATGCAGTTACAGTTGTGAACAAGTCATCTAAACCTCCCTAACCTTGCTCATTTTCAACCCATAGCACCCCCTCCTTTGGAGTGAGAATCAGACAGACACCTTCCATGTGCCATGTGCCTGGGATGATGAAAAGTGCTGACCAGTGCCCATCCACTAAGGTGGAGCACACACAAATGGTGTCCTATGATGAGTATGATAAATCCTAACTAAAAAGTGAGCATGCTCACATTTGCTTTTTGAGCCATTTAACTACAGAAGACAGGTAGTTAATAAGTGCAGAATCAAATCGTTTTTGCAGTAAAATTCTGTTATCTCAATTGCATGTTGACCCCTTCTGATCACAGCTGAGGCCTCAAGCTTACTTGAGACAAAAAGTACATCTCAAAGCTTGTATTTTCAAAGGTTCCAAACGCTTGTGATTTCAATCTCAAGCTCCCAGAAATAAATGCATTGCCACCCTATTTGTGTGTGTTACAACCTTCCAGGGAGACTCTTGAGGACTCAAAACATTTTCCCCCACTGTTTGGTTGTACTCCACCTAGTCACAGGCAGAAGTCTCTCTGAACTACCACGTGTGATCAGCTCCATAATTAGGTTAGTGGAGAAATGCTGCCACTTTGTATGTACTGCAAGGTACTGCAATTCCAGGAGCATGGGATAACCCAGTCCATAACCCATTTTGTTGCCTTGCCCTGCCTATGAGAATGTAAGTCTGAAACTGAAACAGTATTTAGGAGCAAAAAAACCCTAGTTTGCAATAGTTTATCCATTAAACATTCAGTTTCATTTTTAGTGAAGTGTCTCTAAAATGTAAAGAAAAATACAGTAATTTTCTAAGCATCTCTGCATATAGCTACTTACAACTGCCTACACTTTATATCAGCTTTACTTCTTTACATATGTATCATTCAGCTAAAAGTATTTCAGAATCCAACTTTCAAACAAGTGTCTTTGCCCTGCATTTAACTTCACTGAAAAGGTTTCAGATTTGGGTATATATTTGAACTCATATAGCCTAAAAATTAAATAAAAATATATCCTATATATTTTTTAACTGTGGGTGTCAGAGCACAAAACCATTCATGAAGACTTTAAAAAAGGATACCAGGTTTTAATTTAAAAGTACATTCTTGGACAGAATAGAATTCAGAGTTACCTTCTTTCACACCTGTGATCTCTGAGAGGTCTTAGAAGCTGAAACAATGGACCTCAGGGCTTTATTCAGTGGAGCAGGCTGACCCACAAGGGAAACACTGACACATCGGAATCATTGTGAGCAGTCTCTGGGAAGGTGTCACATACCTGAGCTGTGCACTGCACTTACACTCCCCTCAGGGTGCTGAACAGATTGGAGAAATTTGGGCTGGAATATCATGTGATTTACATGGTCCATGAAGTTTGAGTTGGAACTGTGTAGAATATTAACCTGGGAGAAGAGAAAAATAAGAGACCAGATACTCAAAAGTGTTTTATACTCCAAACCTGCTGGTTCCATATATTACATTGGACTATGAAGTTAATCAGCACATAGGGACACTACTTTGCAGATGCTGAAGGACAAATTAACTTTTTTTTTAATGCCAGTGGAAAATACACAGCTTAATATATTTCTAATTTGTAGCATGAAAAATGCATTCTAACCTTTCTGGCTGTTGACTCTGAAGCGGCACAGAACAGGACTCTTTTGATTTACCTGTTTGGACAAGTAGTGACTTTTTCTTCTCTCTATATTAATCAGCTTTTAGGTGTTACCTAAACATTATGAAGTAACTGTTAATTTTATTAACAATTATTAAGCTGTTAATTGTCTTTGTAAACACTTGTTAATTTTGACCACATTGCTAAGTAGATCCTGCAGTTTCCTGGAGTTGTTACCTGGGCTCTAGGCCTCGGTTGGAAAACACGACTCAGTCATTGCTCACCTCCAAGCTGAGCCCACTGCTCACCTGCAGGCTGAACTCATTGCTCACCTCCAAGCTGACCTCCTTGCTCACCTCCAGGTTGAATTCATTGCTGGTGTAACGCCCATTGAGCTCGGAGCACTTGACCCTGAATTTCCTGTCCGAGGTGGCCGAGGTGCCCCAGTTGCGGTAGCGCAGCTGCCGCAGCACCTGCTCGTAGCTGAACATGCTGTCCACACCTGTGGGGAGGGAGGGCAGGAACAGCTCTGGGACAGGCAAGGGAACACTGCTCTGGCAATGCACAACAATTCAGCTGCTCACAGAACACACGGAACTCGGCAGAAAGGTCTGGAAATGACAGGGCGTCAAATGTTCCCTGACACTCGATTATGTGAGGATAAGTTTTTGGAACTGAGTGTAGGTCCCTAATGGAGAGGGGAAAAATACAACAATGGTACAGAATAAATTACTTAGTGATGAGAAAAAGATGGGCAGTGTCCCAGCACTGTACAGGAACCCCCTCACTCCCATGCTCCACTGTGATGGTGCACAAGAACCCCACATTTAAAGAGAGCAGGGATGTTTTCCTTACTTGGGGAGTAGCAGGAGGGATGCTGAGAATCCAAAGGGCAAACACAGCACATCCAGAGATCAAGAAGCAGCTGTGTTTTTTAAGATACAGTCACCCTTGGGATATTTTCATGGCTAGAAAATCACAGATTTCTGTCCAATTTCTTATATATTTCAGCTTTCATTCCAATATATAATTGATGTGACAAAATAAGGGAAAACAAATTTCCTGAACTTACCATAGATTGAATATCCTGCAGTGGAATTTGTGGCATCTAGATGTTTTCCTTGAAGCTCCCCACGATCTAGTTCTAAACACTCTTGTTCAGGGTCTAGCTCTGCACCAATGACCAAAACATCACAGAAATCCAGGTTGTGGAGCATTTCCTCTACTACCACTTGTTTATTGACTGTGAAGCCATGGCATGGGGCATGAAAAAAAAGACAGAAATGAAGATAAATTATCACAGAACAGCTCAGTCATTTTATGTGCTTTGCATCAGGGCTTTCAATTTTTGCCAAGATGGCTGAACTGTTTTTACTGATATTAAATTCAGCACACTTAAAGCAAATCAAGAGAAGTGTCCAGTCTGCACAGATGCTGTGATGATGAAGGCCTTACAAACACCCAGTGAGATAAATAGAAAATGTATTGCTTTGTACTATAAGGCACCCAAGAACATTACTGGAAGTAGAAAACTGAAATTTGATCTTGGAAATAAATTCATGTAAAAAATTCCACATTTCAGTGCTGAATTGATACCAGCTTTCTCAAGGAAAACCAAACTGGAAAAATACACATCCAACATATCTATGCTTGGATGATTGTCTCAGTTACTCTATACCCCATAAACAATTTACATTACAAAGACCTGGCCATCTATCCAAGAGCAGGGCATTATTATAAATAGCAAGATCCTGTGCTGTGTGACTTAAAGAAATTAAGTTATAAACTGACTGTCCTTCAACATGTACAAGTGAAAAAATAATTCTGTTACTGGAAAAAGGGCAGCATATCAAATTAATATTTAAATTGTCTGATCAACTTAGCACAGAGTGTGTGGCAAAACTGCTTAAGCAGCTCCCTGGGGGCAGAGACACTGCAAGTCTGGAACTTCCTGCCCGCTTTGCAAACTTGATGTTAGAGGGCAGGAGTTTGGGAAGGAAGGCATTGGGAAGGAGGGCACAGCCAGGAAAGCCTTACCCCCTACATTGCCAACTCCTGGTGCAGTGAATCTGGGCACCTTAGCTCTAAGTTACAGCTGTAACATATCCAAAAATGCAGCCCAAGTCAAATTTGTAGGCTTCAGGTAATCCATGCCTGTAAACTTGCATACCATTACCCATTTTCTCTTCTTCAGAGACATTCATCCAGTTGCTGCTCATTCTAGTCCAACAAACTGTGTTTAGAATGATTCCTCAAATTACTAGACATTTCATCTGCCTTGCACACAAACATTCAAAGGATTCCTCCACAGACAATGATTTTAAACTTGATTTATACTTTTGAACATTCACACAGTGTTGAATAATAATACACACATTGCTTAGGATTAGAATAAACAGTCATCATTGAAAATAAATATTTTTAAAGGATTATATATACATTTTACAGGTAGGAAACTAAGGTATGAGATTACTTTTTCAAGTATCACTCACAAGCTAGTATCAGAGCTGGAAAAATAAGAGCAGACTAAAACTTCAACTTCTGTTCAATTACTGCTTTTCACCTTATCAGCACAATAAAAAAAATTCTGTTACAAGTGGAGGCATTCTAATTAAAATATCCTACATAACAGAATATGAAAGGAAGAGTAGAAAGGAATTATTCTAAAGTATACTAAATGAATACTACATGGAAAATCTGCTTTTTTTGAAACACCTTCTGATCTGCCACCATTTAGCACATTTTCAATGTGTTGAATTGAATTTCTTCAGTACAGCATTACTGTGGCCTAATTAATCTGGGTGAAGTGACTTCCTTTGCATTATTTGTTTGCACCATCCTTTGAAAAATAGGAGATGTTACAAAATGAGTAATAATATTTAAAAGAAAGACACAAACCTCTGTCATGTTCTCTTAAGTCCACTGAATGCTCCATTTTAGTGACTGTGCTGACAATCCTGATGTCAGGGAACAAAATAACACCTCTCTCACTTTCAAACTGTGCAGCTGGTCTGGCAAAGTGGTCCATCCCAGTTATGGTAATCTTGGGCTCATTGGCCTGAAATACCATTACATAGGCATCTATATCTGGGATACTAATGCAGACATCTTCACCAAAACATCTGAAAAGATACATCAGTCATTAACTGCATGTAACACACTGCACATCAGAGGAGTGTGGCACTGGCAACTGACATTTACAGAGCAGTAAAGGGTTAAAAAAGTTAACTAGATAACAGCTAACTTTAGCAAACCAAACATGAAATTCAGCAAGTGGTAGCTAATGAATACGACACGGTTATCCTGTCATGTGTGATTAAAAGGGCTTAATTTTCCATTTAAATGGAAACTCTTTTTGGGACCCTCCAATATTTGCAGTGAACAAAAGGTGCCTGTGCTTCCATTTTCACCTGAATCAGCAGAGTGCAGGAAGTGAATCTCCTGACAAGCTCTGCCTCATTTCATGCTGGCACAGGAGCTGGCCAGGCCTGGGATGTGCAGGCTGGGCTGGCTCCAGTGGGGCTGCCTGAAAGCTCTTAGAACTCAGCTTGTTTTCCCTCCAAAGCCCTGCTTTCCATGCCCCAAAATGATCAAGAGAATGCAAGTACATTATACTAACAAGAAAGACTTCTTAAGAAGGTAAAATCAGGAGTAATCCACCATGTAAATGGTGGTTTTGGCATAAAAGTAAATTAAATTCATCCTTTAAAGTTCAATAACAAAGCAGTATGATTTATCCATTTAATTTAGCCAAAATTATTCTTTTCATGTGGCCAAAGAGAAAAGGAATTCATTAAAAATGTTCCTAATCTGTTCAATCCAGCTGAAGTATAACTTACTGGACTTTAGATGAGACTTTGAGACGTCGGACGCCTGCAGTAGGAAACTGTCTGGAGTTGATGTATGAGACCTTTTGGAGGGCTTGATTTATATTCTCAATGTCATCTCCTTCCATGACAAGGGCTGACTGGGAAGGGTTGAAGTGGTACTAGGAGAAATAGAAATAATTAGTATTTAAGGGACCAGGTACAGAGTACAAAATTATATATATATTTAAGGAATGTTGCACAGATGCAAGTAAAAATTTTAATGATTTAAGAAAAAAAAAATCTCCATAGCTATCATTGGCTGAATCCACATGCTGTTCTCTATAACATGTACTTGTATCAGTCACCTAAAAATTAATCCAGATTTACTGTTCTTTTCCCAACCTTATCAACCTTGCTGATACAATTTCTGCAGCAATTTCCAATGCTATTTATTTTTGAACTCTGTAGAGGTTCAAAACCTTAACATACCACCATGATTATTATTTCTGTGTAATCTTTTTAGGTTAAACACATTCCCCATATAAAATCATTGCCTTTTGAGCCAGCCTAGCATGCAGAAGCATATTTTGGCTGCTTTCTGTTGTGGTTTTATCCTGGGCTACCTTTCTGAGATATATTTCAACAGGAATGAACAAAACAGTTACAACATTTGCCTCCTACATCTTCATTAATGTCAGACACACTAAAGGGGACTCTCCATCCTGTCTGATGATCAATAAGGGTGTCTTGATTTAAGATGGAGCTGCTCACTCGGGCCAGCAAACCCTGCGAAATCACTGCCTGCTCCTGTAGCCCCAAGCCTTCTCTACTGCATTGCACTGAACACAAATCAGTCTTGATGACCAAAAAACTTTGTCACTGTTGTGACACAACCAATGACTGATTTTTACCTTCACCATAATTAATCCCAATTACATGTTTTTTCTGTTAATTGCTTCAGTAAACCATCTGCATTGCCGAGGAAACCAGCGTCACCCACTTGACATTGTACCCTACTGTTGCCAGCACTTTTCTCTCCTGGAAAGGCTTTCTTTCCCCAAAGCTGGGCATTGATTATGTGAAGATGCTGTTAAAATACAGACAGAGGCTGCCTACACTTCCTTACAGCCAGAAAGGTTAAAAAGCAAAACACATCAAACAGTCTGTGAAGAACAGGAGGAAGCGCAGGGTCCTTTGTCAAACAGAACATGGAGGACTGGGCTTAAAGCTTGTGCAGGAAGGTCACAACACACTGAAGGGTATTTTTTAACAAAGAGGAGGACTAACATGAATCCCAGCCGGCATATACTTCTTTTTCCTCTCTTTAAGCTAGCAACAGTAGAGAATAAAATTAGCAAAAGGAGACTCTAGCTAGCCAGTTAATAGCTCAGCTGCAAAACAGCTGGAAAGCTGCCAAAGGGACCAGAGAAAGGCCCAGTCTGAGCCATTTTTGTCTTTCTCATTAAAAAAGCTAAAAATAGCAACAGTTTAGACAGTGTCTCAGAGAGCTATTACAGATATTGAAAATTAGGCTGCAGCCCAAAACCAGTCCAACACCATTGTCTCAGAAACTGCTGCTACACTGCTCTTCCTTAGGGGGTTAAAGCATGAATCTCCGTGGTCCAAAGTGCCCAAAACACCCTCCAGTATCAGTCTGCCAACTCTCAATCTGCAGAGCACCACATAAACAGCCCCACAGAACCCACTGTCTGTGCAGCTGTCACACATGCCTGTCTGGGATCAGGTGTGTTTGTTTGTTTTTGACACCACAACACCTTTCCCTCTCATTTTCTCTTCAAGGTCAGGCAACTGTTCTGCTTTCAGCTGAGCTTCCTTCTATCAGCCCCCCAAAGAAACCCTTCCACAATCTCTCTCTCTCTTTACTCCTTTCATTTTGCCTCCTGTTGCTCTCACTGTTGACTCGCTGAGGCAGTAAAAGCAACATCAGTAACTTAAAAAAACCCAAAATCACTATGTCTCATCTGTATTTCAGAAAATGAAGATGTTTTAAAGGTTTGCAAAAGCATGAAAAGGCAGAAAACAATCCCTTGTCTTCCTTTTCCCCTGTGCACTGCCAGTACAGTGAAGAAGCCAGTCACAAATGCTGGAGCAGCAGTGGGTGCTACAAGAGGGATTTCCCCATGCCCATGAAACATGGGGGACTCAAATATTTTCAGGTTTCAGAGGGCAACAACAGGGCAGGAATTACTATGCTTTTAAGCATCATGGACTAAGTGTACAGTACTTTAATTAATGGAAAATCCCAGCAAAGAACTTACTATTAGGCATACACACGTGGGTTCCAGAAATCCCTACTGCTCCTTGCATGCACTACCTTTTAAAAACAGCTTTAACCGACCCCTGTGTCCTGCTGCTGTGAGAAGCAGCAATGTGAAATTCTTAATGATGTCCTTGGTAGGATGATAAAATAATTCTTTGGGGTCTTTCCTCATAGGTAAAAGTTAGAGCTAGCAAAATTCCTCCTTACCTTTGCACTTTCAATTTTCATTTTTACACTCGTTTTCACAAAATGTGTCAGTTATACTACACCACTGCAACCTCTCATCACCCAGACAAGCATTTATTGGGGTGCATTTCAGGTCAGTCTGTACAGCAGAAAGGTCTGGCTAATAAAATGCTGTCCATGGCACTCCCAGTGCGTGTTCCAGATGAAGCGTTACAGCAGCATCCTCCCCCCCTCTGAAAACCCCACGACAAAACACCCCTGTTCAGTTTCTCAGGATGCATTGTCTGCACCCAAAGGAACTTTCTGGGGCTGGAAGGGAAGCTCAGTTCCTTTGGAAGTGGTATTTGTGTGCTAGGAAACAGCTTCACAAATTCCTTTACACTGAGCACAAGAACACTGCCACCAAATAATGGTGGCAGTAAAGGAAAACTGACAATGCAGCTTATGTGAGCATTGGAACAGCCAACATCCTACCTATGTATCCAAAGAACAGAATTTCAGAATTACCTGAATGAATGCAAACCCATCTAGCCACTAGGTCAACTGAAACAGGATTTCCCTGCCTGTTGTTCTCCAATCTTAGAAAAAGCTCTACATTACCAGTAGTCATATGCATAATGAAGATGGATAATGACTTATATTCA
Source organism: Loriotus luctuosus (assembly GCA_035582745.1). Taxonomy (NCBI): domain Eukaryota; kingdom Metazoa; phylum Chordata; class Aves; order Passeriformes; family Thraupidae; genus Loriotus; species Loriotus luctuosus. The sequence continues at coordinate 25,088,974 of JAWWEY010000013.1, read as the reverse complement.
AATTTAAAAATTTAATTTCGTGACTTTAGGGGTTTTTGTGTTCATTTCTCATGTACCCTAAAGTTTTCCTCTTTGAACACACTGACTTTTAGAATGGTATTGCATTAGGACTTATGTATTCCACTGCTTTAAAACTACTTGATATCAAAATTCAAGAAATCTTTGTAATCATGTCTGTTTCTGTAAAAGTAACAAAATAAGCATGAAAACACAACCTGGCAATTCATACAGGCTCTGAAGTATCAGCAGTGCCTTACTTTCTGATCATTTAGCTCTGCAAAAATGGAAACATTTTTCTTTGCAGTGTCACAGCTCTTTTACCGTTCTGTTTTTTTCTTTGCATGATTTTATGGGAAATTACATTGCTTCTGGGAGTACATTTGCACTGTGTGTACTCTACCTCGGGCTCTCCACTTCATAAATCAGATCTAAATTTTTATCAAAGATGATGTCAGTTCATCCCTCACCTTTATTCCTTGGCCAAGACTCTCAAGAGAATTAATATCGAGCCCTTCCTTGCAGGCCTGCAAACAGGAAATCACTTTCTGACTCTCAATTTTCCCCGGCCGTATTGTCAGGCTGGCCAGGCTGCCATGGAAATACTGAGCAAACCTGGGCTTGGTGACTTCACCTCCTGCAAAAAAGAGGATGCAAAATGGTTATTGGTACCAGCACACAAACTGCATATGTAATAAATCACTTTATGTTTTAACACGTTTAAAGAATCTCTATCCATCTCAGCCAAGTGTATTTGAGATCCCGTTTATTGTGGTACAGTGGAATGTCTTTGTGGGTTGTTGGGTGGTGTCTGGTAGCAGGCTGTCTTTAGGATTCTTGATTTTCCAGGATTGTATTCAGGTGTTTATAAAGCTGAAACAGCAAACCTAGAGATGAAACATGGCTTACCAAATGCATACAAGGAAGCAGATGATTTTTAAAAATTATCTTACTCCAGTACTCAAACACTAACTTAATAAATGTTAAAGCCCAATATTTATTTATAAAAAACCAGTATTTGCAAGTGTTCTATGACAAGACCAGCTGCCTTTGTCCTCCCAAGAACACAGCAGCAGATGAGCTGAGAGTGGTGGCTCTCTGTGTACAAACTGCCCCACTCCCTGGGCTGTGTCTGAGGACACGCTGGCAATTCCTGCAGTGAGCAGGGAACTGTGCACAGCCCCTCTCTGAGGGGCTGGGAGTGCTGTCCCTGACCCAAGGTGCATCACTTGGTGCCAGGTCTGGTCCTGGCACTCTGTGTTGCACCTGCAGGCACGCTCGGTTCGGTTTCACTGCAGGCAGCTCCGAAGGAAGCCTGATCTTTAGGAGCTGTCAATAAAATGTGATTACAGACTGCCTGCTCCAGTGATCATGGCATCTCAATTACTCTTGGGACAGTTAGTGATTTACTCATCCTCCTCTAGGAGAATTTTTAGAGCTTGTCTTTCCTGCAGTGTTATCTCTCTCAGTGCATGTGAATTACTGCCTGCCTCGAGCCTGGGAGCACCAAGGAAGCCACAGAGCAGGGAGCCAGGCAGACTAATTGGATTAGCAGTTGATAAGCTGTTGATAAGGTGTTGTAATTGGTAGATAACTCATCTCTACAGTGTTTGTAGCTTTAGTATCAAACAACTTGGTTTTGGCAGGCAAGGCAGCTCAAACTTGAACTTGAACTTGTGTGTGGATTGGAGTTGGATAGGGATGAAGTGGCAGATTTTCTTTAGGCTGCTGTTGTTACCTAAACGCCTGAAAACCCTCACTTCCAGTCTCTGCAGGATGAGCATTATGAAGACTTGAGCTATTTTATATAGTGAACAAAATACACACTGGTGTACTGGCAGGAAAGGGGCGTCCAAGCAGGCTGTTTCTTCAGAGAAATAGGAAAGGGTTTTTTTGTTTGTTTGGTTTGGGTTTTTTGTGGTTTTTTTGTTTTGTTGTTGGCTTTTGTATTTTGTTTTGTTTTGTTTTGTTTTCTAACATTACAGCACAAACTGCCTCTCTTTTTCTTACCCCAAAGAAAGGCTCCTAAGGGGAAATTATTCTTGTCCACTCTCATTCGTCCATTACACAGGAAATTTCCTCTGGGCAGAATTTTGAGTTTTTGACATTTGAGATTTCCTAGAAACTTTCACATATACGACAGCTAAAGTTCAACCTTTCTGATACTTACCAAGACAATTATTTGGTAATTATTTGGTAAATCAATAGTGCATTATGGGGACATTGGCTTTTCAGCCAAAATGCTGTTATTTTTATCTGCTTACATTGTGTCTAAAAGTACATATACAGCAGTAATGTAACTGGACAGAAAAAGGTATGCTGAATTAAAAAAAAAAAACAAAACAAGCATCTCCTTAAAAAGGAGACAAAATAATTTAAGAGCTTACAGAAGAAGAAGGAATCACATTTTGTTTGAAGCTTCACATTCCCATATCACTACAGAATTGTGAAGACAGCAAGTTCCAGGGTGAAAATACCAATACTAATCCTGGAGCTTTGAAATTTAGAAACCTATAGTAACTCCGCCAGTAGGTCTTAATAATTCTGAGGAGATGCAAAATAAGAAGCAGGCTCAGATCAGTGAATGTATTTAAATGTGAAATACACTCATAAAAATATATATAAAAGATCAGAGAAGAAGCCAGAACAAAGAACTCAGTGCTGTGGCTTTGCCTGACAGAAACAAGCAGAATGAAGCAAAGCATCCATGAACAGATACTGGGTGTTCTTCCACTTTGGACTAGTTGTTCTCTGGTATTCTTGACAAAGCACTTACAAGTACATTGCTAGCTCATTTGCAGTGATACAGTATTTGCCTATTAAATATGCAGGGTATTCACTGTGCTCAAGCCACACTTTTAAGAAATGCTGGTGCACAAGGAGGTATTACCATCTTGGAGATGTGTAATTCTTGTTGAAAGTCATCCGTCCAGCCACCAACATAAAAGCATGGAAGGGAATATGAGTGCTTCCAGGAATAAGCTTTTAAAATACTCTGAAAACACAGGCACTACAAAAACACTGAGCATTTAAAGGACAAGGCTTACACACCCTCTTCACAGGAATAAGGAGGTGTTTGTGCAGGTGCAGAGATTAACACAGGACTGTAAAGGAGGTGATGTAATATTTACTTGGGAGAGGCTATCAACTGTTATTTAAACAAAAATCCTCAAGTATTTCAAGAAACTGTGAGTGAAAAATAGCTGGGGGTAGCCAGTGCCATACTTTGTGAGTAGAGAAAATCTGCAGAGCCATGGCCATGGTGATGACAGGGTGATCCAGGCTGAGACAATGCATGTGAACAACTGAGAGCAGACTCTGCAGGGACATGGAGGGATGAGGCACCGTGTCTCCAGCCCCAAGATAAACACAGCTGTACCCAATCTATTATTGAGAATATTGCCTCAGCTTTCTAAACTCTTCTGAAGACAGAGGCCCCCAAGCAATCCTCTCCATCGACCACTGACCCTTGAGGGGGACGTTTATTCCCAACTGGAAATGTGAGCAGTCAAAATACATCTGTATCATTTTCCCTTGCCAGGCTAAACAAGAACTTCTCTTTACATCTCCCACCTAACACTGCAGACTATGTAGACTAACACAGAGAACAAAGAGGAGCTACAGTGACAATGGTCAAGTATATGAAGATTTGCAATAGCTCTGTAACACAACATCTCCTGTAGACCATGAACATCCCTGTTGCTCTTCCTGGAATTTATCTTGCTAAAGTACCAACCCTACTGCAGTGTTCTTGTCACTGTATGTGTAAAACAGGATGTGCCTGTTCATCCAGGGCACTGAGAACAACAGCACCAACACTTTTAATCACATGAAAAAACAAGAACACTTAAAGAGAGAATATTATCTTATACCAGATTGCTAAATAAGCCTTCCATAAGCAACTTTTACCAGTGTTAAAGACAAAATTATATATCTGCCAATTCTGAACTTGAAGGTGAACAGAAATCATTATATCTGACTCTTCTTACAGCTGCTTGTAATTGCAGCATGCTGTCATTTTGATATTCTTCTGTCTCAGCATTTCAGAATTTTCTCAGCTCAGTGGGGTATGTTAGCTGCTGATGTTCCCATCACCAGTAATTATTAGATTGCAAATGGACAAAATCAAATGCAATAAAACTGGGAAACAAAACCCAAAACTCTCACTAAAATTAAAGGAATGGCCTAAAGCCAGTTTCTTACAAATTCTGCTTTCTAGCTTTGATAAAATGTTTTATTCATATTTGGGTCAACTGTATTGGTGTGTTTGAAAGCTTGTGTGCTTCCTTCTGCTTCTGCAATCTGATTCTTTGAGTATCTGACTTCAGCTTCTCAGTGGGTGGAAATTTAGCCCAGGATGGCCAATCTCCAAATCCTAGTCACTCTGAAATTCTGAGCTCCCAAGACTAGATGAGTATAAATATATTTAATCCAGAATGAACATGATAATTCCATTGCATGTTTAAGCACAATGGATAACTGCACCTAATGCTGATAGTAACATTTTACAGAATATTATCCAAATTCTTCTAAATACTGATTTTCAAATAGAGATCCTTTGACCCTGAGCAGGATTCATTTCATGCTCCCCATGAAGCTGACAGGCAGCTCAGAGTCAGTGGCTTCACTGGGCAGGAGGATGCTCAGTTCCATTGCCTGGGCTTGACTCAGGACCTGCTAAGAGAAAACTGAGAAAAGATGTGAGATGCTCCCAACAGCCCTTACTGCTTTAAGGCACTTTGAGCTCTTGGTTCTGGCACCAAAGTGAGCCTAAGCAACAGTGAGATAATGAAGATAGGCCTAAATAGATTACACAGAGAATGAAGTGGAGCTCCAGTGACAATAGTCAAGTATATGAAAATTTGCAATAGCTCTGTAACACAACATCTCCAGTTTCTCTTCAGAGCTCAGGATAACCAGTTAACTTGGATTGCCTCAGCAAGGTTCATGGGACTTCCTTGCTGCCAGGGTCTTTTTGCCCTTTCCTACAAGTGAAACACTGCTCAGATAGTGCTCACCTCCAAGATCTTGGTAAATTCTGAGAGAATGCAAAAACCCAGTCCTCAACTGTGTTGTATCTCGTGTTTCACTCAGCACTATGTTTATTGATTGCTATGGATTAATATGCTGTGAATGCTAACTCTTGAAGGAGGGTTAAGTAGTTAAGGCTAATTAATGATAGAGCCCAGAGAGGAAAACAGAACCTTCCCTGCTGTCAGGGAATCAAGTTAATGTCTGTAACACAAAAAAGACTGAAACTACACTATAGTTCAGTCATCAACTATTCTTACTACAATTCCTTCCATGAAAAATTTTTGAAGCTACTGATTTTTTTTCTCTTCCTTAAGTGTAAATGTTGTGGTTGCCATCACAGATGTGAGGGAACACAGGCCACAGGGTTGTTCAGATCTTGCTGATAAAATTGTGCATTGCTTTTCACACATGACCCAGCATGCACTAACACTTCTGAAGTCTGGCAGACACAGGAGGTTGGATGGTGGCTTTTGGCATTAATTCAACCCTTGTGAAAGGAAGATGGTGTCAGCAGACTGTGGAGGCATCCAGAGGAACCATGGCATCCATAATTACTCACTATAATACTGTTCACCCCTTAGTCATTGTCAAAGAGCATGCATCATACCTTTCACTTGCTAAAATAATAACTCTTTTCTGGACTGAGATCCTTCTGTGCTGGTTCTCATCTCCTTTGCTGCTGGAATTATCTAGATAATAGATAACTAGATAACTAGAGCTATCAGGGTGTGCTGACAGGTAGTGTCCCATGATATTGGGTTCAGCCCAGAGGCATCTCCAACACTGGGGCCAGGGTTTTCCCCTCCCACAAGAAGCCTAAAAGGCTCTGAGCCATTGTGAGTGTTGATTCCCTCCTGTGCCATTCACAGCTGGGGCTGAGCTCACAGCAAGGGGCACAGCCAGGGACATCCAGGAGACCCCACAGGCCCCTCAGGGGGGAGTGATCACGCTGCCAGTGAAAGCAAGACTTTACATCATCAGTTCTTGGCACAGACATGAATGGGCACAGACACAGTTACAGCTGCTCCCTGAAATTTCAAACACACCAGATCAAATGGAGAAGACCAACCTACTTAATTTTAGCTGAGTATGTTGCAGATGTCTGTCTGTCTTGGGGGCAGTTCAGTGGGGATGACTCCTTAGACACATGGAGGAAAACAAATGTTTTGTTACAAACAGTTGAAGACTGCCAGATGAACAACAATTTAGGGGGGTTAAGAACCATTACCTGGCAATCACCTCTCGCTGCAGCCACAGAGAGGTTCTGCTAGATATAACATTATATCTGTTAGACACAGCAGAGGGGAGTCCAGGGGGAACTGAAGAATGCCAGGGTTTGGACTTCATGGGGTTGAAATGCATTCATTAAAGAAGCAGAGCCTGTTTCCATGACACGTTTGTTTTTCATTTTGCATTGAGTTGATATAAAGTGTGACAGAATTTGATTAGCATTGAATTTTGCAGCTGTAGGTTTGATTACACAGATGTAAAGTGCTGTTTGCCTTCCTTACCAATCTCCAAAGAACAATCAGGCACGTCAAAACAAGTGACTTTATTGAGCTCACAGATTTTGCAGGCTTTTTGTCCTATCCTAATAATGAGCAAGTAATTATCAAGGCAGTCAAATCACAATGAGGTTTTCATGGGAAATGGTGAAGTCAAGAGAATTACCAACTGAGATGCAATTTCAAAAAGATATTCTAGACTCTGGTTATACTAAGCCAGATAATTAAAGAACAATTGAGTATTTAGGGTTCCAACATAAAGATTGAATGAATCTGGAAGCAGGCACAAGACATTCTGGCTCTGAAGTCCTCAGGTCCAAGCTTCCAAATTTATCCCATCTTTTTATTACAGCAGTTTAGGGAGATGGGTTTAGTTGTCTGACAAGTAGATTGGCTGTAAAACAGGATGAAACTGAACACAGATTTCAGGAGTAGCCCCAATAAGTGACATGACATTTCTCAGCACAGAAAAGTTTTAGTGGGTTTTTTTTATATCACTCAGATAAAAATTAATCATAAATTGGTCATCAAACATGGCCCATGTTAAGTCTGCCTCTGCTCTGGGTAGATATCATAACCCAACAACCTCACTCAAACAGCTTTAGGCTTTAAAGCTTTATCTGAAGTAGGCCAAGTTCAGAGAACACTAAGGGCTCCCTGCTCTTAGGTGTCCAAATGCCAACTGATGTCTTTGCAATACATCCTTAAACCCAAAGTGGGTATAACTTACATTATTGATGATGATTTTTCTTAGGATAATAAAAACACTATACAATTTTTCACAATTCAGCCAACAGATAAACGTTGCTCAAAAAACCTATATCCCTGTTCTCCAAAAAATACTTTTGTGCTGGTAAGTAGTTCTCCCTGCAGAAATTCAGTTAAAAATGGGGCATATATCTAGGGTAACAAGTTTGAATGCAAATTCAGCTCTCCAAGAAAACATCCTCCTAAACTAAACCTTCCACATGTGTTTGTATTTCTGTTACAGCTGAACCTCAGCAAAGGTCTCTGAAGTGCAGTGAAATCTGGAGAAATCTGCCCCATCTTTCTCTGGATGAGAAGGACAATGCAGCAAGAGCACTGCTGTGCCCATGGAAGCCCTGGGACACTCAGCATCTCACTGTGCTGAGCTCTGTCCTGCTGCTCTTGCATTAAGTAAGGTGTGCTTGTGCCTCTCCTCTGAGGTGTCAGGTTTGTGCAAGCCATGGCAGCACCCTTGGCCTGATCCAGCATGTTGGATGCACAGCAGGGGGAATCTTTATCTATTAAATACAGATAAAGATAATAAATAAATAAATAATAAAGATAATACATAAATAAATTTCTGGAGGAAGTCCAAGGTTGAGTGATACAGGCTGCTGCTACACTGCCCACACTGGCTCTCCTTTTCCTGACCCCTCTCCAACTTTTAACTCTTGTGGTGCTTCTTGCCTTGAATCATTAGTCAGTTCTCTGACTGCCCTGGATAATTTCTGTGTCAGCTAAAGGGCTGGCATGTGAGGAAGATAAGGTTATTCTACAGAAGAGCTTTATAGAAAACCTGATCTTTCCAGCATAGGTTAAGGAAGGAGGAAAATAACAGGAGAATACAAAAGAAAAACATAATAGAAAACAGCAGTTCCTTAGAAAACAGGACCTACAGTAGCCTCCTGCTGTATCTATGATGATAAAGTAGCTGTTGACAGGCTTCTCCTAAATACCCTCTCCATGCAGTGTCCAGCAGTGTTACACTGTGAATTCCAGCACTGCTGAAGGGGTGGCACTGATAGAAACTGAATTAAAGCCATGCTAAGCTACAGCATAACCTTGTGACAAGTAATTCACTTGTGTCCCTACTTTCCTGACAGAGCTTTCAGAGCCTTACACAAGCTCCTTGCCTCCCAAAATGCCTTGTATGAACTCAGGACCTTATCTTTGCAGAGAAACCATGAGGAAGTCTGTCTTCTGCCCCTGGTACAAAAATTATCAGACTACCAAATCACATAACTTGCTTCCTTCCTCTGCCTGCTGTTGTCCCTGAATGTGTAGCAACAAAGGGATCAGAGTGGGAACCTATAAATCTTGGTTTAATGGAAGAAGTTTCTCACTCTGTTAAAGGGTCCATTTGCTATGTCCCCAGATAAACTGAATCAGAAATAATGAACTCAGAGGAGAACTTCATGGGGTGAGCTCTTGTAAAGTGTGCTCCAGAACAAGCTAACAGTTTGTCTGCATTGCTCAGGAGAATTAAATAGGATGCTAAAACCTAAAAGGGAGAATAAGAACAGAAGATCATGAATTCTGATTCTATTCTTGCTGTGATGCAGATTTTTTAAGTGACCCGTGGAAAAATCATCTTCTGCCCTTTATCCCCACAGAGTATGGGTCACTCTCCTGCCTTGCTGCACCTTTTTATTATTTGAAAAGATCTTGAGACTCTTAAGGTAAACGGGCAAATCTTAAAGTATTTTTATGCTAAAGAAGAAAAAGTGTAGGAATGAGAACCTTGGGGAGTTCCCAACGGGCCATGTCTGCTTTGGTACCCATTCAGGGAAGAAGCAGTTCAGACACAGGGCCACTTCCCTCCTGTTCTCTTTGGTGTCTCTTTTGCTCCAGGAGGCAAATGTGCAAGCAAGTCAATTTTGTCCTTTAGATATGCTGAGAGAGTAGTTCTGCCTGAAAATTTCTTTCACCATTAGAGAAAGAGCAGCACTTTGGCCTTAAATAACCTGACCTACATCAAAATCACACCCTTGACAATCATCACCAGACCAGTGAGGTGAACAAAATTTTAAAGATGTTAAGATTAAGTTATATAATTAACCATATGTACCTGCAGAGAAAGCTGTCAAACTTCATGAGGGTACAGAAAGGGCTAATTCCAGGAGCAGCTGTAGCAGGTGTTTGTTTCTGCCCTCACTAGGAGCCCAGTTTGCTCAGCTTTGTGGTCAGCCTTACCTTTTCCCAGGCCTCACAGCCCTGAAATCCCAGCTGAGGAGTAAGTTGGGATTTGCCCTGCATGAAGGCTGGCACTTTACTGTGCTTACCAAACCAACATCAACACTTTAGCCTAAAGATAATGCTTAAACTCCTACCCTCAAATAAACCACCCCCACTCAAGTATAGCAGTGCTGAACATCAACTGCACAAAAAGAATTCACTCTAGGCTAACCATTGTGAAGGACCCTAAATCAATGAGGCAGCTCTGCTTAGATCTTCTGTTTAGTAAGATCCTTGAAGAAAGAACCAAGGGTTTTAGATTAAAAAGGGAAAATTATATATCGACTGTTTAGTAAGTAGAGAAATAAGAAAGAACCTTGAAGAAAGCACCAAGAGTTTTAGATTTAAGAGGGAAAATTATACCACAGTAACACACAGTACACCTAATTTTTAGTAGATAAAGTTCACATTGACTATGTCAGAACAAATCATGCAGCTTTCCTCATGTGCAGTGTCATTAGAACTGGGAACCATTCCCCAGGCTTGGTTTTAAGTAATTGGGCCATTTCCTGGGCTGCAGTAAACTTGACCCAGTGCCTGACAGACCCTAGGAAGGGTCTTTTCCATCACTTTTAAAGGCTGGCTTTCTGCTCTTTCAACCATCTTCACTCCCTGCTTGTCTCCAAGAATATGACCTTCAGGAAAAGGCCAATTTCCCCTACTTTTTGGAGAGCCCTAGCACTCAACTCACATTATATAAAGAAATTTTTCATAAAATCAGGAACAAACGAATCAGACAAGATTTTTACATTGCCAGGGAAAGGGTAAAGATGTAGGAGAGATTTGCTTATGCCACAGACAAACCAAGTGAGCACACCACAGGCTAAAGTTTGAATTGGTCACACAAGTCTGAGGAATTGCACATTTGGTTTGTTTTCATGTTATGGTCAGGAGAACAGCACTGATCTTAAACTGCTCTTATATTTCACTTGAGAAGCTGAAGGTAGAAATAAAAAACAACCTAACTTTTCATAATGGATGCTATAAACAAGTCTATAAAAGTCAGAAAACAGTTACTCAGGCATTGGAATATTAATAATAGGCAATAATAATCTTAAAGAAAAGAATTTAACACGAGGAGGTGCAGGCATGCTGCTTGCTGCAGAGCCCCAGGATGAGGAGCAGTGTAAGTGTTAGAAAGATCAGGGCTCAATCAGCAGAACAATTCCCAGTTTCCAGACCAGAACTGAACATTTTCATCTACAAGAGGGTAAATCCCTCATAGCAGTAGCAGATTTTCCTATTAGTGCTAACAGAGCAAATTGCAATTTTTGTTCTTGATTTTTCACTGTCCTCTAAATACACTTCTGCTCCCTCTCAGTCTTTCAGCTGCCCCACAGCCACAATGACTTTTGGATGTCAGCAAATCAGACTCAGTGGGGAAAAAAAGAAGGAATGTTATTTCTTCTGATTCATTTACTTGTCTGAGTGGAGACTGTTTTAAAAATAATTTGACTTTGACAAATGGATGCTGTGTACTCAGAACTGTAAAGTGGTTTAGTAAAGACAGGAAAGAAGATCTTGCCCTTTCTGAAGGAAGAGGTCAGACCAGTGTTCCTTTCTGCCAGAGCTTTAATGAAAAGAAAGGAAGTAGTCCTAGCACACCAGAGCTGGAAATTCTTCATATCCTCTTAACAAGGAGACTCCTGAATGGCTTATGACACCAAAATCACCATATCTTTTACTGAAATAAACCACAGAATGCTGTAAAGCAGCTTTATAATGTTGTGAAAATGTAGAGGTTTAGACTATTGTTACTGGCTAAAATGTATAAGCCTGAGTAGACTTAATAACAGTTTCACAGGAAGTATTTATAGTTAAAATATTTATTTCATAGAGTCCCTTTTTCTTGAAATATACAAACTTTGAAAATTATTGTTTTGACTAGAATAGATTGCTTTGACTAGAATGATTTGACTAGAATATATTTGACGAGAATAGAATAGATTTTCTATGTTAATTAATTACTATTTCACAGACTGAAATACGGTGCTGAATCTTATTAACAAAGTGACTTTCCACACCATTCATGTAAATAGTTTGAGGTGATCAAAACAAATATACCAAATGATAAGCTTTGTCAAAAGCAGTATCTTGAAATCTTGTTTCACATAACCATTAGAAGTTTATCTTTTTGCCTCACACATGATAAGTTTATCAGAATCTTCAGCACACTGTATTACTAATTCTTAGCATTTTCATTAGGTGGAAAATTTGTTTCCACTTTTGAGGAACTCAAATTCTGTCACTATGAAAAGAGCAATAACATAATATTGCAGTAAATACTAATGGCAGCTATACGTATGATTTCAGTAGTTTAAATTAGGTGTTCCACCAAAAAGGAAGAAGAATCTTATCCTGAATGGTTATTAATTAAGCCGTCAAATTATCCCAGGCAAAAATAAAAAATGTTTGAAAACAATATCAACTTTTTATTTTTTAACAGCTTAAATACGAAATATAGTCCCTGGCCTGGATGTATTGGCAGCCTATGTGAGCAGTTTTGCCTTAATTCCTTCTCTTCCCAATTTGAGACAAGGAGACAGAGGTGCAAAGGGAGCAAGGTTATTGGTTTTGTTCTCAGCTGCCTTGGGGGCAGATGAAGCCCACGCATGCAGGGCTGTGGCAAAGCTGGCACAGCTTTTGCTTAGGGCAGGGCTTGTTGCACCCAAACTGCCCCATGGCCCCAGACTGGCACCTGCAGCTTCATTAACCTGAGATTCAGGTGAGGGCTGGAGGGAGTGGATTCCCAGCAATACCAAGACTTCTAGGAAAACCCCCCCAAAACACTAAAGATTGCTTTTAGAGAGTAACAAAACCACTGAGTGTGGATGAAAGAAGATAAGGGGCAGAAGTAATACAAATAATGCACAAAAACATTAGTGTTGACCTATGCAGAAGAACCTTGTATAAATATGCAGTAAGGGATTAAAATGAATTTGTTTTAGTACAGATACAGAGAAATAATTATTTTTCTGAAGTACTCCATGATTATTCACAGCCTCTATGGCATTTGCTCATGTCTGGAAAGAACTAAATCTACAAATTACATTTGCATTTTCTAACTCTGGAACTTTGATCTAAAAGTACTGCACCAATATTGCATAACAAAAAAAAATCAACACATGCAAACACCAGCTAGACAAGAAACAGTCTATACTTTTCCAAGTATATGGGATTAGTGCAATGCTGACCAGATTATCACACCCCCAATAATTATCAATGTTGTCAACTTAGGAAATTTTATTTTTAAGGTTAGTGCAGCTTCATTCTGCATGTTGTCATCAAAGTCAAGATTGGATCTTTACCCCACTCATAATCTAATAGCTGAATTTGCTTTGAGTACTATTAGCACTGAACAGCCCTGCCATGCATAAAATGTCCAAGTTTTGCAAATAAGCAGAGATCAAATTGGTAAACAAGGTGATAATGGAGAAGGTGAGACTACATGAAAGAGTGGGGAAGAGACACAATCTATGTTAAAGCATTTTTCCTAATTATAGTTTCCTTCAATTCATACTTTAAGTGGAAAAAAGACAGTGTAAATAGAAAATCAACATGGAAGAGTAATGGAGACAACTTCACAAAAACAGACAAGCAGAAAAAAAGGAGCACTTCAGGTATAAGGCAGAGAACAGAGAAAGAAAGTGGTGCAAGGACCAGGTAAAAAGAATGAGAAGAATTGGATTATAAAGGGTAGAAAACAGAGAAAGGTAATATTTAAGCAAACGCCCATATGGCTCAGGGGTTTGGACTTTTGGATTTGTTTTACTCTCACTTTTACCTCTGGTGTACAACAGGGTGAATCAAGTAAATTACTGGAATTGCTGGTGAGATACATCCAATGTGAAGAGCCCAGGACTGGGCCAAGAGTTGTAAAAGAAATCTGAGGCAGGGACTGAAAAGAGATAGCTGGAGTTCTTTAGTACCTAGACAGTTTGCTTAAGACGGGAGAACAAGGGAAACAATGAAAAGAAGTGAGGACAAAAGATAAAGAAGACAATCTTTCACACTGAATATAGACAAACTGTATCCAATACTTCTTCAGGTGATGAAAATGCAAAGCCTGTTAACGTCCTGTCCATTTTATCCTTGTACTTGATTCATTAACAACTCTGGATTTGCACCTGATTTTACACCATCAATCTTTTAGCAGTTTATTTCCTGTACCATCAGCGAGACAAGCAAGATACTTTCTCGGCCTGAACTCCTGGTGGTGTTGTCTGTTGTCTGGTGTGGTTTTACCTTGCCAGCAGGCGCCCACCGTGAGCTGCATGGCGATGTGGGAGGGGTGGATGGGCCAGTCGTTGGTCACCAGGTACGGCTCGTACGTCGTCCCGTCCATGTACAGCGTCACCACGGGGAACTCCACATTGACCACGTAGTAGTGCCACTCCTTGTCACAGATCTGGGAGGCACAGCAAAGCATTAGTCAGCTCTCACAGCGACTGGTTTTTATATCCCGTGTGGTTTTCAAATTGTGTTTCCAAATTTCAGCGATGGGAAATAATTTTACTGTAATTTCTGTGTCTCTAACATTAACGAAAGCCAAAACAGTGTTGATAAATACTCTTGGCAAAATATATATTTGCAAAATATATGTGATAAATAGAGGCTACTTAAAACACACTCTAAAACAAGACATGGACAGAAAATAGAAAAATCAGGCAATTTGGTATTTCATCTGTATTTTCACATTTCCTAATACAGAATTATCTTAGCTTAAAAATGCAAGGGTGGCTGGGGGTGAGTATTCTATTGCCCTTGGTTAGGGGTGGGGCAGTTAGCCTCTGTTCATTGAGCAGTTTTCTTTCTCTCTCCCATGCCAACCCTCCCTGCAGGAGATCTCTGCTGTCCATGGCCACTGAGTGTCCCTGCAGGGCTGATCCAATTCCAGCATC
>JAWWEY010000013.1:25052358-25074149 GCA_035582745.1 Loriotus luctuosus | reverse complement strand
ATCCCTGCTGCAGCAGAAGCACAGCTGGCACTGCAGGAGGGCTGAGCCCCCCTGGGATGGGGCTGTGCCACCCCCTGACACACAGGGGGCAGGGACTGCTCTGACTCTGGCAGTGTTGTTTTGTACTACTGCTTTTTTTTTCCCTAATAAAGAACTGCTACTCCTACTCACACATCTTTGCCTGAGAGCCCCTTAATTTCAAAATTATAATTATTCAGAGGGAGTTACATTTTCCATTTCAGGGGAGGCTCCTGCCTTCCTTAGCAGACATGTGTCTTTTCAAACCAAGACAATCACATTAGTTTCTTAATGCTTGTATCTAGTGTTGAAAACAGAACACTTCATGTCAGATACACAGAGGATGTACTGGCACAGTTACTGAGCATTCCTATTAGGTTCAGATTAGGAAAATGTACAGCCCTTAGTCACTGGACTGATGATTGCCATTATTAACTTATCCCATCAGTACTTAGAAAGTCCTGTGTAACCTGCCAGGACCTTGACAGTACTAAAAGGACCTGGGCTGTGCCCTGTGCAACACAGAGGGACCAGCAATCTACAGGTTTGGGCAGGGAGCTCACCTCCTCTCCACCCTTCCTCCTTTGGCCTTGAGCTATTCCCCAGGTGGTGGGAAAATGAGGATCTTTATGATTTCCCTGCCACCCACCAGCTTTGAAAAGCAACAGCCAGTCACAACATACTTTCAGGATGACAACATTAGTGTCAAATCACATATGAATTCCTGAGCTGGACAACCAGAGATTACTGTAGGATGGCCAAATCCAGCTTTAGTTTACAAATGTACAGCTGGATGAAGCCATGCCTCTAGAGACAGAAGTCTGGTGTGCAAATATCAATGTCTGCCCAATTATTTTTTTTTCTGTTGTTGTATCTTTCAATTTAAAAGTTCAAAGGAATAAATCACAGCAAACTGGTAGGATGAGTGGGCTGTTTTAAAAACAACAGAATAGTTACAACAACGGTACTCTCAGATCCTTGTTTTGGTGCATTAAGGAATGGAAGTGCTTGAATGCAGATATGCTTGCTGTTTCACAGAAGCAAGCAGAAAGTGATGTTTAACCATAACAGTTTGTCCTTGGCCAGGTGAAGCGCTATCTGGGGCAATATCTCCCCTTTGAAAGCAAAAGCAAACGTTTTGTTCCAGAAGACATTTCAGCAAGAACTTAATTACTTCAATTTCAAACAGATACATTTATTACTGCAGACATTGTAGCTCCACAGCAAGAGATAAATGCAGCAAGGGGCTGCTGGGGGGGAGCCTTCCTTTTGTAAGCAGCAGACAGCACAAATGTTTTCTGAAGGTTAAATGAACTGAAACCAAAATTGAAAGTAAATAAATTGGAAGACTGAAAACGGTATTGAACAAACTCCAGCCACCAACAGTATTGTGCAGCCCTGCCTTCCAAGGAAAAACAGCTTGCCAAGCCCCTGACCTCATTAGCATCTGATGCATCACAGCCACATGCAGCTGACATTGCATAGAAAACAAAACTTCGTTTTGAGAGACCTTGCATGGCCAAACCTACAGGGTGAATACCTGGCACTTTGTGGAGAACTGTTCCACTCTGTTTCTGTTTTACAACCCTGAACTGCATCACGTGCACCCCAATAAGTGAGTAATCCTGATGTTTAACTAAAGCAAGGGCACCTTGACAGAGCAAACCAAAACATTTTGGGGCATTACACCACAAAGAGCAGAATAATGTGTAGCCAGTGTAATTAATCTATTAAGCAGTTAGATTTTTCAAAGAAAATGCTTCCTGAAAACACATTTCATAAAATCCACAATTCAAGGCTCCAGCAACTGGACTCAAGTGCTTCCAAGAAAAATACAGAAAATACAGATGTCCAACTGTAGATGTCCACACAAAGTACTCAGTAACTTTTATTTTTTTCTTATACATTCTGGAACATAAGATAATGCAAGTGCAGACAGCTTGGTGATGTCCTCAAACCCTCACTGACCTGCATTTCCTAAAATTTTAACACAAAAACACATCAAGTGTTGTTTTGAAGGATAAGACTTACAGTCTCAGCTTGGTTGTTCCTGAGATTTCAACAGCACTTGTTGGTCATCTTAATTGTCACCCAATTTCAGTCCAGCTTAGGGACATGGACACATGTCTATTCCTCTAAACCATCTTTCAGTATCTGTACTGGGCCCCAGTGTAAAAACAAATATTCTACAAGGAAGCAAAGAATTACTTCCAAACTCTGGAATACATCCCAGTCCTTCAGCAGCAGGTAGTACTTCATGGCTGGCCATTTCACAATGAACAAAATAATGAAATAAATGATTGTGGTGTGTAATTTGTCATGCTGTTACTTCAGACACCTTCTTTGCCTTCTTAGCACAGGAAACCAATTTTTTCCTGGCATGTATTCCACTGTGGCAATGGAATGCAATATGAAGCAGTGAAGCCAGGAAAAGAAAATTATAAAATATACTACACTGGCATATAAAAAAATTTTAATACTGTCAAGTTGGAAATTTATTTTAAAAATCTAATTTATAAAGTGATCGTAATGAGATAAAATCACAGATGAGTGAGTTGGGCTTCCCAAAACTGCTGGATGGCTTGGTCTAATCACTCTATCATGCCAGTCTGCCTCAAAAAATATTAATCAAATCACAGTGAATGAAACAGCCTGAAGTCCTAGTGCTGATTACAAGCCATTGCATTGGAATATGCTTTTATGAAATAGCTGAAAACAGCCTCCATATAAATCTTATGGAGTATGTGACCTAGGCTCTTGGCATCTTCTAATGAAAAACATCAGGTTTTTGTGCTTTATGTTGGAATGCTCAGGAAAAGACTGAAACCAAAGTTCTTGGTCCGAGAAGCATGTGGTGCTTAGAACCAGACTTGGGTGGCCTGCAAAATATTTTTATTATGTATTTTGAACATATTTTTATAGTGTTAAGAGAAAACACTGCACTGCTTACAAACAGGGAGCTAAAAGAAAGACTGTTTCGTTATACTTTGAATCCGGAACTAAGCAGTAGTGCCCCTGCAACAAGGAAGCCTAAAAAAGATAATAATTTGGAATTAGTTGGCAGTGGATTTCATATAAATTGAAAAAGTTACATATATATGCAATTATTCAGAGAAAGATGTGTATTACATATGTAAATTTAAAAAAAAAACTAAACATTTTCGGCAGTTGAGTCATTCTGCCTGAGATTGATGAGTTTTTCATGAAGGCAATTCACAGGTGAGCACAGAGGGCCTTTCTCCTCTCCCACTCTGGGATAAACCATGGTTGTCTCTGAAATGGGATCTTTAAAGATATCGAATGAGCTTTTATCTGTTACTTTAGAATCTCATTTATTATTGTTTTCCTAACGTCAGTTCTCATCCACAGACGTCTGCAATTTAGCCACGTTAGTTTAAAAGAAGAAAAGCAGATACCTTGGGGCATTGCTGTTGCTATGACTGCTGCTTCCTTTTGATTTCTTCTAATAAATCTTTGCCTGAAATTTCAGTAGCTGAGCTACCTGCAAAGCTGACTAAGTGGTATAGGAAAAAAAGTTACGCAGTTGACTTTTTGAGCTCTTTTTCTCATTGTCTCTAAACACTTCTGATTTCTTTCTTTCCTTTTTTTTTTTTTTTAATTATCCCTACACCACCAGGAACAGAAGAAAACACTGCTAAAAATATCCTGGTGTAGATCTCAAGTGTGTAATTCAGAATGCAGATATTCAGTGTGAAGGATGGCATTGCTTCACTGGGGGTACCTGGGTTACCTGGTGTCTTGCTGTTTTCTAATACAATGAACAAAAATCTGTTTCTGCCATGAATATGTGGTTTTATGGTAAAAGTCTGCTTTTGTGGGAGTCAACAGATATGCACTTGAAATTGGCTTTGTGCTACAGTATATTCTGTCAGCATATTCATTTTGGGGAAGAGCTTTTGGAAATAAACAAAAGCGAAGTGCAAACACTGACTAATGAAACCCATTCAGTCACGTGAATTGCTGTATCTTGTAGCATTATTATTCTGCCTCAATAATAGACTCTGCATTAGGACATATTTACCACATGTGTTGGCTTTACTCAACATCAACATTGCTTTCCTGGAAATGATTAAAACATCTCTGGGAAAGGATTTGATATCCCTGACCACTAAGTGAAGGTGTGCAGATTGCAGATAGGTCTCCAATATCTCCACAACCTCTTCAGAAAACTTTAAATCAAGCTCTAAAATATTCATATTATGTACCAGGGCTTTTAAGATACTCTGTGTTTCATGTTCTACATTTACACTTCAGCAGCTCCTTCACACGACATCTTTCCCCCATCTGTAATATCAATACACCCTGTCTCTGCAGTGCCAATAGATACAGTATGGAAGCAGTAATTAAGGCAGGATGGAAGGAAAATACACTGCATATGGGGAAAGGAGACATTGATACAAACTCCTGCAGTTAAATTTACAGGTGATACACTGCATAGCATCATCATAATCACCCCAAGCTGTCACAGCTGGTCTGTGGCTGAGCAATGAATTCAGTTACAAATAAGAAACCCAGCCCAGTTCCATAACCCAGCCCCTGGGTTGGCACACAGGGACTTCACCCAGTCCTGTTCCATCCTCAGCTGCAGACATCTCATTGTTTAGAGAGCTGGGAGCTGTTCAGACCAGACCAATGAGTGTTTTAGACCAGGGTGAAACAATAAAGGGGGCTCTATTGCCAGGTGTAAATCTGAGGAGTGGGCTGTCTCTGTCTCCAACCTCTGACTCCATGTAACACAAAGCAGTGTTTTGTCCATAAGAATACTGCTGCACATGCAACCTCCACATAAATCTTGTACCTTGAATCTCAGCCTGCACAGCCCTGCTCAAAAGTGATCACAGAGAATCCCTGAGTAAGCTGCAGAATTCTGACAGCTGGTGGCTGAAAGAAAAACCCGACCAGCCAGCCTGCTTTGCTCTGGACCAGCTTTTCTGCTTTTGAGACTGGAGCATCACTACTCTTCCAAGAGTCAGCAGGAGTGGCTGTAGGATGGAGTAATGTACTCCTTAGTGAGGAAGCTATTCCACAGCTGTCAGAGCTGTATCAGAACTTGGATGTCTCTGGTAGAGATGCTGATGTGACGTTACAGCTCTGTGTACAAGGAGTTATTTGGAAAAATAATTAGCCATTGTTCTATAGCTGCATTTGTAAAGGACTGTGTGTGATCAGTTATAGAATAAAGGAGATGAACACTGTGCAAATTAATCCCTTCTTTCTGGAACCTCAGCTCAATATCAGAACATTAACCAGAGAAGGGAGCAAAAGAGATTTCCCTGCTCCTTATGGAAGTCACGAACAAGGTATTGCTTCCTCACAGGAGTTTTGGGGAGGAATCTGGAAACAGGTTGTGTTTCCTACCCTGGCTGAATGGATAAAAGGAAGATAATCCTCTTGTAATGACATTGAGGTGGGCAGAGCCACGGGGATGTCATTCTCAGGACTCTGCTGGCAGTGCCTCATGCCCAAGCTCCTGAAGGAGGCACTGGTGGCATTCCACAGACACTGTGAGACCCAGCACTGACACCTGCTTCAGAAAGCTGAGCAAAGCAGAAGGGATTTCCCACAACTGTGTACTTTGAAACAAACTGGAGGTGAAGGCCTGGGAAGCACTACCTTGCCCTTATAATCTCACTAATTGAAAGGATAATGCAGCCTCATGCTGATTGATTTAAAATGAGAAGTCGTGTGCCTTATAAAACAATTGTTTCTTCAATATGAACTATTCAGTTATATAGTTTAAAAAACTTCCCATTAGAAAAACCTGATGGAATTTCTTGTGTACTTGTGCTCAAGTGAATGCCTTATGCAAATAAGCATGTATCTAATCACCATCTTTCTAAACTGATATTTTCAACTATTTACTCACTGTCTAGTACATATTTTCCTCTGCCTAATGTTTATATGACTTAGACATTTTCTTTCACTTAAAAAATCAGATTTTCAAAGACTATTTAGGAAATATCCCTAAGATTTGATCCTCTAAATAAAATATGGATAGAATATTTTGTTAGAGTACCTTGAGCCCTGCCATTTATTATGCAATATCATTAATTGAACATGTCAAAGAGAAGTATGGATGTTCACTAAATCCCTCAGAAAATTTGGTGAGGAAAGTTTAATCTTTTAACCATTTTTTTTCTCTTGAGAAGTACCCCAGCAATACCAATTAATCCAAACACATTCCTGAAATACATTTATATAGCAAGTTTGCCAAGTATCTATCTTCATAGCTATGGATGTTCCCATAGGAAATGCCTTGTTGTATTTTATCAGAAATTCTTCTTTACTCTTCAGTGAAAAATAAAAGTAATTATTTTTTCCCTCCTCAACCCATTTCACCTCTATGTCCATTCAAATGAATGCAGAAGGAACAGCAAGCACCTGAAACAGATGAGTCTGTGTTTAGCACCAGGCCATGTTTTGGTCTTTGATTTTCCTGCGATTAAAAATCTGAATCTTGCAGAACTATGCAGTGTGTTTTATTTGGCAGCTGACTGGCACAGCCAATGTCTTTCATCCCAAGAAAAAAGGTGAACAAAGACACTGCAAGTCACCCTGTAGCAACTGGGGCAAATTTATCGTTACTGTGAGTTAGTTTTATTCTGGTTTGTGTGTCATTCTTGGTGTAAAAGAGCTAAGTAGACAAATATAACTGTAAGTTTTCCAAGATTTATTATCTGGTTTGTCTGAGCTCCCTGCCCCATATGCTGGAGAGGAGATGTTAATTGTGGCACTGACCTCACTGATAGCCAGTGTCTTCCCTGCCGGTGCTGCTGGCATTCTGCCAGGCAGAGCAGATCACTGCCTTGCACCTCAGCATCCCCTGCCCCTTCTGGAATCATAACAGCCACTCTAGTATTCCAGCCAGCTTCAATCCAACCACACATGACATTTGAGTCCTTTGCAAATGAACCTTCAGTGTGGAAAAACAGAAAGGACTTAAGAAAACTCAGGGTAAACCGCTGTTCACTAACTGTAGAAAAAGAAAGGTGTCATGGTTTGATGCTGATGCAATGCCAGCACCCAAATGAAAATATATTCTCCCTGGTATCTGCTGTGAGATGTGACCAGGAATAGAGCAAAGCAGGCTCCAACTTAGGAATAAAGGGAAAAAAAAACCCCTTTATTAACCTACACTACATAAAAGAAACACACAGAACTCAGAATGAAAATCTTCCTAGAACATTCCTCCTCCTCCCACCAAATTTCCAACACATCACAGTAAGACAAAACCTTGGACTCTCAATTCAGTTACCACCCCTCAGATCACCAGCTCTCAGTCCATCACCACCCTTTAGATAATCAATTCTCAGTTCATCAAGAAGAGAGGAGTCCCTCTTGTGCCATAGGCTTCCCCAGAAAACACAGTTGAGACCTCTTGTGTTTCCATGTCACACGTGGCACTGCCCAGAGAACATTTGCCATCTGACATCTTCCTTCCATGCCCAGTGCTCTCACCACTGCACATGGACCAGAGCTGCTTCTGGGGTTCCCCTTTTAAGGATGCTTTGCCCAGTTTCAAAAAAAAGCACAGTCTCTCACTTTTGGGATGCCTGTCCCCCCCTAAATTCACCCCCTGGGGCTGAGGGGCCTTGAGAACAGAGATTTTCTTCTTCTCCACTGGAGATCGAGGGCACCACCACTCTCCTCACCCATTGTCTCTGTTCACGCCACTCCTTCACATAACATCACTGCACTCTCTTGGCTCCAATCCATTGCCTCCCCCTAAATGTAGTCTCTGTGTCACAGGAAAAATGGTTCTGTCCATGGCTATACAAGAAAAGTCCAGCCAAAGGCCATTCCATCATCTCCTCCCAACAAGGATTCTTCTCAACTCTTCTGACGTCTTTCACTTGCACAAACTTCCATCACACTTGCCCATTTCCTCCTATTTCATCTCTATCTCTCTTTCTCATTCAGCTCCAGGAGGATCAGCATTTGTAAGGTTCCAATCATCTCGGGCTCTGCCTGCCCAGAACTCCCATGACTGCCCTGCCGTCCCCTCCTTCTCCTTGGGCCGCGCTGCTGGCACATGATATCGAATTTCAAGGTGGCACAAGCACAGGCACCAGCTCGCTCTCTCTCCCTCTCTCTCCCTCTCTCTCTCCCCTGGGGTGAGGGGGTTGGCTGCCCAATGTCTCTCAGTGCTCCTCCACCCTTCCATCCTGCAGGGGCCTTCACCTCCCTTCTCTGTCCAAGGCCCGGCCTACCTCACCCGGCCGCATGGCTTCCCCTTCCTCGATGGCATGACCCCTTTCACCGATGGAACTCAAGAGAATTCCCCCTGGGAATTCTCTGCTTTTAACCCCCTGTGTTCTCAGAGGCTTATCCATGTCCTCAGTGGCCACGCCAGGTGCCAATATTCAAATCTGAGCACCTACTGGTTTGACCACCAAACTCCCAGAAAACTCACTTCCTTTTCAAACCAGGACAAAAGGACATGGAACAAAATAATTACCAAAGACATTCTTAGTTTTGTATTCTGCAGTCCTCTGTGGTTGCATGACCACAGTGCTGGCCCTTTTCCATCAGAAACCACCCTTGTTTGAAATTTATCTGGCTGTTCACCTGCACAGATTTGTCTCCTGTCTTACTCTTAGAGGAGACTTGACAACTCTGTCCCAGACCAGAAGACTTTCACATTACTCTAAGATGGAGAGATGATAAAAGCAATTCACTGGTGCAGTCCTTTACAGCTTTTAGTGGTACATATACACATATGAATGTATGAGATATATAAATACGCATATACATACATACACACAAAACTTTGGTGTTTTTAATTACAAACTGGACAGAAACATTTGAAAACAGCGCTCTAGAATAGTTACGTATTTCTAAAGCTTTAAAGTAAAAAGGGAACATTGTTTTTAGAAAGTCAGCACGGTACAATCACTGAAATAAATAAACTCCAAACAGCTCACATCAATGTGAATATTTTCTTAGACCAATTTGTAGTATTCTAGTTGTTCAGGCAGGGTACTTTCAACAGCTCATATCAGAATAAATTGATTTTAAAACTATTAAAGAAAAGGAAATTATCAGAGCATACAAAGATGAAAAAACATTTTTAGAAACTAAGTATTTAATAACTGAGTTGGATTGAAATTGAAACTAAACTACTGAAGGGACACACAGCTAATGAAAACTGATCCCTGTTAACTCTACTATTAAAGTTATTGTTGATACTCCTTAAGCTACCAAATAATAGTCTTGGTAGGTAATAGAAGGGAAAATAATTTATATAAACTGTTATAATGGTCCCATAAAGAAATTTCTTTGGGATTAGGCTGAATGTTGGTTCTTCTTCACCAGTAAGGGAATTTTTCCTGGGCATTAATCTCTCTTTTGCTTTCACTGCCTCGTGTAAATAAACCCAGTTAACATTATTTGATTGCAGTGCTCTGGATTGGACCATCCCTCTTTCCAGGCTTTCTGGACTAAGGGCTGGTCTCCAAAGAAGAACTGGAATGGGAGCAAGGCAGTGGCCTCCTGTTTCAGAAGCAATATTCCCTTCTCAAGCTGTCAGAAACTGGTACCCAATGAAGGGAGCAGCACTGCTGTCAGCAAAAGTGAGACAGCCAGGATGGGGAGCAGACCACTTTAAGTGTTTTTCAGGTTCCTCTACTGTTGTTTAAAGAAGTAAATTAAAAAAATCAAATGATTTCTATTTTATCTGTTCTTTGTTCTTATAATATTTCATTACTTGTAACAGGAAGCTTTACTGAACAGTAACTAATCATGGTGTATTATTTCCCTTTTCCCCTTTTGTTCTAAAATCTCCTTTATTTTTTCTATTAATGAACACCAACCAATCAAGAACTAAAAAAGGCAGAAAAGTCCCCTGATGTCAGGGTATAAAAAGAACAAGTAAAACCATTAAGGATAATACAAAGAACTTTGCTTCAGAGATGCAGCATGGCCACTGCCAGCTTGGATTTGCCCTTGGAAATTTACAGCTGAGGAGAGCAGGAAAAGCAAGGGAAGAGAGGCCCCAGCACGGATGCTGCAGTGTGTCAGGCTTAATAAAATATTGCCTGGCTCCTATCAGGGTGGAAAACTGCTCCTATCTAAATGGAAAGAATGATCAATATTCCGAGATGTGTGCACTTTCTACTAAGTAATGAAACATGGGGATATTTTTTAAGATCAACTTGAATCAACTGAATCTGAGGAATAAAAAGATCAACCAGTCTTAGCAAGAGTAAACACTACAAGTTTAATTTCCTGCCTCCCAATTGAAAGGGGTTCTATGATTGTTTCATTTATATGCCAGATATTGATCTACACTGTGATTTGTCTGTATTTGTCCATATTCTGTTAAATACCTCTCTAGACTAAAGAAACTACTACAAATGTTATATACCTAAATGTGCATACATATGATCAGAGATGAAAAAATGCAAAGATGATGTCTTTGGGAATTATTCACAAACTGAACACATTTACCAATTAACAACTAAGAATAATATTAAGGAGAACTATGAAACCCACCAGATCCTTTGAGCTCCTACCTAACTGAAATGGCCTAAATACCTCCTTTGTTTCCTGATATTTGGTTGACATTATTTACTGAAGTGCTCAAATAATTTTTTTAATGTCACCTTTTTATGCATTTATAAAGCATTTATAGCATTAAAATGGCACCCATTCTGTTCCTGAGGGCATCACTGGGAAGGGAGTACAGAGATCAGGGATGTTTTAATGTACATGGAGACACAAATTGTGTCAGTCTTATTTTCTTGCATAATTAATGTCCTTTCCAAAACTAAAAAGGTGTGGGCTTTTGAACAACCTGATTTCAAAGGGAGCTGAAAGGAGCTTTTGGTCTGTGACTTTGTTCCCTCCTCAAGACAGGATGCATAAAATTCTACTTCATTTCACTCATGAGGCCTCATCTTTGAATCTTATCTGGAATTTAAATCACTTTCTCTCATCTCCAAAATCCGCCTTCTTAGGTGACACATGCAGGAATTCTGTCTGTCAGATATTTCTATTAAGACATTTGCAACAAACTTATTTTTCACTTTGGAGGGCTCTGTCTGCAAATGGAATTGTGGTCATAAACTAAATGAAATGCCCATTTAGCACACCTCCTGAAAAACCCATTATTTGCTAGAAAACCAAGCAAATAATTTTCAGTTTATTGATAATACTTAATCAAAACATAACCTTAATTAAAAAAAACCAATACAAAACAAACCCTGCTATTCTTTGCCATTTCCTCTCAAATATTAATATACATGCTTTTTATTCAGTTTGTTTTCTAGAAACCTGGCTGAAATGATAATACTCAACTGTTTAAATGTTACATTTGAGTCAGGCATCTTGACTGCCTGCTGCTTCAAGGACTGAGACAATTGAGAGGTGTGGCCACACTCCTGAAGGGTCCTTTTCGTCTCTCTGAGCATCAGGAGGTTGCAGGAAGAAAAAGGAGGCTGTCCCTGTTCAAAGCAGGATGATACATCCTTTCTTGCTGCTGAACAAATAAAACACTTGGTTCAGGCAGCTTTTAAGATGTTATAAAGGTACAAAGAGTGGGATTAACGCAAACTAGACCCCAGAGACAAAGAAACCAGGGTAGCTGGGCTTGTTTGCTTTAGAGGACAAACACTTGTGCTCAGCTCTAAAAACACCTCCTGAAGAGAGCTCCTGTCTCCTGCCTCTCACACAGTCCCACCTGTTGTCCTATATATTACAACTTATACATTACAACAGTTCATTTTTTCCTGAAGCATGCTGCTAAAGCATCTGCAGCTAATTTAGCAGCCTGATCCAATGAAGGATATATTGCTGCAAATTGCTACAGAGCCCTAACATGTCCATAGCTTCAGAGTCCATCCTCTTCTGGGATTCTCCACCCTCCCCTGGGGTTCTCTATCCTCTTCTGGGATTCTCCACCCTCCCCTGGGGTTCTCTATCCTCTTCTGGGATTCTCCACCCTCTCCTGGGGTTACCTTCTCCTGGGGTTCTCCATCTTCTCCTGGGGCTCTCCTGGTCCTTGCAGCAGCCATCTAACTCCTCCTATGACTCCACTCTTTTATGCCACTTATTCTTATTAGTTACAGGTGTGGGCTGTTCCTAGCTGCAACTTGTTGTGCCCCCCTACACCCACCTACACACATCACTCAATTTGCCAGACCAAGGGACTACACTCCCTGATCAATGCACATCCCACAGGAAGTTACATGCTGGCATTAATTCATTAAATAACCATCCAAACTCGATGCCTAAGCTCTCAGCTCCCATCTGGGAAACACTGGGGTTCCCAGGCTGGGCTGCACACAGAAGAAAGCCCACCTGGATCCTGTCTGGGGCTGCACATCTGCCTTTTGCTGGCTCTTTGAAGGCCCCCATCACTTGGCAAATCCATCTTCAAAGGCTCTGATCTCTGAAGGAAGCGCTGAGACTGCTTGCAAGGGTTGCTTTAAACTTGCTCAGCAAAGGCAGATGCAGCTGACATGGGTGTTTAACACCTCTCACAATTTCCGCATTTCAGGAGAAGTGATTCACTTGGAACATTATTTGCTCTGTTGAAAGCGCACAGTGCAAACTGGGGATGAAAGAATCCCTGCTTTTCACACTGAAGTCTCACACTGAATTGAGAGCATCTTTCCAGAGAACCATGGAGGGAATCTCATGCAGCCCAGAGCCCACTGCTCTAGCAGGTGTGGATACTGCAGCAGCCTGAGCTGGGGGCAGCTACAGCAGCACAAAGGCACAGCAGAAATAGGTGCTCCTTCCCCATACAGATTAGTCTGGGATTTACTTCTGTTCCAGCAGACAATTAGGACATAATGCAGGGAAAAGCAAATGCTATTTTGTTTTAATGCAGCTAAAAGGTGGCAATGAGTCATACTTGGCTCCCTTAATAATTTCTGCAAGGTGAAGAATGGTTGTGTGTCCATGCTGCTGTATTTATACATAGATATAAGTCAGGAAATGATACAACTCAAATATTATGCATGGTCTCTTTAGTGAAATGGGGACTGCTGGGACTTTAATTACAGAGCTGGCATTTTGCAGACAGACTGATTATATGTTACATACTGCAGGAAGGTAATTAGTTATCAGCTGTATGTGTGACTTTGCCAGAGAATGCTGTTATTTTGTCAATATGCAGCTTGCTTCTAGTACTAATCATGATCATGTTCTTTACTCACAATTGAGCTGTCTGAAATTTTCCCAGTGAAACACAGATTCGCTGATTGGTAAATGGGTGCTGAAATTACTATTTTTAGAAACGGGAGAACAGGTTCTTCAGGTAAAAAAAAAAAAAAAACCCTGAAAAATATGCCTTTTTAGTTTTGCCAAATAGGTCAGGTGTTTGCTTTCAAAATTGTAAATAACTTAAATAATTCTGAATATTAAGGACAAAACTTCCAACATGCTCCCCTAAAGTATGTAATAACAGACCCATACCAAGTCACATGGAAGACTTACATGACATAAAAGAACTGTAACTGCAGAAATAAAGACAATAGGTGGATCCTCTGCCAGCTGAGAGCTGTGTATTTCTGATATCCAAACAATTAGTCCATTTGGGCTAGGAAGTGACATTCAAGGAGAGCAACAGCAGCTCTGCCCTTGTGGGAAGGAATCCAAGTGTGACATTCAGCAATGTCTCTTATTACCTGAAAACAACTGGACATTTCCTGTCACCTCTGCATGCAGAGAACTATCTATGGCCTCCTACTGTACACACTCTAGAGTCATATTAATATCCTCATTTATGTTTGAATTGCAATATATTTAACTGTTGTCACAGTTCTCCTTCTATTTACTTTAGCTGAGCACTGGGTGCTAAGTTACTGCAAGAGTTTTCATTAAATCAGCCACATTTGGTTAAATATTCATCATATGGAAAATGAAGGCTGATTTTGAAATCAGGGTCTCTGTGCTGGCCATGGAATTACAGCAAACCCTCATTTGGGAGTGCATCCAAATCCAGGGATGGTGGTAGAGGTGTCTCAGGGAGAGAGGGCATGAGGCCACTTAGGAAAGAATAAAAAATGCCACACAGGCCATGTGTGCAATTACAGCAACAGTAAATTCCTCTGAACATGTTTGAGTCCACGGGTTAATTGGAGTGAACAAACTGGAAGGGAAAAGATTGAATCAGTAATGAAAGGATCACAGTAAGATAGGAAAAGAACTTGGTGAGATCCTGACTGTGTAACTGCTTGAAAAAATGCAGTGAAATTCTGGAGTGTCTGGAATACCATTGTCCATTTGGAAGAACACTAAAACTGGGGTAGGAAGATCTGTGCAATATCAGTATGCAGTTTTTTTGTCTGTTTTCAAGCAGTTGTGAGTAAATTAGAAATAGGAGTTTCACTGGCTGCTGTGAGGATATTTTAAAATTGGAAGGTTTGTTATAATACTCTACCAGAACTTGGTGCAACTTCTATGGCATAGTGATACTTCATTTGGGAAATTTTCTTGCTGATGGAAGTTTGCTATGACTTTAATATGCAATTACTTTAAAAACCCCTACAAAACATTACAGCTATCAATAATACCAAAGAATGCCAGGAACTTTCCTGAAATTATGATTCAATAAACTTGCAATTTCTAACATTAAAGTTGCACTTTTAATTTCATTTGAAAACAACTTCTGCTAATGGAAGATTCAAGTAAGGATCTTGCTTTTGCCTGCCTAAGAAGTTTCTGTGGGGTTCACTGCCTGCTTATAAAGAATATGCAACTCTGAAGTAGAAAAACCTTTCAAGACATGAAATTATTCATCAGGATTTCCATTTCTTAGCCAGCACTAGTACTGCTACAAAACTATAAGTGGATCCACAATTATTTGTAACCCAATCAGGTCATAACTGGTCATGAGAGAACAGTTAATACTAAATTTTGAAGTTAGCCTGGCTCTGCCATGCTCTGGCAAAGCTCATGGATCCAGGCACAACTTGAAGAGTACATTTTTAATTGGTAGCACTGAACTGAAAACCTGCACAGTTACCCTGACCTTATTTACCAGCTGCTGATTCTCCTTTATCCTTACACAGTGAATTTCCATTGGTAAGGAAGCAGAGGTTTGGAATCTCAGCCAGGGCAGATTCAGACCAGTGACTTCACACTGGCTCATCAGCTCTGCAGATGCCTGGTGCAGCCCTCGGGAATTTTTTACTTTCTGCAGCACATAAACACAGTAATAGCAGCAAAGTTCAATATGGCCATTAGATATAAATCCTTCTGAAACCCTGGTGAATGCAAAAAAGTGTTTTTTAAATCTATGTCTTAAGACAGTCAATATCTTTAGACAAGTAGAGCTCTTTATGAAAAGTGAAATTGATCTTTCTTCAAATTCATGTAAATCACGCATTTGGTTTACCCACCACAGTCATTCCTAATACATCCCAGGAGCTCTGTAAATAAGAATATTGATTTTGATGACCTAGGGAGGTGGTGCAGTGAGAACTGACAAATCCATAGTACAGCTAAATGACTCCTGCAGTCTTAGGTGAGGAGTTGTTTATATGGCTACTTTCACATGACAAATGCCTGATAAAAGTTTTATTAAACCACTAGCAACCATAATGATATATTTTTAGAATATTAGACATTACTTAGAGCTGGAAGGAATTTTAAGGGGATATATAAAGTGCATCTTTCTCTGTGCCAAGGTTGCACAACGTACACATGCTACAATTTCAATAATAGATATAAGAAAATAAATATTTAGTGGGTAAAGTGTAGAAAGGGAGGATTAGGAGATCAAGTTCTTATTTGGTGCAAGCAAATAACTGTATTAGAAAATGCAGCTTTCAAATAAAAGCCTTTCTATTTAAGGCTCATTCATTGGTGGTGGTGACACAGGACACCAGTGCAGTGACAGGAAGAGTTTGCAAACTGATTTGCATGCAAGCTGTGAGCTGCTTTTGTAGCCTTGAAACTCGTAATGTGTAATACTGATTTTCACAATGGGTTTCAAAAATATGGATGGCTTAATTACAAGTTTAAATAATGAAATTGCTAAATCATGCTGACAGATAAAGCACCTAAAAAGTCTGGTTATGTACAGTAGCTGCAGCATGTCTTTGTGCTGTCATGCTGTAACTTCCAGGTGGCTTAGTAAATTAGATCAGTAGTTCATTCATGATGAAATAATTCTATTATAATGCACCTTTCTTGTTCCTAAATTGCATCAAGGAAACGTGTCAGTTCAGTAACACTTGCTGACTGCAGTTAGGCAGCATCCTGTGTTTCATTTTTAAATGTAGAACGAGAAAGCTGCTCAGTATGCATTTTTACATAATTTTTCACCATGTGCTTGAAAATATGCCTTCCTAGGCTTTGACATTGTCAAGAGACTACCCAGATGTTAAAGCAAATCCATGGAAAAGCACCACCATACTTTATTCCTGAACTGCAGACATCCAGAAACCTGGGCTCTAAGGTTGGAATAAACCATGAACATGGATAAATTAATTTATATGTATTAATAACATAACCTCTTTGTCTCCTAACCTGCCTTTGCAAGGATAAAGATATCAGTCCTATCTTTGTGAAATGCTTCAGACACCACCTGAAAGCCAACCTGCTTTTCCTTTAAACTAAATTTCCTGAGGGGCCTCAGGAAATTGTCCCAGTAATGGATCTTGAACATTTCCAAACCAGTTTCTGCATGTGTCGTACAAATTCTGGTGCACAAGTGATAAATCACATACAGTGTAAAAGAGAAATATTAGAAATAGCTGACAAATAAGAGAGTAAATGTGACTTTTCACCTTCAAATAATAGTTTGATAGGGAATTTCCATTCTAGGCTTCAAATTTCTCAAGTTCTCAGAGTGGTGTAAAACCAGGGCACTAACAGACACTTTAATCCAGCTTGTTTAGGTTTATTAATAACTCCATATCAAGATTTTCACTAAGAAATTAAATTAGTTGGAGGGTCTTCCCACAGGATGCTTTAAGAATGTCATACTCTTTATTATTTCATGGTGCTATAGACAATTTAAACTTCCTTTTATTCTATGCAGAGTTTCCTTCCTTTTCTTTCTCCTGCTTTCATTGAGAAATTAGGGTCTAAAGAATGTTTGCAACAGTTCCAACTTCCCTTGGGAATGACCATAACTACGTATGGGAAAAACAGTTGTCCATGTAAGACTCAAAGGACAGCACATAATAGGGATCATTTTCAGAAGGGTCAACCCAGGTCATTTAAAGTAGCTGGAAGTCCCACACCAGTGTAATAAAGATGTAATAAAACAGGTCAGAAAATTGCAAAATGTAGAACAGAAATATGCAGAAAAATGTCCAAATAACTTCAAGCAAAAGCAAGCAGAGAAATGATAAAATATTGAGCTTGGTTGTTCCTTAAGGTCATAGAAGATTTACAGAAGCGCAGAGCAGTCACTGCACTTCACACTGGGCTGTACTGCAGAAATCAGAAATGCACAAAGGCACACCAATCTGTAGGGAATACTTCAGAGTGGCCCAGGGGGAATCCTGTATGTCATAAAGCAAGTTCTGGACAGCCACTGTGAGTGGTTTGTGAAGATTTTGTTGTTATAGAGCAGTGATAGAGCAGTTGCATTAAAAACTTATATTAAGCAAGCTTTTTTCAGTTGGGATCTCAAAGAATATTTTCACCATTTATCATCACTGGTGACTCATCCTTGTGCTACCAAAAACTGTTCTGAAGCAAGACACTGAATAAATATTTGTCAAAATAGCATTCAAAGATGGAAAGCAGCAATAAAGTGCGTCAGAATAGACAGGGCTGTAATGGAAGGCACTTAAGGTGCCAGGAATGCCACAAAGACTTTTTAAGTCCTGGAATTATTTAATCTCTGTTGCAGAATTAGTCATTCATTTATCATTTCTCTCATACTGGCTCTGTAGGCAAACACCTCACTGATTTGTTTCTGCAGTTTTATTAAAGCTGTATGCATTAAGCAGTGCAGGCCTGCATACTAATTTCTAAGGTAAGTGTTTAAGAGCATAAGAAACTCTTCTGAGCTTCAAGTAATAAACAACTAAACTCCATCATAAAAAAAAAAAGGTGGTCACTTCAAATAGAGCATCATGTTGGAAAGGATGGGACTGCCAAGACAAACAATTTATCTCATCTTAGTAAAGAAACAGTAACTTTCTTCATGTTTATCTGTTTTTCGCTGACTTAGAATGACTCCACATCATGCCCTAGATTCCCTGTTTTTAATGGGATCAACATAAATTTTGCCTATGGGGTGAAATTGTTTGCAGAATGATAACATCCTGAAAATAATGTTGCACTGTGAATAAAGTACATGAAAAAATTGTTCATCTCTGGCTCAAATACCTTCTCTCACTAAAAAAAGTGTTGTTATCCTATTGATTTAGGGGAAGAAAAAATACCTTTTGGCTGTCCTCATATTTGTATGAAAAGTGTAATACCTGTTCAGAACGGTGTGAAATACACCATCCTGTTTAGTGTTATGTATTCCACTGTAACCAAAGACTTGAGTGACTTGGTTAATCATTCAAACTGCAATTATGGTTTGGTTCACAGCTTTCTAAGAAAGTCAAAGAAACAGTTTTAATATTTTATATGTTATTCTTAGATGTCCCAAATGCGTATTTGGCTGCCTAAATAATTCACTTAAATAACACCTATGTTCATTTGAGATAATTAGATAATAATTTAGATGCCTTTTACTGACTTTGGTAACAAAACTTTTTGTTTTGTTAAGAGTAATTTCTGCTCTTTTTGTAATAAGTTCTTCATTTAAAAAGCATCCAATACTTGAAGTATGAAAAAATAAATTACATAAATGTTGACAAACACATCATGATATTCAATTTAAACTTTTGAATGGGAAACTCAGAAAAAAGGTCATGATCCTGAAACAAAGGAAACACCTGGGCTTACAAAGAAATGTAAATAAAATGAAGGAACCTCATCTACCTGGGCATCTATTCCAGTTTTTATTACCAATGTTACAGACCTGACACTTAATTTGCAAAAGGATGAAAGTGGGGAAAATCCCAAACTATCCACACTTCTTTCTTCCCATGTTTCTTATAAATAACAAGGACACCCTCAGTAAAAAGTCTGATCCCTCTGGTTATCAGCACCTTTGCAGAGGTCCTGTGTCAGCAGGTCACTGGTACAGGCACGTCTGCCCAGGGCTGTGGCACTCTCAGGTCATGGATCAGTGCAGTAAGGGAAAAAATCACCTAGCAAAGGCCATTAATGGAACAAATAGGGACAAATCAACTGAAAGCCATACTGGAAATAAATCCTTAGGTTTATGAACTGACTTAAAGACACAACCTTCCCAGAGCTAGCCTGGCAGACACTGTCATTTGGAGCTTCCACACACTTCTTGTGCAAGGCTGTCATGGTGTTGAGAGGCTCCAGATGCACTGCTCAGGTGCAGCTGTGTAAAATGTTCATGGATCCCTTTATCCAGACAAGGACAGAGCCTGCAGCTAAGGTGTATGCCAAAATCACCCACCACAGAAATGAGATCTAGACAATTAAATTAAACCTAGTCAGTGCCCTGAAAGAATGAGGAGTCTCATGGAGTAGATAGAGCCCAGAGCAGCTGGTATCATAAATTTTACTGTTCTGCAGTGAGAGTGATAAATGATTTCACCAGTTCAAGCTTCACCCTCTTCCAAGGTCACTGGATATCTCTCAGCAAAAACAATCTCTGGATTGTTGCAGTCATAAAGTGAGCTCAGCAATAAAGTGCTCTGCCACATTTTCCTCTGCTCTGGCTGGGGCTGGGACCAAGCCCTGGAGGGTCTTGCAGAGTAATTTCTGCCCTTTCTGCTCTGTCTGCAGAGCCCTGTCCCACAGGGCAGGTGGGGGAACAGTGGGCACAGCTCCATTCCCAGGCTTTTCTTAGCAAAACAACAACAGCACCAGGGAATTGGAGGGTTTGCCACTAGAGAATGATCTGTTCTGAAGGTGAGATTTCCAGAGGCATGTCAGTGTCGAAATATGCAAATAATAAAATTAATCTACTCCTGGAAGTCTAGTCCAGCTTCTTTTCATATTGAGTAGGACCCTAGCTTGTTTTATGATGTGGTTTTAAAATATCCTGTGCTTTCTAAGATATACCACTCTGGGTATACAGCTAGAAGAAGGCATCATTTTACTACATTATAGTGACAATTTCTCATTGCCTTGTCTTCAAAACAGTGCAAGTTCCTTCCTGGCCCATTATTCACATATGTTTTATTTTCAGTTTCTTTTAATTTACTCTACCATATAGGCCAGATGAAGCATGAAGAGGAGATAAAGCAGCAATTTTTATGAGGTGCCTTCATGACAAAACTTACAACAGTATCACCTTGACAATATAAATCTATCTTCATGGAAGTCTGGGCACACAACCCATAACAAACTTTATTTATACTTTAATCTTACTTTCTTTTTCATCTATAAACAACAGCTGAAAATATACTGTGGAAATCAATTGACAGCAGCCGAATGAAAGGCAATTAATCAAGTGGCCTAAAAAATATTTTCTGTCTCTAGTTTACATCATGTAGGAGTTTTCAGTAGTAATTAGGAAGGTTCATGGCCAAGTTACAAGAGTCACACACAAATTTAACTTATTGAGAGAACACTGGTTCTCTCTCATTTTAAGGATATAGAAGTTGACTGCACTCAATTTTCAAAATCAAAATACTTCCCAAAACCTTGCATTATCATTAATTAGATGCTTAGTACCGAGTTCAGAAATACAAGTCCATCTTCAGCACTCACAACAGCCTTATCTGAGATGATATCAGTTACTCCTGACTTGCAGTCTTCAATATGATTTAATTTCAATTTATTTTGCGACACTAAGATTTCATATTGAGTACAGCACAAACTGATTCCAGACTGGTCAGTGTTAAATGCAAAGCGAGTGCCATGACCACCACAGGCCCTGTTACCACACTCATCTGATAATCACGATGGAGATCTCATTTTTATATACATTTAGAAGGTGAATTAGCAAAGTAAACATTCCTATAGCTACATTTTCCATAGCATATTTTGGACTCAAAGATAAGAAGAAATTTGCTTTGAAAAAATAGTACTTTGCTGAAGTCTGTCTTCTTTCATTCAAGTGATGCTTATCCTACCTAGAATGAACAAGTCTATGAAAGGCAACTCTTATCTCTTTAATAATAATTTTCTTGCAATATACGCTTAATAATAAGGCAAAATTACATACAGCACAGCAGATAAAATAAAAGGTCTGCAGATAGGATTTACAATATAATAGGAGTGCCTTTCTGTGTATCAGCACACTCTTTACCAAAAAGGTTTTCATCACTCCCATTGTGTTGATAAAGAAGATTTTTAAAAATTTATAAATGGAAAACATTTAGGGAACTATATGCAATGTCACATCTCTCTCCACTGCCACAGCATATAAACCTCTAGTTACCATTTAAAGGGGCTCAATTAAAATAATCAACAAAAAACTAGTGCATAAAATGACTTGACAAAGTTAAATTATTTGTCTCAACTCTAAATAGAGTTGAAACAGCTGCAAGTTGCAGTGTAATTCCCAGAGATCCTGGACAGACTCCAGCCAGACTCTGGACAGCTGCTCTGGGATCTGGGTGGTTCCCTGTGCTGCCTAAAGGGCTGAGGAGGAGGAAGGGTCCTTGTTGGGAAGGATGAAAGTTTGACAAGAAAGTCTCACAGATACGTGTGCTTGGCAGAAAGATTTTTAAATGTGGAGTCTGATGAAGGAATAGAGTTGGAAGCAAGTTTTGATATAGAAGAAAAGAATTGCTGAG
>JAWWEY010000013.1:25001321-25027937 GCA_035582745.1 Loriotus luctuosus | reverse complement strand
AGGTGTTTCGGGCTCTGTGCCAGGGCTCCTGAGCCCCATGGCAGGGGTCCTGGCCATCCTGGACAGCCCGAGGGATGTTCTGGGTTCCCACAGCTGTTACCCTGTTGGACCCTTGTCATTTGTCACTTGTCCCTGGACCCTCTCGGAGGTTAAACCCTCTTGAGAACTTATCCCAGTGGCCCCTCTGGTCTCCTTTGTTCCGGCTTCCTGGACTTGGGGCTCCTATCAGCAGCCGCATGGAGCAACTTCGCTGCCTCTGGGAGTTGGGCAGCCCTGCTGTGCTGTGGTGTTACATTTTATTTAAATGGTGTGCTCCAGGAGCCCTCAGAGGAAATGCAACACTCTGCTGCTGCCCGAGGGGTGGAGAGGGGGCAGCCACGCTTGGCACGGGCCGGGAGGTGAGGCCTAGCCGGAGCATCACCAGGCCCGTGTCACCTCCCCTTATTAACTATCCAGCAATGCAAAGAGCTTTGCTTTCTAAACTGTAAATTCAAAACCACAGTGAGCTCAACATGCTGGTGTTTGTGCTTTTTATCATCTAGCCCACTGAAAACCCCTATTTATTTGCTGTATCTCTTAGATCTCCCATTTCTTGCCCTCTTGAGCAGAGGACAGAAATGGTGCTGTTCAGCAGCTTTGAAGGTGGTGTTAGCTTTTTTCCCCAATGTGAAATGAAAAACTATTTGAAAACTTTTCATGAAACTGAGCTGTGTCAAAACAGTTTTCAGAGAAAGGTCAGACTCTCAATCCAGTTCTCTCATAACCCCCCTCTGCACTCAGAAACCTCAAAACATCAAAAAATCCACAAAGTCCTTCTACTTCAGTGCAATTACATTTTTGATAAACCCTATTTATGCCAACTCCACCACAAATATTTAATGACTTTGCTCTTTCTCTTTTACTCCTTTTCCAAGTCCGCTGTCCACTTCTGGCTGTGTTAGTTTGAGAGGCACTTGTGACTTTTAGAAAAAAAGTCCTTCCTTGCTTCTCACACATGTAGGAGCCTGGGGCTGCCAGTCCTGAAAACATGGGGCACTGCAATGGGGCTGGGACTCCATCATCAGATGTAGGTCCAACTTAGTGTGAATTTGGCCTTTCTAGGATTTCCTAATCGCTGGATCTATTGTCCTCAAAGCATCCATGGTATTGCAAACATTTCAGTGTCTGGGGATGTACCAGGGTTGCTGTTCCCTCACTTTTTGCCTCACATCAGCCTGAGTAAGTCCCTGCTGCAAGTGCAAAACTGAAGTCCTCAGGGAATGACAAAACTGCTGAATTCAGTGGAATCCAAAGTGAAACAAACCATGTTGTGGATGCATGTTTCAGTTGCACCTTTATATTGAAATATTTGTGGATTCACAATCTATTCCTTTAAATTACTTAAAATCTTTATTTCTTTTGGGATATTTTGCATCCCTAAGAGACTTCTGCAGGAGTTTTGAGAGCTCTGGATTTAAGTATAGGCATAAGTCTTTGCATAACAAACTCTTTTAATGTTTTATAATGTGAACTTCCAAGGAGAGTTGTGTATCGATTTTTTGAGCAAATGAGACACCACATTAAAAAGAATAAAAAAAAAGACTACCTGAAAACAGAGCTGAAGTTAAAAGTACAGCATCTTACTGATAATTTACAAATTTTGCATTGCTATCAATGGCAAAAGGCAACCCCTTCCTGAGTGCTGGTAAAATCCATAGTTGTTTAAAGTCTAAATTAACCTTGGGTAACCAAAGTGCAGTGAAACTAAAGGTTATAATACAAAAATGAACACAGATCTCACAATATCAAGCACAGTTCTTGCTGAGAGATTATTTTTCTACTCAGTCTGTATTCCACCCCTACTTTCATTCTAGAAAGTGAAAACCAAAGCTTATTTTTTATGCTTTAGGAGCTGTGGCTGAACTTCAGTTGCAATTCAATTTTTAATCTGAAATTAACAGAATGAAGGATGCAACTATTAAAACCAAATGTGCAATATAAAGCAATAAAAAAGTAACACCATGTAAGTTGCACAATAATAAATCATTCCAGCGATTCAGAAAGTGCAAATAAATATCTATGTAGTTTATGTTTAACTGTTGCTCAACAGTGTAAAGAAACAAATTATATTTGCAGTTTCTGAAGTAAATTATAATATTAATTTGAATATATCTAGCAGGAAACACAATGTATTTTATCAAGAGGTAGGTATAGTTAATCCAAAGCCAGTTTTGTAGTTACCACTCAACAACACTGAGTGGTATTTGCATTTATACCTTCACAAGTGGTCAAACAGAATGTGGCTGTGGCAGATCTCCCTCATGAATGCTCAGCTCTAGCTCTGGGAAGCAAGTGCTGTGTTGACACAGTTTTTAGAACAGCCATTTACAGACCTGAAATTTTGGGTGACAAATGCCTTTTTTGGAAGGAGGAACTGAGAAACTGCTTGTCAAGGCATTTGCTGAAAACAGCTTGTCTGCTAGCTTTTATTCCATATATTTCTGAACATTCTGCTTTAATTTTAAAGTGGTATTTTCTCTCAGTGAATATGGTGCAAAGCTGTCTTCCAGGAATGATCAGTAATGGCAGTGTTATCTGTACTGGGTTATTTCACTCCAAGTCACCCCTGCTTGCTCTGAGGACACAAATGCCCCTGAGAGTTTCCTCTCCTCTCAGCCCTGCAGCACACAACTCACACCAAGCAACCAGGACCATCATCATTCTCCTGCCACAGCATTAGAGCCTTGTTTACTGGAAACCTCATTTCCAGATGTATTGAGAAAATGCTGATCCTTGGGGATTCACTGGAAATGGCAGGTGATCACAAAGCCTAAAGACCAGGCTACCTGTCATGAGGATATTTGAGTTAAGTAACAGAATTGTACAAGGGGCTTCAAGGGCATATTCTGAACTCTGAGGGATCAAACAGTTGTCAGGGAGAGCCCAAGGACTCTTTATTCTCATTACATACTTAGAACATTTTGTCTCAGTAAGACTAGATTTACAGAAGTAACAGTTAAAAAAAGCTTGTGATTTTTTTGCAAACTGAGCACAAAGGAAATAATAAAACAGAGATACAAACAAAGCACTGCTTTAAGAACGCCTGGAAATGAAATAACACAGAGATTTAGCCATGCTTGTGCCAAGGCTCAGGGCAGAGCTGCACACCATGAGATGATGTGCAGCTGGGGCTATCTCACAAAACCCCAGCAAACACCTGGGAACAGCTGGGATTCAGGACCAAGAGTTGCCCACTTGCACATCTGCTTGTTTCCTGGCATGGCTCTCTGGGCAGGGCGCTCTCCTGGGGACCAGAAGGAACCCAGAGAAACAGAGTGCTCTCAAGCAGGTAAATCTCACCTGAGTGAAGTTCTTCAAACACTCTGAAATCACATTAACACCAGTTCTGTGGTTAATGAAAAATAAGCAGCCTCAAGTGGCAAAACCCCAGCAATGACCCTCATCATCCTCCCAGCGTTGCTCCATAATCAGCACATTATGGCTGTCAAAATTACTTATCAGATACAATGACAGCTCACTTGGCAGATTATAACTACTTAAAGAGCCATAATTGCACAGAGATATGCAGCTGAGGAGCCCTTGAAGAATTTTGAATATTACAGGTTTGATAAATTAGACGATAATGAAAGGAAAGTTATTAAAGCACTTCTCATTTTTTCACAAGTTGCAATTTTCAAATTACTGAGTGTGCCAACTTTTACATCTACAAACCACATTCTGCAGATGGGGTAAAAAAAGCTTCCCAGCTGTGGCACTGGTACAGGTGTGTGTGATGAAGTCTGAAAGGAACATATTTGGCCCATTTCAGGTGGAGCACCAGCTCCTTCTCTTCTCTGGAATCCAAGGAATTCTGAGAAGAGGGTGCGTGCCTACGTGTGCATTGCAGAGCAGGTGGGAAAATACCAATGAAACCCAAACTTACAGAAATTTCCTGTCTCAAAAGGAGATGAACCTTTGCAATCTGCCCCTGCACATGAGGAAAGGCAGTGACACCAAGGAGTGGCCACAACTTTAATCATGTGCCAGGATTGCTTGGTCTTTTGAAATGGTTTCCTCTGGTTTCCTTTCCACAGTGGAAAAAATGTGTGAATCCTGGGGTGCAAAAGCTGTGTACACCATTGTGCTCTGCTCCAGGCAGCCATTTCAGAGATTCCCTTCTCCCTGTTCTTCTTTTCTTTTTTGTTTTTGTGGAGGTTTTGCATTCTGGGTAGAAGGCAATCAGGTAATAGAACTGATCATGATCTTTTTCTTGGTTCTAGTGATGAACTAGATCTCTCTCATATCAAGTTTATTCATAGCATTGTTCCACTGGCTTCAGGAAAATGTTTTCTGTTTTTACAGCTGTAAGGGAGCAAAATAAGCACAACAATGCCCAATGATAGCTGCAAATGAGGCATTTTGGGGGAGAATTCCAGAGCATTAATGCATTTTTCCACTGTGAACAACACATCAACATTTATTGTTTCAACAGTGCATATCCACTGTATGTGTAAAAAACTGTGCAACAGTCTGTGTGAATTCGCTGGAGATCTCAAAAGCATAATTTAAAAGTTATTTTTACTGCTACCAGTCACTAGCACTGTGACCTATAAATCAAGGATACGTGGATACAATCACATCCAGAAAGTGATTCTATTTGCCATGACAGAGGAAGAAACGGGGTTGTACAGAGTATCCAGGGCATCTACCCTGAATTATATTCTCTTAGCCTGCAAATAGAAGTAAAATATGGATGTGGAAAGGATTATATGAAAACACAATCACATTGCTACTCTGACAGGACCTTTGGAAGGATGTTTGAGAGATTATGCTATCCAGGAATGAGAGATCCCTTTACTCTGATGATAAAATAAAATAAACAAAAATAATCAGAAATTCTTTAGTTGATACTAGATTTGAAGCCAATTCAAAATCACAAGAACAAAGTTTCCACAAAACTGATAACAGAACATATAAAACACTAGAAAGAGCTAGAAAAATCAAAATTCATTATTCCATTAATGCCTTCCTCTCCAGAGTAGAAGCTCTGAGAGGTCACTGCCACCAGCCAGTCTGTTTTGTTAGAGTTTTCAAAAGTATGTGGTTGCAGTGACTCTCACACGTTTGATTTCTTCTACTGAATGGCACCATCAGTAGAATGAGAAACCAGGCTTAAGGTGGAGAATAGTCTGGCAGCAGTTATTCTGATATACTCCCTGTGTTTTCAACTCAGTTCTGTAAAAATATACAGCTTTAAAAATAGATATGTTCAACAATTCAGTGAGGATTTCTGGTTCCTATACTGAAAATGCTACTGATGCTTGACAATGGGGACTTTTTTCAACTGAGTGTTACAAGTTCCTCCCTCCATCTCTTTTAAAACCATTCCGTGAGGCATGAAATTGCATCAGAAATAATGGTGCTGGATGAGGCAAAACAAGAAACAAAGCAATGATGAAAGCAAGCCTTGCAAATAAACACCAGAGGGGTCTATGGATGAGCAGTAAAGAGGTTATCAATGAGATTGCTGCTCTCAGCCAGGGTCAGTGAACCTGTAACTCCCAGAATGAATCCCCAGGTGACAGAGAAGTCCCTGTCCCCAGAACAGAGGGGTCAGTTGTAGAGCCAGGTTTGACTCCAGCAAGATGCTGTAAGAGACTGATAGCAAAGAGAGAGCAGTGACTAAACCAGACTTGTCAAAAACTCATGGAAATTAAGAAACCTGCAGTTTATGGTGCCAGTCCTACCTCACCTATGTTGAACACCAGGTTTAAGTGCTGTTAGACAGACCTGTCTCTTGAAAAGCAACTTTGGTAGAGAAACTAGGGAGCAAGGCATTAGTGCACCTTATCTCTGAACCATCACTTCATTTTAAAGAAAACAAAGCAGTCAGATTTTCAATAGTCAGAGCCATCAAAACTATCAGAAATCCACCATGGCAGAAGCTGCACAGTTTATTCTACACCCATCAGGATTTCCTGATGACAGACACATTTTTGGAACTAGAAGTTCCTATATATACATTTGTATTTTCTCTTAACTTTGATAACTTTAGCAAACCACAGGGGTATGTGAGGCACATGGAGAGATCTTACACATCCTGAATACAAGGTGGCCCTTTGCTACCACTCCCATCAAGAGGTTACCTGAGGGGCAGATTGCAAGGCTTTGTCCTGAATGAGATACAGAACAGGCCCTACAGAAACTCAGTACCCCACCCAGAACTCTGTCTCCTTGGGGAGCACCACAAGTCTCTTGACATGAGATGCTCAGGACACTCTGAAGAGAATTTTATAGACAAAAGTACTGTGCAGGTGCTACAGACATCAGCATCTGGTCTGCAAAATCTGTCAGGTTAGAAACTCTGTCTACAGAAGAGACATCCAAATTTTACATGTTTTACTTCAGAAAAAGAAACTTCAGTTTTTTTCCTTCAAACTTCAGCATATTCAGATTGGAAATTGCTGAGGCACAATAAACATTAGAGCTACATCTCCAGTTTTACAACAGCATTATTCACACAATGACTTTTCTTTAAAATACTCTTAAAGAAGTATCTAGCTTGATCATAAAAATCAGTGTTACAGCCATTATATTTCTTAAACAGTTCTTTTTGTTGGATGTTTAAACTTGCAGTGACAACAGGATGATTAAAGGTGAAATGAATTATGTTGCTCTGTGAAATTTCTTAGCTTGCCTGAAGAATTCTTTAGGGTCGTCCTAGACCCAAAATCCAAAATACAGTTGAGTGCTTCTTCCCTGCATGACATTTTCTAATTCTGACACGTTTAAATTTCTTTAAATGACTTTGCATAAAGGAAAGAACTGTGAAAATATCTCAGCTCATGCCTTCTGCTGGACACATTCATGTTGGAGCAGAACACAGCACTTCTCATGGCGTTTGTGCAGTGGCTCCAGCCAGAGCCAAGACCTA
The DNA here is from genome assembly GCA_035582745.1 of Loriotus luctuosus. Classification (NCBI taxonomy): domain Eukaryota; kingdom Metazoa; phylum Chordata; class Aves; order Passeriformes; family Thraupidae; genus Loriotus; species Loriotus luctuosus. The sequence continues at coordinate 25,021,024 of JAWWEY010000013.1, read as the reverse complement.
AAAGTCTAGAACTAATCCCCAAGTCCTTACACAGAACTACCTTTTAAGGGCTCTCATAAAAGGATATGTTTTCCTATGGCAAGTATGGGAGCACATAAATGATTGCTCTTACAGTCTTGCAGAGGATAAGGACAGCCAAGACATTATTCTCTCCTCTGGATGAGGGGCAGTCACAGTGACCTGGCAACACTACTCCCTGTTAGCCAGTGAAGTTTTAATGAGGAGTGTCCTTTCTTCCTTAGAAACAAAACAAAACAAGCCCTTCAAATGACAAAAAGAATCAGAAAAATAGTTTAAAAAAACAGAGGAAGGAAAAGACTAACCATTCCCACTGGACCTACTCAGTCCCAGATTCTCGGTACAATAGATTAAGCAGTCACATATTGATTTGTCGGTTTTTTTGGCAGTTTGTTTGATATGGTGTTTGATTTGTCAGCTCATTCCTCTTTGCTCCAGCTACCTCGTTTTCTGTATCTGTTACTCCTTTGTCTGATGTCAGACAAAGAATCAAAGGACTGACAACAAGGAAAAAAACTGCAGTGGCTGATCATATGCACTGCATGGCATCCAATTATTCCATGCAGCTTGCTTAAATTATTCAAGTCCCTTTGCTGTTGTTTATAACCTTGTGAAGCTTTCTTTCCCCAGCAGTTTTTGTGGGAGCTGATTTAAAAGCTGTAAATACAAATAACGGGGTGATGTGGTTTAATTGAGGAGTGAGCTGATTCTTCAAAGCCTGACTCATTCCAGTATTTCATATTCAATCCACAGCTGGAACTGAACAGAAACAAGGTCCCCCATGCCAGAAGACTGAATCATATTGCAGAAGAATTTAGTTGTCTACTCCAAAATGATTTTGTTCTCTGCCAGCATTAACTTAGCTGGACCTCACCATTACTTTTCAATTTGTTTGAGCTGACAACAGTGAAAGGTGCTAATAAAGAAGCAAAAATGGGTGAAAAAACACATGGGATATAAAGCAGTCACAGCTCAAAGACTTGGATTATTCATTTTCTCCTTCAACAAATCTAGCCTGCTCAGAATAAGAATTCAAGCACATTATGGCTCTGAAAATAAAAACACCAGTTGTTTTTTTCTCTCTTAAAAAAACAACCAAACAAAACCAACCAACCAAAGAAAAGGAAAAAGGGAAAGAAATGAGAATGTAGAGTGCAAAATACAGCATGCGTTCACAGTCAAAATCTACTGTGGAGATAAGAATTTTAAATAAAAAAAATAAATAAATTATTTGACACTTTCTTTTAGAAAGCATTTCTTTTGCTGTTCCCTTACCCTCCTCTTTTATTTTTAATAGTTGCCATGGCTTAAAAAATATTTCAGATATTTTAAAATACTTGCTATGAATTTGCATTATGTCCAACAGGCCACCACTGAGTTCACAGGCTGGGTGGGCCCCAATACATCTGTTTTGGACCAACCCTTCTGGGAACTGGAAATGTGCAGACCCCAGAAAGGTTTCCCCTTTTCAAAGGATTATTGCAAGAAATAATGACTCATGAAAGTTGCTTTATAAGAAACTCTGCCAAACAAGCTTTTAATCTCCAAACAGCCAGAAAACAAGTCCTAAGGTAGGAATGTCACTAAACCCCTAATTTTTCTGTGAGTACACAGAAATTCTTGACTGAATGTAGGTGTAGATCTTCCAAGAAAAAACCAAATCACATCTACAGGAAAGAGCATCCCGCTTAAGGTTTCTTTTTAACCAACTTTCAGCTTCCAGACAGTATGGATTTAATGTTCTCTTCAACAGTACCCAAGACAGTATGAAATATATTGAGAATTTTTCTTCAGATAGAACAGCATAATCTTCTTCAAAGAATGATTCAATTCTTCCCTCTAAATACAGTTTAAGTAGCAGTAAATGCATCTTATCAGTCCAGCTACTCAGGATTCATTTTTCAGAATACATTTCTGCTTATAGAGATATTTATTTTCTGGTTCTCAATAGGTTTTCCTAGCAAACAATTTTGAATCCATTTACCCATACCAATTCCCCATAAAAGACTGTCAGCAATATTTTGCAGAATAAGAAGTAAAATACAGCATCAATGACTTGAAATTAAATGAAGCCACAAGAGAAACAGTGAATTTTACCCAAATCGCTGCCACCACAACTGCATTTTAAAGCTGTTGAGTGTTTGTTATGTCAGAACAAATGCTTTTATTTTTTTTTTTTTAAAGCAAAAAAGTCTCACCTGCTGTGCTATGAAAATCTCTGGCCAGAGAAAGCATCTGAGAAAGATACAGTATTTCCTAATGACCAGGCTTCTTTAGACACCTCTTGGGATGTTGGCTGGAAAGACAGAAACCTGGTCTAGCAGGTGGTGTAAGTTTTAAATGCTTCTTGGTGTTTAAGATGTATTTAGGTAAAATGGGAAATAGGGATGGTAAAGAATTCTTTGTTGAACAGAATCTTTGATGAGAAAAAAAGGACTTTTTCAGATTAGGAGTGGTTTTCACTTACTGAAACTTTAAATGCATTCTAAATCTCTTTTCATAATTGTGCAGTTCATCAACTGAGGGAAAAAGGTATTTACAGGTTTAATACATAACACAAAATTTCTGTAATGTCAGTGGCCTCCTTTATATACATGGACCATATATTACACACTTAAAGGTGCTATTTAAAATAAATTACTGTAAAAAGGAAGCAAAATTTCCAAAGAGGAAGTTACAAAAAGTAAACATAAGAATAGAAAAAAGGAAAAGAGAAATAATAATGTATTTTAATTTATTATTTAATTAGATGTTCCACAATAGGAAAAAATTGAGAAAAAAAAAAACCAAAAAAAACCAAACAACAACAACAAAAAAACACCCAAAAGACATGAAATATTCAGGGCACTAGGGGAAAACTATGCAGAGTTTCAAAATTACAATATGGAAAAATTAGATTTTTTCCATCACTATGCAGTTCAGTCTGCAGTGCAATACAGATTTTAATATTCAGCTTCAAAGGATTGTCCTTGATGGCAGCATTTAATTTTTTTCAGGAAAGACAGATGAGAACTAGGTGGAATGGAAGCATAATGGGAATTCTGCTATGCCAAAATATATATAATTCAATTAGCACACATGGCTGAAAACTGAAATGAAACTAATGAATTGCAATGTCCAATATTCCTTTAGAACAATTTAAACGATGTCATTATTAATATAACAATTAATGCTCCTAGTAATTGACAGGCCCTGCTTTTGTTGCCATTAATGCATTAATTTAATTGGCAGGCCGTTTTTCAGTACAGAGAGAGTGACTTTGAGGTGTTTTCCATCAGGCAGGAAAAGGTTAAGCAGCAGAAGTGCACGGACATTTCAACCCAAATCATGGTGCAGAAAATCAGAAGTTTTCACAAAGAACCCGTTTGTTTTGCTGTTAACTGCACTCCTTGGTGGACAGCACCTGGGGACAGATCACTGCATTTTACTAACACTGAAAAATCTTTCAGTGGTTTTTGTATGAGACACTTCCTAAGACTTCATGCTGCCTAAGACCCTACAGGATTTCAAACAGAGTCACTTGGGCACTCTGGGGGCAGAGTCTCTAAAGGCACAGCTCTAACTCTTCCTGCCATGGCAACTCCCACTTGTGAAGGAAGAAATGCAAAAACAAATTCAGGGATCTCATTCCATTAAATGTAGGACTGTTAGCATTTGGAAACATATAATCACATAGGCAATTACATGTAGGTGCTTTTATTAAGAGCTCTGAGAATCAGGGGCATGTATGAGCCCAAACCTGACTCCACCATATATTCGAGAGGCACAGGCTTTTATAATCTATTGTTATATAACTTCCATGTTAATTATTAAACTTATATTGTTCTATTGTATACATAGATTTCAGCTAAACATACCCCCTTAAGTTCCCAACGGAGTTTCTCATGATTCTTCCTATGATTATATAATAATTATATTTAATTACTAAACAATCATCACATCTAACAATTATATCATTTGTCATACTGCTTACGCAGATGCAGTGATCTGAGAAAACACAAAGCCTAACATTTTCAGAGTCTATCTTTAGCATTTTCCAGGGTCCCATTATCAGGACCAACAGTTCCTTCTCCCATCCACCGAGCAGACACCTGGAGTGGCAGCTCTGTGAACAGGGACCCACCCAGAACTGCACAGCTCACACAGGATCTGTGAGCACACAGGAACTATTCCATCTCTCCTGCACCCTGGAGACCTGGGCAGGCAAAAGGAGGAGAGTCAGTCACAACAGCAAAGTCATTTGCTGGGGGAACCAGTTGACCAAAGGTAAAAAGAAACAGCAAAATAAAAACCCCAACATGATGCAACTTCCCCAGCCACTTGTGTTTGTATGGATAAAGGCAGCATAATATGGCTGCATTCCCAGAGGCAAAGCCAGCTTCTTTTCCATGTGAAAAAATTAACTTGAAATGCCAGAATGAAAGATATTCATTTGTGAATTCAACAACAGAATATTCATTTCTTAATATAAACCGTTTCTAACCGTTGTACTACTGAAAAAGTAATTTGAAAGTATAGAAATCATCCATGGTTTTTAATTAGAGTCTATGAGAGTCTGAGTCTCACCCTTCACCTTTTCTAAACCCACACTAAATCACTGTTCTCTAACAGATTATGTAAGAATCCCCTGATTCAGACTCCCACAGACCAGAAAAAAACCCAAAATCCAGCCACACCAGTAGCTTGGTTCATGGAGGTTTCTGCTGCAATGATCTGATGTCCCTGAGAACTTCTAGGTGTCTGTGTAATGCCTGAAAACATCCACCTGCTACTCGTGGGAAAAGGTTTTTTCCCAGTGGCTCTACATAATGAATCGTATGGGAATATAACTTGTTTTTAAACCCTGACAAATCTGATATATTCCCTCCATGTTGAAAAATATCATCAAGAGGTCATTTGTCTTGAATAAAACTCCATGGGAAGTGAGGGTTATTTTAAATATTGCTGGGGTCTCTGAAAATCAGTGAATAAAAAGAGAATGCCCAATGCCCAGAAGTAAAAAGTGTATGGTTGTTGGAAAAGAAATGTTAAGATACAGCCTCCCATTATGGGGAAATATTTTTCATCTGTAATTCATTAGCTCTTGACACACACTTCTCATCTAATAATTTACATCTCTCTCCAGTTCCTTAAAGTAAAATCTGCAGAAATAAAGCATGAACACTTTAATTAGCTTTTGTGTTGCTGGCTGAGATTAAACATGAAAAGTAAATGGGAAAAATTATTTAATGCCAGTAACTTGATCATTTTGGACCAGCAGTGTTTTCCTGCAAATGCCTTTTAAAATTCGCAAATAGAAACTGAAATAATTATTTGAAATTTATGATACATATATTTCACAAAAACCTCCTGAAATATTTATCTGTTTACTACTTGAAAACATAGAGCACACAGGCAAATGTCAATTTACTAACACAGTCATATTATGCTTTTTTTAAATACCAGGAAATCATAACAATTATTCTGAGATGGAGTTCTGAGAGTTTAGTTCCTATTTCCTGATTGATAAAAAGGGGCAGATAGGGAATAATCTTTCTCTTCTTTTATTATACAGTCAGTTAAATGTGTAAGCAAAAACCAGCATTAGTAGCAATCTTCCCTTGCCAGTAAGTTTTCCATGATTTTATTACAGCAGAGAACCAAAACAGGCATTCTTTCACTTAATTAAAAGAGAGGATGAAAGAAATCTTTTGAACCAGTCGAAAAGACCTGTAAAACAAAACACTATGAGAAAATGAATGTAAAATTATCAATAACGTTATTTATTTACCTCTCAGATGTGTTCCATATATGCAGAATGATCTGGCTGAACTACCTTTATTGGTTTTTGCCTTTCCTTCTCCTGCATCTAAATCAAGATGCAAATGTATTGGCATTTCTTTAATGGGTCTGTATTTCTTGCTCCAGCATATATGATCAGATTGGAAAGCACAGTGAAATCAGTGAAGTCAACCCCTCATTTCACCATTGTATTTGTGACAAATAAATTTTAAGAATTCCTCTCTGATGTGCCCAGTGAGGTGGGAAGGCCCTGAGATGACACTGACACACAGCCTCTGTTCTCACTGCTCACTCTCAGCCCACACTCACCATGCCCCTTCCTCAGTGCTCTCAGAAAAACACACATGGGAGTGTGTTCTGAAGCAGATTGTGAGCTGAGCAGGTTAAAAATAATTCTTAAAACCAATGCCAAGTCTTCCCAATTTGACATAACCCTCAGGGGCTTGGAAAAGCTTTTTTAAAGCTGTTTTCACATCCATAGCCAACCCACCCAAGCAAAAGCAAATACTGGTTGGGCTTTGCCTTTTGTTCTTACACTCCTCTGTGTCTGTTTCACACACAAAGAACTATGACTTAGGTTTGTAATCTCACTGATGATTCCGAGATTAAATCTATTTATAACTGAAGGCAGAAAATCATTAGTGCCATGTCTCAGGAGCTAACCTAAACTGACTTTCAGTTCCCAGGCCTACATAGAAAAGTTTAGGGTTTTTTTGATGTCTTTTTATTTGGAAGACAAGAAGAGAAGCTTCCTCATTTTTTGGTGTGAATTGAGATTTGCTGGTGGTGCCTGCATGACTCCTTTTTTTCAGAAAAAAAATGTGCTTAAATGCACTTCCCCATGAGAGAAAAACTGGGTACTTCAATTGAATAGTCACATCATTTTATGAGCCAGCAAATGTAACATCTGTCTTTTCCCTTTCTCCCTCTTGTTGAAGAGATGGCAAGATTTTTCTCCCCCTGCTTTTCCTATAATGCTGGTCTAAAGGCAAAGAGAGCATCCTGCAGCCCTTCTCTGGGGAGCAGAGTCAGGTGAGGAGAGAGAGAAACTGTACAGTCAATTACACTGGGAAAAAAGAAGCTGAAATACAATCCACGAAGGAGAAGCACTACTCAGAGCAGGCAGTTAGTGTTGTTCAAGGTGACTTGGATTCACACATGTGAAGTGAGACTGGCAGATGAAACCTAAGTCAGAAAACATTGCTGTTGTCAAACCAGAGTCTTTTACTTGAGTGCACCCAAGTTAAAGCCTCCCAGTTCCCTCAGCTGCTCCTCACAGCACCTACAATAATACACTCTCTGTGACACAAGTTACACTGCTTGGCAAGAATTTGTCCCGTTATCAATGCCTAGAACATTAAAAACATTCAAAGAAGCAGAGAATCACTAAAAATGAAACAAAGCATGAAATAGTGCAGACACAAAGCTTTAGCACGTTGATTGTTGCTATTTTCTAACTGCCCTTAGATTTAAAGCGGCCACAAATTGTAATTCAAGAACTATTTCCTAAGAACAACAACGATGGGGGTGGGTAAAGAGGAAGAGAATAATGCTGTGAGGCAGCTTGTGGGCTGGTGTTAGCTCCAACAGGTCCTTGCCCATCCTGATGAGCCCTGTGTTTGGGAGTCCTTGTGATGCAGTCTGAGGTACCTGTGCCAGCACCTCCCTCTGGCTTTGCAAACACCAATCAACCCAAAAGACTGACTCAATTAATTTTATTTTTCATCCTTTTTTTTTTTTGCTATGTGTTTGTAGAGACATAGAGTATGTGAAAAATGTGTATTTTATGATTGGCTTTTTGCAAATACTAAAATGAATATTTTATGTGTTATGTTAAAAAGTTATACTGTATTAATAATTTTCAGTAGTGTGTTAAATATAGTTTTAGGCTATAACATAATATTAAAATAAAAACCATACCATGTAAGATACTTTCTCTAACTAGCTCTAGAAATTCATTGCACAGAGGTAACAGCAACGAGACACCAAAATCCCCAAGAGGCCTCCTTATTGAAAAAGACAAACTTTATTCCACCTCCTTTTTGTCTTTGAAGTGCCAACAGGATTAAGGAGGAAAGTTGACAATAGCCAGAGAAATCCCTAGTTTGAAAGGAATGTATGCATCATGTATGAGATATATGAATATGCAACAGGCTACTGCTTTTAAGGGTTAATCCTTTGTTAGCAAGCCATGCTTTCTTTGAGGAAAGCATCCAAATGTTGATATTCTTTGCTTTTATTGTCCTTTATTGTCCTAACTCTGATTGTCCAAATTCTTATTGCTCTAATTTGTATTACCATTTTTATAACCATTTTGCTTTTAAAACTTTAAAACGAGTGATTGGTGTTTTTCACAGAGTATTTAAGAGAGCAGCGGACTCCATAGAAAAGCAATGACAAGTAGGTGCAAAAATATAGCTGTGTGTATTTTGTCTCTCATAGGTAAAAGCAACATTTAATCATAGTGATTCTGCAGGTAAAAGTAGGGCTTGTCTAAAGGCCAAAGATTTACCTGAAATACAGAGAAACCAAGGACGATTTCTTGGAAGTATTAAAAAGCTTAATTGGTTGTGATGATGGAATAAGAAGTCCTTTCAAGCACTTTTATAACATCAGCTCCTAGCAACCAGAGTTATTCCAACCTCACACTCCTACCTGCCAAGGCACAGATATGGGACACAATCTGTGATAAAGCTGGTAATATACAAGCAGGAAATTGCAAAATTATGGGCAATTCACTTCCTCTGTGCAAACAGCCCCATTTCCAGCACCTGCAATTTTGAACTGCAGAATGATAGCATGCCAAGTTTGTGCTAACCATGGGTAATTTTGGGACTAAAGAAGTAACAGGGACTCAAAAGGCAAGCATAGGCTAAAAGCTTATAATTTTGATTTTAAATGTTAAGTCACCCAGCATCCCTTAGTGAAAAATTTTGGTAATATTTTGAAGCAGAGATATTATGCTTTTTATAAATGTATTTTTTCCAGTTGTGTCTTCCTAATGGAAGTTATATTATAATCACTTGGTCTGGCATTGTCTTTCTAACCTTAGTACTTAGAACCCAATATTAATCTATCAGCTGCCCAATGTGTGATATAGGGGATCAAGGGTAAGTCTTTTCAATTCAACCAGCAAAATGGAAGTGCATTGCTCAGTTTAGAAAGTACTTTGTACCATTCTCATTTTCCACACCAGTTAATTCTGTGACAAATGTCCCAATTTTGTGACTCACCTTTGACACCCTGACAATACCTAACAACATTTTCCTTTCTGTCTCCTGTATTATCAGGAGAATCTCACAGGCTTTTTTTACCTGTCGATTCCTCTGTCCTTGTCCCCCTTCATCAGAGCTCACAAAGCAAAGATGCACTCCTTATCTACTCTTACCAACCTGGGTAACACATCCCATCATGTCCTTGGATGCAAACTGCCTGCTCAGCCTGAGGAGTCTCCATCTTTCCCCTCACAGGGTAAGGACACATCACCTTTCCTTTCCTCATAAAGGATCCGACCAAACCAAACCAAACCAAACCAATCCACATCCTCTCCATCACTTGTCTGTCCATACATTTCCCTGGCTGCTTGGTCACCCTGATGATTCCATGTGTTGTTTCTTAAGGCCAAAAGTCTTTTAAAAATCTCCACCCCATCTACTCCCAGAATTTATTCTGATCTCCCAAAGTCAACACATCCCTGTCCATTTAAAATGTGGAAGGTTTGGTCTCAAGTCCTTGTGGAATGCACATTTGAGATTCTTCAAGCTTTCAACTCTAAGGATAATTGCAAAACTTACACTACAAAATTTACACTACACTACACTACAACACATTCACATTTCATAAACTTGGATCATTTCCTGTGTTTGAGACATTACTCCCATACTATGTTTTTCTACAGCTGGCCAAAAAAATCCAGATAAGCATGTGACCTGGCATTAAAAAATAACAAATATTCTCTGAAACGTTTTGATTTTTTTTAACAATTCATTAAGCAACAATAAAATCATTATCAATAACCTCAACTATATTTTACACAATGCAAGGGGTGCTGAATATATTAGCTCTGTAACACCTAAGAGTTAAATACAAACTGAGTATGTACTTTTTGGCCTCAGCTCCCTGACCCACAGGGTGTCGGGTTGGGTTCTGACTCTGTCAGTGTTGTTTTGGTCTTCATTGTTTATTTTATCTCTTTATTTTCTTCCCTAAAAGAGAATTGTTATTCCTGCTCCCATAATTTCAAATTTATAACAGTTAAGAGGGAGAGGGCTTACATTCTCCATTTCAGGGGAGGCTCTTGCCTTCCTTAGCAGACACCTGTCTTTCCAAACTAAGACAGTGGGGAATAATGCAGAGCTGAGCAAAGGATTCAGAGAAAACACATATTGCAATGCTCTGCAGCAAGGTGTGATGTGAACATGTTCATTATTTAAAAACATAATTCCTTGGAAAGGCATTTTAGTTGGAATATGCAACGTGCCTTCTTGGACTTGGATTATACCAGGCTGTACTCCACTTTATATCTTACACAAAATATGTGGAACTAGATATTCTGAAACTAAGAAAAAAGAGTGACTCAACATCTCTTAAAACACAAAAAGATTTTCCTAAAGAGGTAAAAAATATTTGCTGTTTTAAAGGATGTACAAGAGGACAAAGGATCTCCATGTTATTAAGAAATTCTATGAGGTTTTATGTATTTAAATTGTTATGTTACTAGTAGAATGGTTGCTTTCCAGTAGAATTAGACCAACATCTATTCATTCCAAACCAAGAGAAACAATCTGATTTTGCTGGTTTTGTCACAAAAAATAAGAAAGCAATTTTGTCAAATCTTATGGAAAAGTGGATCTGAGGAGAGGTAAAATTGCGTGAAATAGCAACCACTTTTGTGGGGGGAAAAGCCTCAAAGAATCATTTTGAGTAGTTTCCCAGAGCTCTGATGAATACCATAATGAAAGAAAATGAAGGCAGACACTACAGAATGGAGTTATCAAAAGTCCTGATGAAAGCACATTCTTGTCTCTTTGTCACTGCTCTCTGAGGTAGGAGAGCATTCATTTTCCAGAGGGAGGGGTACTGGAGATTGTGCTTTGGGGAGTCAGAAGCCACTTGGAATGACACTGAAAAAGCTTGTGCAAAACAAGTGAGATATTAGACTGAGAAACAACAGAGGCCCCCTGCTAATGAGGCATTTCAAAGCACTCTGTTCAGCAGTGGTGAACAACTGTGTATGGAACAAGATATTGTCTGTAGCTATTTGGCAATTGTCTCTCCTGGATCTCTGCAGAGAGGCTAAAATATAGGTTATGTGGTTTTTTTTAAACATGCTGTAGGAAAAACACAGGGCCTGCTTTTACTTTTTTCTATCAAAAATATGCTTAGAAAACATTTTGCAAAAGTATATTTTGAAGATACTGCTGTGCTCCTTTTTCTTTTTTCTTTTTTATATCTTTATTTAAGTATTTCTGTTAGGCAGGGAACTCATTCTGCTAAATAATTAACATACACCATGAAAACTACTATAAAAAGATTACACAGGTTTCTACTGTGGTGTTATGAACATTTCAAAAATTTCATCACCTTGTTTGTAAGGTGTCACTTCATATAGTATTTGACAGCATGCAAATATTTTAGAGTGCAGGAAAAATCAACTGGCTGCTGGAAACTCCCAACTTTATTCTCTCTGACCTTTTATTGTGTGCTATCTCCAGTAAAACAGTGATGGTGATGCATTTTTAATCTACTACCCTACAAGGCACAGAGCCAGCAACCAACACTTTTATGCCATGGGTGTATACACATGGGCTTGCTCTTTTCCTCTCTAGAAAGCTTGGAAATGGAGGAGAGCCTTCATGTTTTCAGCCACCAAAGAGGTGTCTCCTTTCTGCCTACCCTTAAACATGAATATGTTGCTAGGCTGTAAATCTGCAAGCTTAGACACTTCTGTAATGCACAGTCAGCGTATACATGGTACCAAACACTCTACAAATGTGAACCAGCAATTTATTATATTGAAACATCAGTGTCTTTCAAAGACATGCAGCTTCTCACACACAGGGAGAGCCCCTCCATATTTATATATTTACTTCTGAGCCAGGTTGTTGCAAAGGCCTAGAGCACTCCCCAAAATGACACTGGCAAACAAAGAGGCAGCAGCAACAAGGCAGCTTTCTCTCATGCTCATAAATAACTTGACAAATGTCCTTCAGTCACTTCCAGAGCATTTTTTTGCTTTTGAGAAGAAAGACTCAGCTTCAGAAGCAGAAGTAATTAACTCCAGAGTGCTGGTCTGCTTCTGGATTAGAAGCCCTGCCAGGTGGTGGGTCCAGCTGTGCCCTTATCACCTGTGCCTCCTTTCCAGTGCAGGTGAACTCCTGTCCAGTCTGATCTGTAGAAACACATGAGGATTACTCCCAGGGGAGTTCAATGCAGCTCCATGGGATGATTTTCTGGTTTATACCACTGGGACTAGATTTAAATCAAGTGGGAGATTGCTGCTTTTGGCCCATGGGTGGGGTGTATAAACACACAACTGTAAGAAATATCTGCAAACAGACAAATAACTGTAGGAATGTCACAGGATTTGGTGAAGGGACAGAATTGGTGAGCTTGACTGGAACAGGAAAGAACAGAGCTGTAACTGTTGGAACACAAACTCACAGACTCAGGACCTCTGTAATTCATCTTCATTTGGAAGCTTATAGAGGACATTGGTCTCAGGCAGACAAAGAGAAGATGAAGAATGTTCTCCTCATGCCCTGGGGGCAAAGCAAGGCACATGGCCATGCATCTTCCCTTCTCTCTTGGTGCACAGCTCCCTGTGGGACTCTCACTTGCTTTATTGTCAGTGCTTTTCAAAAGGATAGCTTGTTGTCTCTATTTTTGTCTTTTCCTGACAATTATGCCTCTCCCTTAAGGCAAGAGAAAGAAGTATTGTCTTTCAGCCTGAACCAAACCTCTAGACTTAGTTTTCTTGCCTCAATTCACTAATTATAACAAATGACTATAATTGCTCTTCTGGTCAGTCTTGCCCTGGCCAGTTCATGGTAGAAAGCAGAATAAATTCCATGCACTACAATCAGGGAATTAGGCAGAATAAATAAATTGCTATCAGATGTACAAATTGCTATCAGATGGCATCTTGGCCTCAATTTTCACCAGACTACTTAAAAATCTGCCTAACTTGATTTTTATTAGATGTGTAGCATTTCCATGTTCTGTTTTTTAAAAAATACATAGGAGTCAAAAGCCTGATGATAAAGCAGGTTGTGTAAATTCATATTGCCTACAATATCATTACTGCCTGCACAAAGCTCAAATATTTGACTTTCAAAACTGATTCTTGCAGACAAAGCGAAGAACTGCCAGAGAAATTTTGGATCTGGGATAGCCTGAAACATGCCTGACTCTTCTCCTGCAGGAAGTCTGTGCAGTTCCCTCACTGGATGCTTCCAGAGCTGCCCAAGAGGGTAAAGCCAGATTTCCTGGGATGGGAGCCCTGAGCTGCCCAGCTCTCTGCACACCTGATCCATTTCCATTCACCTTCTTTAGAGCCTTCACGGTGTGTTAGGTGTCTCTGAGGTGGCTTTTTACTAAGAGCAGAATCCTGTAAAGAAATAGCTGTAGGGGAAAAAGTCATAAAACGAATTCCTAGTCCTAAGTAGCCAGTCATCTTTCGCATCTCCAGGTATCCACATGGAAAAGATGAAGGGGGAGTTTGGTTGCAAGGATCCAAGGAGTCTGTACATGCAGGAAGCTGGGAGAGCATTCCCAGCAGCATGGCATGTTGTGTTTCATGCTGTTATGAAACATTTTGTTAAGATTTTGTTAATGGGGATTCTGTGAGAAATGCTGTGCTCCAATGAGATAAGTTAAAACAATCAGAGTTTGCTCAGATTTGCCTCTCAGGCCACATTTCTGAATTCCATGCTATCCAAGAGCTCCACATCCTTGGTAACTTTTGGCAGAGGGCAGAAATTGCCACACATCAATACCTCAGAGGTTTCCTAACTCCAGCTGGGACCTGAAGCATCAGAATGGAAAAAAAAACCTAATATGTGAGGTTTATCTTGTCTGCACCAATAGGTAAAAATATCCTGTTGTAGTCCAGCTCACTGCAATCCCTAGTCCTGCTTGGGCGGGGTGAGCACGGCATAAGATAGAGGAATGGGTGTGATGGACTTGCCCAAAAATAAAGAAATTTGAGAGCAAAATAACAAATGCAGAAACTTCATAACCTGAGGGGCAAGATCCAAAGACAGGGGGACATGGGGAGCATCACAAGACCCAGGGCTATTCTGAGGGTGAGGGTCCAGTCACCAACGCGAGCTCGGAGCATGACCTTGAACGTGACAGTTCCAAACTAACTGAGAACAAGAGCCAGAAACATGACCTAATCTAGAATAATTCCATTAGCATTCCATTAGCATCCCATTAGCATACTGACTCCCATGAGCACACTCTTCCTGCCATGACCTGACCAGGTATCTCCCTTTCAGTATCCCACTTCCCACGGTCTCAGGTTGGTGCCTCCTGTATGTGCTACCGAGGCTAAACCACTGCTCATCTCAGCTGGCTGCATTCCCATAACATCTTAAAAAAAACCAAAAAACAAAAGAGAACTTTGAGATCACCAGATCTGAAGCAGCAATGTCAATCTTTTCCATCAATTTCCTTACACTGAGGATTTCAATCTAAACTGTAATATTATAAAAATCAGGGGGTTTTTTCACTTTTATCTTGCTCTTTTTATCAATTTATTTTTTTGGTTATCAGACGCTTTTTAGTGGGTGCACATATGTCAACTTAATAAAATAAGTGTTTCACTTTGGGACTACAGCTTAAGGTCACTTCTCTGATAGTTTAAATAATTGAAGAGTTTCAGGGTTCTTTGTGAATTGGTCTGTAAAAATCCATTCTTTTCTCACTAGTTGTAGTGAGGATGTTTAAAAACAATATGAAGGCAGTAGTGATGGAATAGTAAAGTCCAGTTTTTGTCCATATAAATACCTAGTAAGAATGAAAAAGTACTTCCAGAGTGGTTTTATTGATTGTTATAGCAGCATGCAGTGGAAGAGTTGGTGTATTTATATGCAGGATTATACTGATAACTGCTAAGCTTGGGTGCATCCCTAATTTTGCTGAAGATAATTTTCTCTTTGTCCTGTGCTGTGCGCATCATGTTCGGCAGCCTTTGCTGCCACTCGTCTCTCAGCCTTGGTCACAAGCAGCTCTGGGGACATTGTGTGCAATTTGGACATCTTTGGGGGTGCCTGAGGTGATTGTTCACCTGTAATTGCTCTTCTCCAAAATACATGGTAGCAGCTGGGTCCCTGCACAAACCTCCCCAGCCAAAGCAGAAGTTCCTCCATGTTCAGCTTGGAGAGGCTGGCTGTGTATTTATTCATCATGGGCAGAGTGGCCTCATGCTCCAACAAGCAGCCATCACCCAGAGTTGGATGCTATTGACTGCACCTGCTGAGCGTGCTGGACTCAACTTCTGCCATCCATGTACAGATTTACCATCAGTTTCTCTTCACAGTTAATACAGAGTAATTATTTCCCTCCTGGAACCATTAACTGGGTGTCCCTCAGCACAAAGGCATCACACTCGTTGGGGACTGTGCTTCTTAACTGCTGCTCAGATGTTTGGATGTGTCCTTTTCTTCCACAGGAGTGTGTGAGGGGGTCAATTACACTGCCTGAAGTTGGCTTAATTGGTCCTTTGACACTGATGGAAGCATTTGAATTACTGATGAACTGAAGTAGAACATAAATGTAGCAACACTCAGTTTTTTCATCATCTTGAACATAGCACATAGTTTTGGTATGATTTTCTTTTGGAGTACTTCCCTCTGTGTTTCTTAGACATTTAAGAGGAAGAAAGATTCAGAAGTAATTGCAGGGTAATTCTAATAGAAAGGGATTTTCATTCTGTATAACTGAAGAATTGGTACAATTTTTCTCAAAAATTCTTTGTTCTACAATTTTTTAAAGGATTCATTTATTATTTCCTAGTAATTATACAACTAGAAATTCACAGAATGCAAGTTACTATTTTAGCCTTAACTAGAAAAAGTAAATAAGAAAACACAACTAACTTAATTCACTAAGCAAGTCCTAATCAGCCTACTGATTTCCTGCTCATTTGAGTTTTCTGATAATTTCAGGGAATTTACATATCTGACACATTTCCTTTAAATATCTTTGATTCTCTTATTTTTGATTTACATGGAAAATCTGTCTTTTTTTCAGACCTAGTTCTAGCATTGCACCATATCCTAGATTTCAAGCCTTAGATTTTTTTACTAAGTTTATCAGTTGTACCTGGGGGATTAGTGGTTTGACTTTAAATAGCACATGAGAAACAGCTGGAAATCATCTTTATACATGCTTGGAAATTATGTCACTGTTCCTTTGTGTAGAGATGTAGGATAAGATTCTGTTTCATTTAAATGTTAAGTAAATAATATTTATAAAGAACTAAATCTAGTACTATTTTCATTTTCTTTTCAAATAGATGACACCTATGGGATTACTTACATATATGAGCTAAAACTTGTGTAAAACACTTTGATCAGAGTCTGAAAATGTAGCTTTTATGGAGGAACCTATACTCTTTCAGGATAAATTTTGCAGCATTATAGGTACTAAGCCTTAAGTTTGTCTCCCCAGCAGTCAGTATTCACAACAAAAGCACTTTCCAGCTACTGTATCCATTTCAGTCTTCCTGGCCTTAAATACAGCTGTTGCTGCCACTCCAGTGGGAAGAATTACATGTATTATCTTTCTAATCCTAATTTGTCACCTTCTGAGTAGCCCTGAATGCAGCCCTCATCCTCAGGTTTAGAAATAAATGTTGTGCTGCCATTGTGTGCAGACCTCTTTCCCAGAGTTTTTGGGTCTTTAAAACTCTTGGAATATTAAAAGAATGCTTGTGTGTTTATTCTAATAGCTTTTGATAGGTTTTTGTCTATATAATTTGTCTTGTACAATGTCTGTCTGCAGTGTTTTATCTTTTCAAGTACTAATCTAGAGTATTTTCACACTGTTTTTAACCAAGGGCCACAAATGCTATGTCCCCCACATAAGTGATAATGTCATTTAGTGTAAAGGTGTGTTTGGTCTCTGTGGGGCATTCCCCTGCAGAGCACAGGTAGGTGACTGAACACCCCACACAGCCCCAAAGCATGAGCTGAGCATTGCTCCTCTCCTGCTGCCACTGTTTCCTCTCTGCTTTAACTTCATGGCCCCTCTTTATTTCCCTGCCAGGAGGCCTCTGCCCAACACAACCATCCACCTCAGGACGTCAGGGAAAGGCCCTTGGAATGGAGTGAGCGTGGAGAAGCAGCACAGCTGAGTGTGTGGAGTGTCACCTCTGGCTTAACCTGTGCCCAGGCTGGTCCTGCACCATCCTGAGCAAGATCATGGCCCCTGCCAGCTGAGCACAGTCTGCTGCACTCCCAGGAAAATCATGTCTAAAACAGTGAAACACTATCTAAGGCCACGGTGGATGTGAAAGAAGCTGTGTTTATAAACAGTTCAGCTATTAGCTTCTCTGCTGCTGCTGTCAGAAAAAAAATCCCTTTTTACCTCTAGGTCCTGAAGAGCACCTTAATGATGGTTGGGTTGTTCAGAAAATAACCACAGCATGTTGGTGGCATCACAGCTGGATTCATTTTGTTTGATTCCTTCAGGCTCTCCACTGGTCTGCTAACATAGCATTTACTCATTACCCTATTGAGATTATGGTATCTAAGGTCAGCTGTCAGTTCATGCCTTTTCTCCCCTTTCATTCACTTATCTGTCCTGGAACATCCTGTTTCCTGCTGTGTGACAATGTTATCTTCCCACTCTGGTTTCAAGCAGGGTCTGTTCAAGTGTGTCAAAGCAAGACACTGCTGTCTCTCAACCTCTGCACTCCAGTGTCTGAACATTCTATGGATTTATAAAGAAAGAATTTCCATTCAGAAAGATTTCATGCTCATCACTTTCTGGATATACTTTTGATAATCTTTTGATTCTGCTCAAGATAAAAATTTTGTAAGTCTGTTAATGAAGACAGCTGACAGATTTTGCCATTGTTAGTAAAGGCATACAAAAGGCTTTATTTGACACTGGGCATTTCTGGAAGATAGACCCAAGCATTTAAAATGGTGTTTGTCTAATGATCTCAGCTATTAGACCTGGAAATGCTATATGTACCTCTTAGACATTTGATGGGAGAAGGTTATAGCTCCTCCTTTAATGTTGCATGAAAAGCTGGAATGTGACCATATTAAACCATATTATGGAGAAGAGACTTGACTTTGAACTTTGTGCTGCTTATAGGAGTCCTGGAAGCAAGAGATTACATCCTGCCTCAGATCAGTGTTTTAGATCCACAATTTACAGTTCCCTTTGTTTTTCAGTAAATCAGGGATTTGTTTGCTTTACTTACTCAATGGTAAACTGGCTTGCTCCCTGCTCAGTTGTTGCTGCTGTCATTGATTGTGGATGGTTCTCTAGTGCTAAATGAAGTGTAAGCATAGGAAGTCTTCACAAAACCTGGTTTATTTTCTCCTGCATCTCCCAAACAGAAGTGTCTAGGACTGCTTTTGTTTCAGCTTGATATGCTTTTTTCTTCATTAGATAATTACTTATGTTCAAGTAGGCTTTTGTTTTTCCTTTGATAGTGTAATTTCCTCTTTCTGCAAAGAGAGGCTATTAAAAAGGTAATCAAATTAAATAATGGGTGAACATGCACAATACAGTGATTGACTGCAGGCAATAGTGAGCAGAGATGTATTTCAGATATTTATTTATGTGCTGAAGCAGGATCCAAATTGCCATGTTCCTGTAAGAATGTACTGGAACAGAGGAGAGGAGGAGAGATTCTTAGTTATGGAGTCTCAGTAACAGTTATTTGTAACTTTAATCTTGTTGACTGGAGAACAGTTTTTCTTCTGTATGATTATTTACTACAGGCTTGCCTTCTGTGGTATTTGCTCGAGATAACTCTTGATGCATCAGCCTTACTTGCTTGAAAAGTGTTAATGTCTAATAAAACAATACTTGAATTACAGGATGGTAGGATTGCAACACAAGATGTTTTGCTGGCAGCAGGTTTGAGAGGACAACTCGTTCCTGAGAGTGCTAAATTTAATCTGAGTAGCACTTGATCCATATCCCTGACAGGTAAAGCTGAACGGTGTTAAAGCAAGAAAGAAATATTTTTGTGCGTGAGAAAGACAGATAAAATACAATATAATACCACAGTCTGCAATACAGACAGTGGAGCTTTGACATGAGGCAGAGAATTATTTCTCCAGGCAGATGTGATGAACAAGGAAGTAAAAAAGTGAAAGAAGCAAACTCAGACTGTGTGAAACTGGGCTGCAAAGGCTTTAAGGTGCACAGGAGGAGGAGGTTGGAACAAACCTCAAACTAGGAAAGAAAAAACATCCAGGGTAGAGTTTCTAGCAATAAGATGAATGAATGAATGAATGAATGAATATTAAACCATGTTATCATTGTGTCTCAGTTTACAAAACAGGTGTCTGCTAGGGAAGGCAGGAGCCTCCCTTGGAATGCAGAATGTAAATCCCTTCTCTCCAAATAATTATAATTTTGAAATTAAGGAACTCAAGGTTTGGCATTCCCTGAGAGCACTCGAGGTTCGGGATTCCCAGAGAGCACTCGGGGTTCATGATTCCCGGGGCAATGCAGGTTCAGGGTTCCCGGGCACTCGAGGTTCGGCATTCCCGGGGCAGTCCAGGTTCAGGGTTCCCAGAGGGCACTCGAGGTTCAGCATTCCCGGGGCAATGCAGGTTCAGGGTTCCCGGGCACTTGAGGTGCGGGATTCCCGGGACACTCCAGGCCCGGCATTCCCAGGCACTCGAGGTTCGGCATTCCCGGGGCAG
>JAWWEY010000013.1:24984679-25000272 GCA_035582745.1 Loriotus luctuosus | reverse complement strand
CAGTGAGGGACAGCCCGGCTGCCCTCCCCTGCCCTGTCCATTACCTGCCTCTATTGTCACAGTATTTCTGTCCTCTGAAAGAAAAATCCCAAAAACCAGAGGAGTTTCCCCTCCCCGCTGCCTCAAGCACCCAGCCACCAGTGCTTCTTACCAACTCAGTGGGAAAACGTTCCACAAGTAACAAGGAAAGAACACAAAAAACCCCAACAGCATCAAAAAGGTCCTCACAGCATCCACCTGTACTCCCTCAAAGGCAGAACTTTAGATGATGCTGATTCATCCCTGACAACAAAGAAAAAGCACTATTTTCTCTTTCAGAAACTTTTGTAATATTTTTTCTTTCCATTCAGACTACAGATGTATGCTTTGGAAACAGACGCTCAAAATGCAACCCCTTAATTTCATTATATACTGCAGAAAGAAAAGACAACCTCAACATTTGAAATTTCTACGTGCTAAAAGGTTTTCCATTTGTACCATGTCAAGCTGGATGAATGGAATTAAAATGAAAAAAAAATAGGCTGTGTTTGGGCAGGTGTTCATTTAGATTTTTGCTTTTCAGTTATGTCCTGAGATACTGAGAGATTTCGTCTGATTTATTCACACACCCTCTCCCAAAACCACACAAAACAGAAGGTGGCAGCATTTCAGGGGAAAAGAAAACCCGGATGGTAACAGAGAATTTAGAGACTCAAAATGTATCTTGTTTCTTTGACACCAAGATTACTTAAAGAATCAACAGAGCCACGCTCAGCTAGGGCTTCTGACCATTTGGAAATTCTGGCAGCAGTGTGTGAATAACAGATGACCTTTAATTCCAAAGGAGATGTTCCTTCAGTCTTTAACATCATGCAGTGTAGAAGTACAGGTCTGCTGAAAAGCTCCTGGGAATAAAATCCATATTTTCCTTTATATTTTAGCATGGCTGAAGCCTGGTTTAATCCAGGGCCATTTTAGAAAGGACATTTCCTTGACTGAAAACAATCTACAACAGAACAAGGGGAAGAGCTGAGAGTGAAACTGCAAAAACCATCAAGATTACACAGATTATGAGTTTTATAGACATGGAGAAAAGTAATAGAATTTTTATCTTGCATTAAGGGGAAGAAAAAGCATCAGCAACAGAGGGAATAGAAAGATATATTTTACAGCCTGAGTAAACTTACTCTAAATCACACCAAATACAACAGAACCTATTTAATAAACTCTTGAACAAAATGAGAGCTTTTCAATTAAAAAGAAAATAAATAGTTTAACTGTCTTGGCCAATCTGTGTTAATTCAATAGAGACGGAAGCACTTTCATTTAAAAAAAATACTTCAGAAGAATGTCAAGCCCTCCAAGCCTTCAGGCACAGCAGAGGTCAGACAAACCCACTTAAAAGCAAACAAAGCAGTTTGCGAATTACTGTTTACAACAGCAAGTTTGCAATATGTGTCCACGAGAAAAACAAATAACAAGGAATGCAGAACAGGTTTGAAAATGGCAAGACAATACTTCTGTTCCTTCAGGCATAGGAAATCATAGGATAGAATATTCACAGGCTATATCTGGAGCTAACACCATCAGAATTCCCCCTTGCAGAGAGAGGGTGACTGGCTATTGGAGAGTCTGATAGTGCAGTTAGAAACAGCAACAGCTGAGAGAAGTTCTCAAATAAGCCCAGATATTTTCCACAAACTAGGGAGATTCAATCATATTTCATCTCCAGATTAGACAAAATGTTTTGTATCAAGCAGGTGTATGGCAGCTCACTCTGCTATGAATGTATTTATTTTGCTTTTTTCTTTACCAAGTGTAAATTCTTCATTCAAAATTTCAGGTTTCTTTATCTGCCCTAATTCATGCAGGAAAATCCTGATAGATGGGTGCCTTAGCTACAGAGACAGAAGACCAGATTTTGTATGCAAATTTTCTGCACTTAGGGTTCTGTTTACCAGTAGCTCAAGGAATGTATCTGGATTACAAACGCAGTTTGGTCAAATTTTGGAATAAGGACCAGGCTGGGGTTACTGCAGAGGAAAGGATTTAATGAGCTGCAGGAATGACAGAACATTCCTCAGAAGATGCTCTACAACACTGACAAAGGGATTTTCCAGAGCAAAGACATCAGCTGCACAGAACACAGAGAATGAAGAGGTTCAAAGAGAGAGGGATGTATCTCTCTCAAACTGGCATCTGAACACCCAAACTAATGAGTTTTCTCCAGCCCCACCAGAATTCTAATAGTTACTGCATCTGAAAAGGAAAGGGGAGTCTGGAGGAGAATTTTTCCCACTTTTCCAGGCAGAGACATCCTCAGCAGCAGAGTTTAGCAGACATCACTTGGTATCACAAAGAAAGGCAACTGCCTTGAAGCCCTCAGTGTTTACAAGTGCCCAGCATTAGTCTGTCCTTTATTTCCTACTCACCAGGGCCATTTATCTGAAGATACTAATGCAACCCAAGAATAGACACGGCCCCTATCAACCTTTTATCCCTCTGCCATTTTGTGCAATTCCTAAGTTTAATGATTCATGCTTGAAATTAAAGAATATAAGTACCACGACAACAATACTCCCGATTCTGCTTTCTGGACTTCCTACCCTGCATCCATGCCTAATGTGTCTGGCCTTCCTGGGACAGTGGATGACAGCAGAAGTGACTCTCATGCCTGAGTGAGCCCAGAACAATGGAATGTGTCTCCACTGTCCCCCAGCCTGCCCCTCTTCGTGTTATACAGCACACACTAAGAACAGGAAGGAAAAACAGAAGCTGAGCTTCAGATGTTTTGCACATGTATTTGGACAGAAAAGAAGTAAACCCTAAGTCAGCTGGAATAAGGCAGTATGCTCCAAACAGAATCCTCTGGGGAATTGTATTCTCCCAAACCACTTTCTGTCTGTTTATGCATCCTGTCACTGAGAGCTGTACAGCTGAATGCTCCACATACTTCTGTCAGCCTTTCATCATCCCCTTCTCACAGGCATCAGAAATGCCATCAGATTCTGGAGTGATTCAAGTAGGGACTGGGGATTTCTCTGCTTGAGGACAAAACAAACAGAAACACCTTTCCCGAGCTGAGCTGCAATTCACCAGTGCCGAGTTGTTAAGCCAGGCTGGCAAAACATAACAAAGTTATTATAAGCAATGAACCACAAATATTTTTGTCTGGTCAGTCTGGGTTCTCCCACACGAGCTAATTAACCCGCTGTCCTGGGATGCTGCAGGCTTCATGAGCTATCTGAAATCCATTTATTCCGTCACATTCTTAGACCTGACAGGGATAAACTATCACAATGCTGTAACAAACTGAAACTGGTTTGTTGTTTTTTTTTTTTTGTGTAATTTTGCTGTTCTAAGTACATGAAGTCACCAAGCAGTACTGATTATAAAGACTCACAAACAGAGGCTCCACTACTTGTATACAAAACCCTCTTGGTAAAAATTTTGCTTTTATCTTTTTCTGCTACTACTGTTATAATACATGGAGTTTTGGCTTCCAAAAGCTAATTTGCTGCATCTCAGTTTGTTATTTTATTTCTTTATCTAAAAGGCAACTCCCCACAGGTGAAGACAACAGAATAACCAAGCTCGACTAGAGAAAATATTGTGTACTCCTAAAGTACCTGTTAAAACCTGTCATTTATGGCAGTAAAAAAGAAGGTATTTTTTTCTTTGTAATTTTAAGGAGCTGCTTTGTACATTTCAGTTTTGAACTTTGAGAAAATCTAACTGATGAGTACCATTTCTTCCCAAACCTGTGCATCACAAATTACTAGTGGCAAACAGACCAAAATTGATAAAAATGCAGAAAGAAGTGATCCTGTGGAAAAAGGAGTTTTGCTCAGTAAGTGATTACTACAATAAAAAGAGAGTACTCATGTATGAGAGCACTCATTGATGCAGGATGGAAAAGCTGTTTAACAGCTTCCATGAGGGTCTCTATCCTTTTGCTCTGCTTATTCTGCTTACAGAGTACTTCATTTTCACAGCAAGGCCTACTTATTTAGGAAGTGTGTAAAAGAAAACATTTGCCATTAATAAAGTTTAGGCCTAATTTTTGTTAGGAACCTTAGTACAAAGGTGGAATTCACCAGACTTAACCAAATTAACATGGAGTTGCTTCAACAGTTCACCCCTCAGCATGGCAGAATGAGGTATACTTGGATTATTCCTCATGTAATATCATCTTGTAGGCATTCCCTGCAGTTTGCTTATCTCTGTAGCTTGGAGCAGTAAGCAGCTTATGGATTTGGTCCATTAAAAATATGTTTGCTTTATTCTTCACTTTTATATCAGAAAGGAGAGACAGATTTAAAATCTGGAGCCAGAAATGCAAACTAAATCATTCCTTTCATCCAAATTAAAAGGTGAACATCTTATCTAGGTTATCCAGGTCTCATCAATTTGTAGAGGTACAAAGAATGTAATCCTCTCTTGTTCTGACAGATCTCAAACACTAAAGGCTCTGTAGCATGCACAGTGCCCTCTTGGAGTTTGAAACATTAGATTTTCTTCTAATAAACCCAATCAGCATCTTCCCAGTTGTTGTCAGTGTAGCAAGGGCAGACTTCCAATAATTTGCCCTAGGGAAATCTATTCTATATATTTATATATCTAATATATTTATATTTCTATCTTATAATTTTATATTTATATTTTATATTTAAATAGTTCTATTTTATATTTATATTTATATTTGTATTTCATGGTCTTAAATGCCACATCTGAAACACACTTCAAACTCCAGTAACTACAGGGGCACTAGCAGCAGGTGGCACCCTAAATGAGTTCTGGGGGAATTAAACTGCAGCTGTAAACAAGCAAGGTCACTAATGAGCTGAGACAGAAAACAGAGCTGCTGGCTGCCTTTCAAGTTCAGAGGAGTATTCAAATGGATCTGTTATACTTGAGAGCAGAGAACTAGATCAGTGTAATAATTAATTCATTGTTTATCTGAAAGTTGTTAGAAATTTCAAGGGTAATATCCAGAAAGCAGGCAATTGGAAGCTGTGTCCATTGTGTGATCCAGCATTTACCACAGCAGGGGACCCAGGAGCTGTCACTGAGGTCACAGTTACACACACAAATGTGAAGAGACAACCATCTCAACACAAAGAGCCACCACACATTAAAATATATTGCAAATGCATCAGAAACACAATGTCATGTTAATCCATGTGTAAGAAAATGACTTTGATGCCCAGAAGTTGTCTTTGCCACCAAGGGGAATTGCAAATGGTGTCCTGCTGACATTTTTTCTATAAAAAGAAAAATCAAGAGGGGACTGAAGCACATGCTCTCTGCTGGGACAAGTTCAGAAAAGGAAAAAAAAAAGAAGCAATTATATAAGCCAAAATGTTTTGACAGATTAGTACAATTCCTCTATACCCCGAAGCAGTGATCTTGCAAAAACCTTCTGAATGGTTTTTGCCAGGTCTGCTGGCCAGTGGGAGGCTGTGGAAACACGTACACATGACCTTCAGCTTCAGCTTACAGCCTGACAGCAGACTGTGGGTGGACAGACATGATCAGGATTTAGGGAGCTGTTCCCTGCCCCAGTAAGTCACAAAGTTCCTAGGAAGTCCACAAAACATAAATGCATATTTTTTTTCTCCTCATTTTTTAGTCTAAGGATCAAAAAAACCCTCAAAAAACCATAAGTGATTAGAGATGTTTACTAAGGTCAGAACTTTATATCGCTTTATGAACATTACTGTGTCAGTGCATTCCAATGTGCCTTTCCAAGGGGAAATGCATGGCACTGGTTTCCAGGAAGTGGAAAAGGGCTCCCAAAGAAAGCACAGGAGAGATGTTCTGTTCCAATCACCTTCCCCTCAGATGGGCAAACATGAACGAACTTTTAATTTCCTCTGTGAATCAGCTGGGTGACCAGCTTGAGTCACCTAGTTTGCTCAAGCAAATCACAAAAGCCACTTGCTGTTTAATCTGATGCTCTTCTCCCCACAGAACAGAGCTGCCCTCCCATCCTGTGCAGGTGGGGTCTGTCTGAATTCAGACTGCTACTCATGAAGTGCACATGAATGTAACATAAGCAGCACTGCTCTCAGG
Organism: Loriotus luctuosus; assembly: GCA_035582745.1. Classification (NCBI taxonomy): domain Eukaryota; kingdom Metazoa; phylum Chordata; class Aves; order Passeriformes; family Thraupidae; genus Loriotus; species Loriotus luctuosus. The sequence continues at coordinate 24,994,218 of JAWWEY010000013.1, read as the reverse complement.
ACTCCTTCACACTAGAGACAGATTTCTGAAGCTCTACCACTGTTTATAAAACAAATAAGCCTTTATCATCTTTTATTTAGTGTTATTAAAATAAATACCTTGATAAATAGGCAGCCAATATGTAAAGCTTGGTTCACACTTGGTTCTGTGGTAAAACAGAGTATGAAGGAATCTATTCTTTAAACATACTTTAATATTGGTGTTTGTTAACTTCTTTTAGCTCGCCCATACTACAAAGGAAAAGCTGGTGACTCAGAGCACATAACTCCAGAAACTCCAGCTGTTCAGGTGATCCTGACATTTACATCAGCCTTGAAAGAGCATTATGGATTTCATCAGAGAAGCAGTTCCAGACATTGCCCGCTTCAGATCACCTTAATGAGCACACACTTCTATATCTGACACAGGCCCCACTGAAAATCTTGTGCTAGTGTGTGTTGTATACTAAGGCAAATATTAATTGGAGTTGGAATGCAAATCTAAGCATAAGTAGTTGAACTGAAATTTAAGTTTATGCTTAATGAATTCAACAAAGAATTACATGTTTTTTCTTTAAAACAAACAAACAAACAAACAAAAGCAAAACACCCCCACTGAAAACAGGTGGGTTTCTTTCTTATTTTTTCCATCTTTTAAAATAAATGCTCTGATTCATTGTTGAATATTTTAAATGATCTGGAAATATCCGAGTACATGACCTTATCCCTGTGAGGTCTTACAAAACTTGACATTTAAAAGCTGGTGACAAAGTATTTAAAATTATTTGCCCCTTAACTAAATATTATATATTCCCACTTAGGCAAAGTCAAATTCTTATAGAGTTGTATAAGGCACATCAGTTGCAAAATCTGATTCTGAAAATCAGTTCTTTCTTAGACTATGAGATATGTTTTCTCAGTTGTAGGTCTTGGTTGACTTACATTTCCTACAAAATCAACGCTAGAGACAATGAGGCAGGCTCAAAATAAAATGAAATCTCAAAAAACACTTGCTTCCCTGAGTATCCTTGTATTTTCACAGATGTGGTAAGTTAAATCTCCATATTCAAGGTGCAAGTTTTAAAGTTGATATTACATGTAGTTTTAAATCCTTGAAAACAGAAGTTGTGTAAGGAAACTTTGACAGACCTTGAACAACATCACCACACAACTCCTTCATAATGCAACCTGACTGCTATTGATCTAAGGCTCCTCTGTATTCCACTTAGCTGTGCCTTTTCATTTGAGTTTCTTATATTATCCTCATTAATTAAAATGGTTTTGTGGCAGTGCAGTGACAGCTGAGCAGTACCTTCTGAATACCCAAGTCCTGGGCCCTCTTCAGTGCTTGGTCTCCATAGCTGCTAATGATCAGGTTGTGCTAGAGGGTACTTTTGCATCTGAACACTCCTGGGCCAGGAAGAAAAGGTGACAACACAGCTGATGTTCAGAGAAAGGGAGACTTCCTTTTGTCCTCAGAACTCTGCATGATTGGATAGAACATCACAGCAAAGTGCTGGGAGCATGAAGTTTCATTGCAGTCAGTGCTCTGCTGCTAAAGTTCAAAAGGTGGCAAAGTCCTGCACCTGTCTGTGTCACTGGATGTTCATCCTTGTGCTGCAAAGTTTCCCAGTAATTCTGTCCAACTTGCAGGGGAGCATGGAATATCCCTGCTGGAGCAGTGCTCCCAGTGAATGCCTCTGCTCAAAGCAAACCCTTCTCTCCCAGCAGTAACTCCTGTGAGTCCTGAGCCACACCAAGCAGCACACACACATCATCCTGAATGCCACACCTGAAACCCCTCTGTAGCATTGCAAAATCCTGCCAGGTGAGATCTGTACAACCTCCCCGTAAGCTCCCTGCACAAGCCTTTATTCCTTTTTATGGATGGCACATGATTGCATTTACCAGCGAGCCCTACCACATTTTTCCACACTGGAATGATGTAATTGTGAGTTCTAATGATTACTGAGTAAAATGATTTAAACAGCATTCATTAGTAAGAATAGCATTCATTTCACAGCTGCCATGAAACTGTTTTTGCTGCAACACTTCAAGTTTTGTAGGATTTCTCTTCCCCAGCAATGTGGAAGAATAACAGAAAGAACAAGAGGGGCAGCAAAAGAGTACTTAAACAATAAACACTCTTCAGGGTTATTGAGCCAATAAAATATAACAGCTGCCAAAAGATGGGATTCACACTATATTTGATCAGTTTTCTTTAATACAATGAACATTCTGATGTCAGCATTTTTACAATATGTCCACGTAACTTTGCTTGTATCAAAATGAGGATTTTTTTCATCAAAGCCTTTCAGTTAAGTTAATTAATTTTGTTTGAAGTTTAAAATAAAAAAAAAAAATGTATCTCAAGCATACCATATGAAGAGTCTGCAGAACAATGACAACCTTGGTTTTATGTAATTTTCACAGAACACTAGATGGAAAAAGGTGTTTGTTATCTTTAGCTACTTAGCTGCCTCTTTTCAACTACCTTGAAATTATCAGGAAATTAGGATAAATCTTGGCTTTTAGCAAGATTTAGTATCAATTAGTCAACTGTGTCTGAGAAGCTTAATAGATAAAAATGTACCCTAAGAGCATTAAATAACCAAAATTCTCTAATAAATTTCCTGGCACATTATAGAAAGAGGAATGTTATGCTACAGGAATTATTTTTCAAAATGCACAATTCAGGTTCATATCAGCATTTCATTTCCCATCAGGAGCCTGTGTTAGACAGAAATTTCCCAATGCTCCCATCTTCCTCATGCTTCAGTTCCCATTACACAGCGGGCTCAAACCTGGTGCCAAAAGCCAAGTTGTGTTTCATGGCACCACTTCCCACCCCTCAGAATCACTTTGTCATTTCCTCTGGGACTCTCACTGTAATTCTTTTATAGTTAGTTTCTTTCAGTTGGGGCTCAGGACTGCCCCACAAACGTGCACAGCACAAAGTCCAGAACCACTTCTAATTCTAGAAAGCTGCAGAACAGAGATAGCTCAGGTGACCCATTTTTTCACTGGTGTAATCTCGAAGGATACAAAACCAAACTGTCATTCCAAGAAGAATGATCTTCATTTTTACGGTGGTTTTGCATGGGGAGGCATTTATGGAAGTGATGCAAAGTGTCCAGCCACTGGAAAGCTGTACACGCCTCTGTGAGAAACACATGTTAAAGGCATAAGAAACCCGGTGTGAAAAATGCATGTATTTTATGATTGGCTTTTTGCAAACATTAAAATGAATATTATATGTGTTGTGTTAGAAAGTAATGCTGTATTAATTCTCTTAAGTAGTGTGTTAAAATATGGTTTTAGGTTATTAAAAATGTTAAAATAGAAACTATGCTATGTAAGATACTTTTTTTCCTCAAGAAAGGACTTGGAGTGAAATAGCAGCCACAGGACACCTAAGTCTTTCAGAGAAAGAGAATTTATTGCCCTCTAATCAGAAAAAATGAACTTCTTCCTGTCTCAAAGGCGCTGTTAGGATTCAGAGGAAGAAGCTGACGATGACCAGACAGAATCCTGTGTTTGAATGGAATTTATGCATCACATATGAAGTGTATGAATATGCAACAGGCTGTTGCTTTTAAGGGTTAATCCTTTGTTAACATGGGTCCTTTTTCGGGCTCGTGCTGCCCAGAAAAAGGTACCTGGACGTCCGTAACTCTTTGTCTCTATTGTCTCATATTGTCCTAATTCAAATTATTATTACTCTAATTGTATTACTATCTTTATAGCCATTTTATTACTATTAAACTTTTAAAATTTTAAAAACAAGTGATTGGCGTTTTTCACACCCGGGAACTTCCTCTTTCCCTTTGGGCCAGCACAGAGCTGGCCCAGGCCCTGTCTCGGCCAGGGTGGGCTGGGCAGCCCCTGCCATGGGCCAGGCTCCCTTGTGGGGCATCCCCCCTCACATCGGCTGCTGGGCAGGGAGAGGGGAGTGCCACGGGGCCATGGCTGTGATCTGTAACATCCTATTGCTGCTCAGAGGGGAGTGCCATGGGGCCATGGCTGCGATCTCTGACATCCTATTGCTGCTCAGAGGGGATGCTTAAGTAAGTAGAAATACATCTTAAGCGTCCTAGGAGACTGTGTTAGTAAAAGGCCCTAAAGCCTATTTTAAAGTCAGTAGTGTTGCCTTTCAAAAAATTAATTTAGCTCCAGGCATAACAAAATTGTAGCAAAACATTGCTTGCGTTTCTAGATAGACTAGATAGAACTGTTTGTGTAAATAGATAACATTGTATGTGTAGGTTTTGTGTAAGAGCTGACGCCACTTTCTCACATTAAAATTAAGCTAGGACAGGTTTAGGAAGAAAGTTTTAGAATTGTGGTTTTAGCTGATTGGATGATTTATGAATAAAATCCCTCTGTACTGGGGTATAAGGAGAAAGAAGAGAAAAAAAAGAAGAAAGAAGGTATGGGAGCTGCTGCTGCTGCTGCTAATCGGAGCATCAGGACTTTATGCCAGAAAGTTTTTAGAATGGACTTCAATACTGTGAGCTCCTTGCCTTCAAGACTGATGTATTCATGCAATAAACAACTTTAGTACAACCAACAACTGCTCTTGTGTCTTTGAGAGCCTTTACTCACGACCACCTCGACACATTAAAGAACAAGTGGGAAGGAAAATCTGCACTGAAATCCATTAAAAAATTTCTTGCCATGTGGTCCTTCATGGCAAAGGGAGAGCGGGGCTCCAGATTTGTATGTTAGATATTTTTATTTTGTAAAGCTGATCTTTAATTAGTGCAGTGCAGTAGCCAGAGTGATGGATGCTGGAATGATGAGTAAAGTGTCCAAAATGTGCTCATATGAAAGAAAGAACAGATGGCTTAATATACAAACTACTACTCAGCACAAGGGTTTTCCACAATATACTAATTCCTTATAATACGGGAATTATTCATTTTCTGGGACGCTTGTGATCATATCTGGTTAAAAAGTTGGCTAGGCTAAGCATTCATTTTCAAAAAAATGGTGGCATCTTTTTACTCAATTCAAAGCTGACTGCAAGAGTAAAACCTGGAAATACTGCTCTAGAATGCTCTTCTAAATCAGTATCACAGCTCTGACAGCACAGGAGAGAAGGAAGGTGCTTATATCCATCAGGAACAGAAGTTCTATGAAATAGTCTATTAAAGTCCATCCAGAAATGAAAACCCTTTTCTAGGAAAAAACTACTTTTAAAAATATTAACTTCCTTTCTTATCATCTTTTATTTAATTCTTCAAATCAGGTTGAAAAATCTGAATAAAGATTCTGTGAACTCCACTGTGTTTTATAAATAAAGGTATATTCTCACACTATCTTGAGACCTGAACAATGACATCATACACACAGGATATTTTTCACTTATAGCTCTCTATTTTCAAATAGATGGAATGACAAGGAATATTAACTGTACTCCAGTTTCCACCTTCCCAGCTGCTGAGGTTCTCAAGAATGAAAAGATCCCATGGATACATAAATAATCATCATATATCACTCACAGCTCAATCTAAAAAGAACCATTTTAAGCATGTGCAATTAAATAAATTCTAGCAAGCTGATGGCTGCAATACTACTTCCTATCTTTTAGCTTTTCCTCTGGTAAATCTGTATTTGTCTAAAATTCTCTGCTCTATGTGTGCTGCCTATTAAAATAACAACTAACCTGTCAGAGGGGGCTAAAGGAGGAAGGAGTCTTGGACATTGTAAACTTTTATCTTGCAAAGGGATGAAACGGTGACCAAAAAGATGCTTTGGGGAAAACAAAACAAAACAAAACAAACAAAAAACCCCACAAAACAAAACAAAACCAAAACAAACAAACAAACAAACAAAAAGCCCCACAGAGATAGGGGAATGAGTAAAAAGCATCATATTAATTGTGGGCATAAATAACTCAATCTCATATTTCACCTCTGACTCAGACGAAAACCTTTGAACTCTGTTTCCTGCACTCCAAGTGAAGTCTCTCAACACTAGGCTCAGGTAATTCTTTTTTTCTTATAAATTCTTCTGCGAAAGTTAATTTTATTTGGCTGATTCTGGGGGAAAAGAGAAAGATAAATACACTCTACAGTCCACTAGTGAAGGCATTTGCTTGGGATAGAAGAAGAGAAGTGTTCAATTTCCCATTCCAACAACTATTTCAATATTTGTACAAAATACAGCAAGGCAAGAAAGTGATCAAAAACTCCTTCTTGAGCAGTGTGCTTGTCTTGGACACTGCACACCTCACCTGAGCCCTCCCCAGCCAGGAAGGCTCCTGATACTGATCCTGCTGCCTGCTCACAGCCTGGGCTCATCCCTGCCCTGTCCCTCGTGTCACAGCTCTGTCCTCTGGGGAGCAGGAAGGACAACTCAAGATTGATGGAACTATTGCATTTAAAGTCGAAAATTGCCATCACAGAATGAATCTGCATAAAATAATCTAGAGCTACTGGACAATTAGATACATATGGATTAGACTTTGAATGCATCCCACAGTCTGGAAAGCTCTGTAGAATTCTGTAATCTACATTGATTTGCTTCTACATCAACCATATCAGCCTCAATCTGATTGATAAGAGATCTACAGGCTATTTTTTCCCCTCTTATCCATAGTGCAGAGCACACCTGCTTTCACAGGAACTGAGAAAATATTCTAATGATTTTTTTGTTGTTTTTCCCATGTGTAAAAATTCCAAATACAGGATATACACATCATCTATACTCAAATTATGTCTAAGTACTGAATTACAACAGCCTTAGACTGTCTGCTCTAAATTATTTCTAGAGGTAGGCAGAACAGGATAATTAAAAAAAATGGTTTCTGTCCATTTCATTAACATCTGGTAAACAATCAAGTGTTAATGAACACTAGGTATTTGGCAAAATCTGGTAAAATGCCTTGGGAATATAAATTACCAAAACAAAGAAAATAATAAATAGATAATAAAATTAGAGCCGTCAGCTCTGTCAGGGGACAGTTCTGAATTGGAAAAGGCCCCTGAGTGAATATTAGGGATAATTAAAGCAGAACTTTGCAATGCAAACATTTCCTTGCACTGAATCTACTTTACAGGCGCCTCACAAAAGAGAAGGCAACATTCATTTATTCTATTCATTTATTCTACATCCTCTTTTATATATGTCCAGGTCACATCTGTGCTGCACTTCCTTTGTAAGTGCAACAGATTAAAGGAAAAATTGCATTGTGTGATATAAAACACAGAAAAATATATAATCCTACTAAATCAAGAAAGGAAGAGAATATGTGGATATATACAAGAATAGATGGATATGTGCATTCATTTTCAGTTATCAGGTTTATACATTCATTTTTCAAAGGATTATGAGAAAACTCTGTATCAACAAAAACGATCTGGACCACCCTTAGTCTCCCTATCTTTTTTTTTTTTTTTTAACAAAAACACAGAAGAAAACCAAGTAAACCTAGTAACAATCTTTCTACAGAAGACCAATCTTTTTTCTGTATCAAAGCTGTGGTCCAGAAATACATCAGAAAAATGGTTTCAAGCGAGTTAAAAGTGCAAATGTTAGCAGCTAAAAATAGTGTAAAGGAAACCTAATTCTGAGACCTCAGGTGGGATTCTGGGAAGATTTTCTATTTTTCCTCTTTTCTTTCCAGTTTTACAGACAAACAGAAGTCTTAATAAAAGATGATAAACTTCAGCTTTACAAGCTCCATCAGACACTGTAAATATTGTCATTTAATCTGTATTTAAGACACAACCCCAGGAAACAACAGAATAGAAAAAAAAAGTAGGAGTTGTTAATAACATTTTCCTATGAGAAACTGAACCAAAATAGAAATAAACAACAGAATGACCAATGTCAAAGTAAAACTTGTGGTTCAATGAATGCAATTTCTAAGGACCCAGCACAGGGAAGCTGTATTGATACATCCCAGAATCATGCTGAAGAACACAGATTTTTCTGGCTGGTGTTGCTTGTGAGTTCACTGGATTATATCCCAACAAAAAATGAAAGCCATAAACAGTCATGTGGAGGATGGGGGCTGCAGAGGATTCACTCCAACTATCAAATAACCAGCATCAGTTTTACTGACTGCAATTTGGTGCAGTTCCTCAGAGACATTTAGCACCTTGAATTACCTTACAAGTTCTCAGCTACAGAGTGGCTGGTATTTAATGAAGTCTAGAAATATCCAACACAATGGGAACATCTCTAATACACACATTTAGGACTGTGCAAGTTCAGAAGCTTTAGGAGACACTTCATAAAATATGGTCCTATAGTAATATATTCTTTTTCACGGAAAATATGTAGAAGAATGAGAAGTTCCTTCTACAGTAACTTAATAGACTTTGAAATGCTGGTTGGGTCTTTTTCTTTACTGTTTTCTAATTTATTTTGCCCCAGGCACATGGATGGCATGTATTTACTGGAAGTATTTCAGCCAACACAATGACAAGTCAGCCCACTGTTACTTGAAGTCAACAGAAAACATAGAAATTCAATTTGCTGTTGTAGACCACAATAAATGCACTGATTAAATTATAATGTCTGTGAACTTTATTAGTAAATATTACCATTCATAAAGGTAGGCTTCTCTATAAACATTAATGTTCTAATCAGTTTGGTACAACTGCATTTCTATTGGTAATCACAGATATTACAGCTCCTGAATTACATTTGGAAACACCCTCTTTACTCATCTTTGAACTCTGAGCAAACTGCACCTGAAACCTCTGTCCATTTCCAAGTGCAAGCCAAATCAAATCTGCCCCAGTTGGCCAACACTACACTGCACTTCACTTCCCTGGAGTCACTTTTGAATGGCCAATTTAATTTTTCATATCTGAATTGGCCTTTCTTTTGTGTTTGGCATTTTGTCTGGTTGCTGTTGTTGTGTAATCTGTAAAATGCAGCTATCAGATACCCTCCTGTCTATGATGTTTTCTTGAGATTTTATTCCCAACCTGTGTGGTGTTGCTTGCCCCTCTGCTCAAGCTCCTTCAGTGTTCAAGCCACGCACACCAAGTGAAAGATCAAGTGATATATCCCACTGGACATTAAACTCTACTTCCCTGGATGCCTCTAAGAAAATACATCCATCCTTGTGGATTTCAGCAGCAGCCCTGGTGTTCATCTTCCAAGAGGCTGATGGGCCCCTGCTCTGTCCTCAGAATCATGATGGGTGTGGTTATTTGCATGTGCCTGTCGGGGTCTCTTGCTTATCAGAGTGACTCCGAGAAGAGTTGGAAAGTCTCTTTTCCCAGCCTGGCACTTGAAGAAGGAGTCAGAGCTCATCATTTCTCAGTCTCAAGGTTGTTTATTGTTTCTTATCTATAAAAAATTTTCTCCTGCCCTGCTGAGGTCCGTCCAGTAGGACAGATCCAGGCACTCTGCCTGCTCCCAGGGTGGTGTTATGTCTTTATACTAAAAACTACTTATAACATGTTTACAATTACTTCCCAATACCTATCACCTATGTTAGACAGTGAGCTTCTACTCTAGACCAATCCCAAAGTGCCAACATCACAGCAGAAGATGGAGGCCAAGAAGAAGAAGGACAAAGGCTGGACACACCCAGTT